>CM062292.1:309526074-309896074 GCA_031216915.1 Pictodentalium vernedei | reverse complement strand
AAGAATACAGAATTACTTGAATTTGGCTCCTTATTGATGATATGTCTACTCTATTACTGTATAGAGAGACATACATGTAATTCCTTTTAAATTTAATTTCCTTTCACCTTGGATTACAGGCTTGGAAATATGTTGTTCTGCTAATTCTGAAGTCCTAGGCCGTCCGCCTTTTTACGATTCATCTAAGTCTGGGCCATTGGGTTATAGTATAAAAATGTTATAAATTTAAAGTAATTTGTATATTTTTTATATTTACCAATAGCCCTTACGGGTATGGCCCTCCCATGAGTTGGCACTCATACCTCCCTGCTGAGTTATTTTGTAGTACTCTTTTCTACAAAGAAAGATGTTGGAGCTAATTTCGGTCACTTCCTGACGACTGCGCATGTGCAGAGAGTAAAAGTATGGAGGACCAGATAGTACTTTTAATTTTCGGTTTTGCAAGCAAATTTTGGGGATTTGGGGGTTCAAAATTTGTGTTTGGCCCTTGATAACTTTGAGTTTGCACCAGCTAAGTCTGCGCCATTGGTAAGTATAAAAAATATATAAATTACTTTAAATTTATAAATTTTTATACTGTACCAATGACCCAGACTTAGCTGGTGCTAACTCCACAAAAACCAGGGCCAAACACAAATTTTGCCCCCCAATCCCCAAAATTTGCATCCAAAACAAAAAGAAATCATGTCCTAAAGGACCTCCATAGTACGACTCTACTGCGCATGCGCAGTGACGCAGTCGTCCCGAAATTGGCGCCAAATATCTTTCTCTGTTTGGCCCTTCATCAGTCAACATCTCACTGATCTTTGTGCTTGTAAATCTCAGTTTAAAGGATGCCAGACACGTAATTCTTGGAGAAAATGTGATTCTAAGGAGGATAGAAGGAGGAGAGGAAAAAAGAAGTGGCAAAAAATAATCAGGGCTGTACTTAAAATTTTTTGTTGAAATTATGTTAAGTTGCCTATTTTCGAGGCAAACGCCTCTTGTTGTCATTCTTGCTAATTGTTGCACTGCTTATTCAGTGTTTCCTCTCCCCTAACCTTCTAAAGTCCCCCCTTGCAATTCTCCCATACTTTTGGCATATTTTTGAGAAGTTTCATTTCTAAAAATTCCCTGGGAGAGTTGCTTGGTTACAGAATGTTTTCTGTTATTTTCCCCATAGTTACGTTTTCACCCATGGGTGTATAACGTTTGTGTTCTGCATCTTCCATCTGATGTTCTGCAGATTCTCCCCTGGGAGTCTCTGTTTTGCATCAGATAGAGTGTAATTGATGACTGATTCCGGGCCAGTTTTTTCAGTGCCTGGAGTCATGTTTTCTTCTGTGTTTACACTGTTTGTTTTCATTGGCAACAGCCTTTTTTGAGGGGGGCTGTTTGCCTTTGAGGTAGTTTATCTCATTATAAGATACATTTATATTATCCGAAAGTGTCTCATTAATTATTTTATATAATTTTAAAATTTTTGACCACACTTTGCCATCGGATCCATCGGGGCTCAACGTTACTTTTCAGCAACTTGGGCTTCTCTGAAAAAATATTTTTTCAAAATTATTTTGTTTTGCAATTGTTTTTTCATTTATTAATGGATCATGTTATTATGTATCTTTGTGTCAGGGGTTTTTGCGAGTAACTAGGACTTATTGTTGTTCTTTCACAATGAAGGGAACTTGTTCAAATTGTAATAGGAAGAAATCTTCCTCTGACTTTCATGATTATTGCATAAATTGTAGTCAGTGTTCTCGCATTAATCCCTGTCCTGTATGTGAACATTGGGATGAGAAACATTGGAAACGTGTGTCACGATATGTTGTTTCTGGAGAAAGAGCGATGCCGGCTCTTTCTCCACAAGGTCACTCTACTCTCTCAGTTTCTATTTCAGAGGAACCAGAACAGGGTGATGTTTCCATGTTATCTTCTTCAAGTGTGCGTCCGTCGTCACAATTAAATACAGAGCTAGCGGCAAAAGTGCTCATGGAGATTAGACAAATGTCGTCCGCTAGCTCGCCCGGTGTAGCGTCCATTCACCGAATGGTTCGGCAGCCGGGTTCGTCCGATGCGGTCCAAGAGGAAATTTTGGGTGATGCGAGCACTATAAAAATAATAGATGCACACCCAGTGACGGCGGATAGTGAACGAGAACGGAGGAAGCCTTTTAGTCCGGTTCCTAGCTCGTCCAGGTCCAGCCGGGCCGCGAGCGAGAGAGGCCCCTCTCTCGTACAACAACATCTGGGACCAGATGTTGTGGTACAAAATGTGTCTTTAGCGGAGCATACGTCCGTCGCTCGGGACGCTCCGTTGTATAAGCAGTCCGCAGAGACTGTTAAGGCTTCCTCTTCTCGCCGGCGCACACGACCGCACCTTGGCTGCGTGACCTCCGATATCTTGCCAGCTTCGCCGATGAAGGATTATTCGGCGACCAGGTCACACCATCCGGCAGCCAGGGATTCGAGACCGATGGACTCCGGACGTTCGCATAGGAAAAGTATGCGGGAGCCATCTGATGCGGAGCTGCCCTCGGCAAAGCAGCGAAAGACCGCTCCTCCGCAGGTCTCGACGTCGGACATTCTAGTGCAGATAGCACAGCTTATCGCAGCATCCCAGCAGCCGACAGAGACGGTGTCGGATCGAGAATTATCCGACGGCGCTGGGTCGGTACGCTCCGCCGAAGCATCGGGGGCGGACGACCGGGAACATCGGGAGGTCCGACCGGATGGTGAAAGGGATACGGATGAATTGGAGCTATCCCTTTCGGAACAACACAAAGCTGCCGTAGACTTCATCCGGCACTTTCTTCCTCAAGTTGTTCCGTCGGGCCAGACTGCTGCGCTTCCGGACAGGAGAATTATAGCGTCATTGGACTCTGATTTTTTCGAGCGGTTCAGGGACATCGCTCCCGAGTTTCCGTCGCAGTCCAATAATGTTGCAAGAACATTTGAATTATTGAACGACGCTATTTTTAAACTTGCTTCCAGGACAGGGAAAGCAGGCTTCTTGTCCGCAAATACTCTCAACCTGCCTTTCATTAATGCAAGGAATAAATTCGACACGGCAGGTCAGGGTATACCGAGAGTTCCTCTGCGTATGGACGACGAGGCGGAAGACTTAGAGCTATCATTACCGTCGTCAGCTTCTATTCCAACCGCAGTGTTGGAAACAGCTATTGCGTCTAACAGAGCCAATTTAGATGCCTTATCTTACGCAGATCACCTTACGAAGGCGTTATCACTGCGTCTTCAAGGGGAAGAGTTTCAGGATATACAATCCTCCTTAAGACTTCTTTCAAGGGCAGTAGCTTATTCCACGTGTAACTCCGCCCTTTCAGTGGCAAATCTGGAGTTGGTTAGACGTGACGCAGCCCTGTCTACATCCACACTAGTGGATTCTAAGGTGAAGAACTCTCTTAGAGTCGCTTCGGTCTCAGGAGATCTTCTCTTTGACGGCAAGCTTTCCGCTATTTATGATAATATTAAAAAGAAAGCTAGTGATTCTCTGTTGTTTAGATCCGCTCCTAAAAGGTCGGATTCAGCAGACACGAATAAGGCGGGCACTTCTGGGTCTTATCCGCCCAAGAGAGGTTCCTATAGAGGTTCCGGTGCGTCCTCTAGCTCTTATTCGAGAGACCGTCAGGATAGCGACTCTCGTTCGGGACGTCCTTCAGGCCGGGACAATCGGTCGGACGCCCCGAGGTCGACGAGGCGAGGTGCGGGTCGTGGAAGACGTGGTTTCTCCTACCGCAGGCCTCGCAGATCCAGGAGGTGATGGCTCAAACCTCTATCGCGTTCCGGTTGGCGGAAGGTTGTCGAGTTTTTCTCAAGAGTGGGCGTCGATTACGGACGACCCGTGGGTGAGAGGAGTGACTTCGGAAGGTCTAAAGATATCCTTCAAACGAAAGCCTCCATTAACTCGAAGTCCAAAGTGGACTCATCTTCCGTCAAACCCTCAGAAAAGAGACGCTCTGCTATCAGAGGTGCAGTCTCTTTTAATGAAGAACGCGGTAGAGGTCGTAGAAAACCAGGAATCGCTGGGATTCTACAGCCATCTGTTTCTGGTTCCGAAACCAGACGGCTCGTTCCGTCCAGTCATAGATTTGAGCTGGATAAACAAGCTGATCATCGCTCCGAAGTTTTATATGGAGACGATTCGATCGGTCAGAGCGAGTATTCGGGTGAACGATTATGCAACGAGCATAGATCTCAAAGATGCGTACTTTCACGTCATGGTACATCCGACATTCCGAAAGTATCTACGCTTCGCAGTCCTAGGAGTGGTGTATCAGTTCCGGGCCATGTGCTTCGGATTGAATCTAGCACCCTGGGCTTTCACTCGGGTAATGAACTCGGTAATGATCTACTTCCGAGCTCATTCGTCTGCGGTAACGTCGGCCTACCTGGACGACATTCTTCAGAGGTACGGCAACGAGTTAACGCTTCAGAACGATGTTCAGAATCTTCTTCTATTGCTCCGACGTCTCGGTTTCATAGTAAACGAGGAGAAGTCGGATCTGGTGCCGTCCAAGTCATTCACTCATCTGGGAATGAGCTTCGAGACGCACAACAATCTCGTTCGTCTGCCGTTAACCAGAGCGAAATTAGTCAGTTGTTACGCTCGCTATTGTCTAAATACAGACAAAGTCACAGCGAGAGAATTTATGAGACTGATAGGTCTGTGCGGAGCCGCTGCGGATCTCATTCCGATGGGACGGCTACGCACACGGCCTCTTCAAATTTTCCTGACTCAGAATTGGAGTGTGAAAATTCATTCGCTCGATGTAGACGTTCTCTTGTCAGATCAAGTGAAACAAGAGATTCAGACTTGGGCAAACATTCAGTGGTTAACTCAAGGAGTTCCGCTGCAGTTGCCGGATCCGAGTTTTACCATTATGACGGATGCCAGTCAAACAGGTTGGGGTGCATCATTAATCCCAACGGATTCGAGATGCCAGGGTCTTTGGGATCCGCAATTCCTGTGCAAGCACATAAACATCAAGGAAATGATGTCAATTTGGCTTGCGTTACGTCACTGGATGGACATTATTCACGATGCTCATGTCCAAATTCTATCCGACAATACGACAGTAGTGGCGTATATACGGAATCAGGGAGGCACTCATTCAGTTCCGTTGTTCAATCTAACGGAAAGAATCCTTCTGTTTGTGTTGGAACATCACGTTCTTCTTTCGGTCCGTCACATACCGGGTCGTCTGAATGTGCTAGCAGACTCCCTTTCTCGAAAGGGTCGCTTGTTGCCGTCGGAGTGGACTCTCAACAAACAAGTATTCAATCAGATTTGCTACCAATGGGAACGGCCAATGATAGACTTATTTGCGACACATCTCAACAATCAGTTGCAGACGTATGTGTCCCCGTGTCCGGATCCAAGAGCATTTGCTGTAGACGCTCTATCGATCCCTTGGGACGGTATGATAGGATATGCGTATCCTCCAGCGCCGTTAATTCAACAAGTATTGCTAAAGATAAAACAATCTCAATGCAACATTCTGTTGGTAGCATCTCTGTCGCCACAGAGACCGTGGATAAATCTACTCAGGTGTCTGTTGTGGGACCTACCGCGGAAGCTCCCTCCACGAGAGGATCTTCTTTGGCAGGGGAAATCGCGCCAACTGCATCACAACCCGCAAGGTCTCAACCTTCACGTTTTTCCGTTGTGCGGTCCTTCTTGCATGGCAAGCACTTTACAGGACGAGCAGTGGACGCGATTTCTAACTGTAGGAGGACCTCCTCTTCGCTAAACTATGCGGCTAAGTGGAAGGTTTTCCGTCGTTGGTGTAGGGATCATTCTGTTGATATATTTGATCCCTCTATACCAGACATTGCTAACTTTCTAGTATACTTGTTTGACGAAATCAAACTGCAACCGGTTACTATAAAGGGTTATAGATCTATGTTATCTGATACCTATGCACATCATGATAGTTTACAAATTGGATCTAATGTCTCTTTATCGAAATTGGTTAGAAACTTTTCGATAAATAGACCTAGAACTCTTAGATTAATTCCTAAGTGGAATTTAGCTTGGGTTCTCCTTAAATTGAAGGAAAAGCCATTTGAACCTCTTGGGACAGTAGATTTCAAATTCTTATCTTATAAGACAGCTTTTCTCTTAGCTTTCTCTTCTGCCAGAAGAGTCAGTGAGCTTCATGCACTATCGGTGGATGATTCTCATTATCGTAGTGTTGGGAACACTATCACCTTCACTACTAACGTCGGTTTTTTAGCTAAGAATCAGGCTCCTAATAAATATCCGGAACCTATTGTTATTAAGGCTCTTCCGTCTTCAGACGGGCGTAGGCCTTTACTCTGTCCTGTTAGAGCACTACGTATCTATAAACAGAGATCTCAGTTCATCAGAAAGGGACGGAAACGTTTCTTTCTGTCTTTGATGCCTAATAGAAAGGACATTTCAGTCCATTCTATTGCTAGATGGATTCAGTTAACTATCCGTACTGCGTATGAAGATTTATCTTCTTCTCAGCAGTCTGTGCTTAAGATTTCTGCTCATGAAGTAAGAGCTCTTTCTACTTCCTGGGCTTATGCTAATAGTGTTGCTATTACAGATTTAATGAAGGCTGCTTATTGGTCTCAGCCATCCACATTTACTAATTTTTATCTCAGAAATATTGAGTCCATTTCTGGAGACCTGCATTGTTTAGGTCCGTTATCTGTTGCTCAGAATGTCGTCCACTAAACAGTTGCAACTATAGTTATGCAGGCTTTCTGTTCCGGCAGTGACTCCGTCCGGCTGCCCTCTTCGCTCTGGGCTATTTGACCCAGGGCAAGGGGAAGGGGGGGGGGGGGGGGGGGCGGGTGTTCCCTTAGGTCACCTGCTTTATAGTGAAAAGCAAGGGAATGCCTCCTCCAAGACAGTATTTCTGAGTCGCTTCCGGGATGGTTTTAAAGTGTAATATTAATGTTTAATTTCATTCATGTCTTATTTTTAAAGTGTAGCTCGGTGTGAAGCATTTGTATATGTCAAGTGTCAAACGGGCTTTAATATACAATACTCGGACACTTTTAAATGATTATAAAGAGTCTCAATTCTCTGGACTACTTTATTTATTGGCTTGTTTTAAAAATAATTAGTATAAAGGTTATACTGGATGTTAATAGAGAACATGAATGTTATTGTGCTCAATTATTAAGGGTAGTGTATCTTTCTAATTTAAATATTAAATAAGAAAGATACATGTAAAGCCTAATACTCCTTTTCTCCTTAAGGGGTTACCTCTTTATTTTATAATTGAGCTTATTGGATTTTCCTCTATGTCCTAGGCCCTCCAGCCTGTTTACTATTCAGCTAAGTCTGGGTCATTGGTACAGTATAAAAATGTTAAAAAATTTATAGTAATTTATATATTTTTTATACTTACCAATGACCCAGACGGGGATGGCCCTCCCTGAGTTGGGAACTCTTGCCTCCCCGCTGAGTACATAGCGCTGACCAGGCACTGCCAGTAAGAATGATATTTGGCGCCAATTTCGGGACGACTGCGTCACTGCGCATGCGCAGTAGAGTCGTACTATGGAGGTCCTTTAGGACATGATTTCTTTTTGTTTTGGATGCAAATTTTGGGGATTGGGGGGCAAAATTTGTGTTTGGCCCTGGTTTTTGTGGAGTTAGCACCAGCTAAGTCTGGGTCATTGGTAAGTATAAAAAATATATAAATTACTATAAATTTTTTAACTTTTCGGTTGTTGAAACCATGTTGTAAATATATTTAATTAGAGGAATAATTTCTTCCAGCTGAAAAGAATAAAATTTAATGCTGAACTCAGTCACAGTCCTCAAATTTTATAGTTATCAATTGGTACAGTATCAGTCATGAGGAAATTGTCTCGTGGTGGCGCTTCAGGTCTGTAAACAAACTGAACAGCAAAACAGCTGAGTTAGCACATGTTACAGTGTACACTGACATGATCTTATAATTCAACCTCTTTCTTTTTAAAATTGAATCATTAACACATACTTGACCCATGTTGGAGATTTATTTAATTGTGGTGTGCCATAGGCACAGGGAACAGTTGAGTGCTGTTTCAGCTCAGTTAATTAACTTAACTTGACAAAGTCAAGATAAGCTATTGCCATCACGCATGCGGAAGTCTGTTAGTCTGTGAGTCTGTTCACATTTTCCTTTAGCATGGGCTACACCCCGCAGTTCTTGACTGATCGTCACGAAATTTCATGTACAGGTTTGGGGTCATGTCTAGATGAGAACGTCCCCTTTTGGTCGCGATCGGTCAACCGGTATGGCTGTCCGAGCCCAAAACCCCAAAACCATTAGCACAGACTACAGGTCGTATTTATGAAGGGATTTCATTGTAACTTGGTAGGATGCCTCTGTATAATGCCTAGATGAGAACGTCCCCTTTTGGGCATGATATGTGAACCGTGATGGCTGCCCAAGAAAGAAACCCAAAAGCTTTTAGCACAGTCTGCAGGTCATGTTTAATATGGAGGGATTTCATTGTAACTTGGTAGGATGACTCCTTATGATGTCTAGATGAGAATTTCCCCATTTGGGCGTGATCTGCCAACCGTGACGACTGCCCGAGCCCAAAACCCGAAAACCTTTAGCACAGTCTACAGGTCATATTTATTGAGGAATTTCATTGTAACTTGGTGGGTTGACTTCATATAATGTCTAGATGAGAAAGTCCCCTTTTGGACGTGATTGGGCAACTGTGACGGTTACAGGGGCCCCAAGCCCGAAAACCTTTAGCACAGTCTACAGGTCATATTTATGAAGGGATTTCATTGTAACTTGGTAGGATGACTCCAAATAATGTCTAGATGAGAACGTCCCATTTTGACTCGATCATTCAGCCTTGATGAGTGCCCGAGCCCAAAAACCTTTAGCATAGGCAAAAGGTCATATTTATGGAAGGATTTCATTGTAACCTGTTAGGTTGACTCCATATAATGCCTAGATGATGACATCCCCTTTTGGTCATGATTGGTCAACTGTGATGGCTACAGGTGCCCGAAGCCCGAAAACCTTGAGCACAGTCTACAGGTCATATTTATGAAGGGATTTCATTGTAACTTCGTAGGATCACTCCAGATGATGCCCAGATGAGATTGTCCCCTTTGTTTGCAATTATGCAACCATGATGGCTGCCCAAGCCCGAAAACCTTAAGCACAGTCTACAGGTCATATTCATGAAGGGATTTCATTGTAACTTGGTAGGTTGACTTCATATAATGTCTAGATGAGAACGTCCCCTTTTGGACATATTGGGCAACTGTGACAGCTACAGGGGCCCGAAGCCAGAAAACCTTTAGAACAGTCTACAGGTCATAATTATGAAGAGATTTCATTATAGCTTGGTAGGATGACTCCAAATAATGTCTAGATGAGAACGTCCCCTTTTGGTCGCGATTATTCAGCCTTGATGGCTGCCCGAGCCCAAAGACCTTTAGCATAGTCTATAGGTCGTATTTATGGAAGGATTTCATTATAACTTTTTAGGTTGACTCCATATAATGCCTAGATGATGACATCCCCTTTTGGTCGTGATTGGTGAACTGTGATGGCTACAGGTGCCCGAAGCCCGAAAATCTTGAGCACAGTCTACAGGTCATATTTATGAAGGGATTTCATTGTAACTTCTTAGGATCACTCCAGATGATGCTCAGATGAGAATGTCCCCTTTTGGTTGCGATCATTCAACCATGATGGCTGCCCGAGCCCAAAGCCCAAAAACCTTTAGCACAGTCTACAGGTCATATTTATGAAGGGATTTCATTGTAACTTGGTAGGTTGACTTCATATAATGTCTAGATGAGAACGTCCCCTTTGGACGCAATTGGGAAACTGACGGCTACAGGGGCCCGAAGCCAGAAAACCTTTAGCACAGTCTACAGGCCATATTTATGAAGGGATTTCAATGTAACTTGATAGGATGACTCGTTTTGGAATAATTTCACTGTAACTTGATAACTTTCGTTGATATACATTAACTGTGAGGGCCACATACATTAACTGTCAGGTCATATTAACCCACCCCTCAGCTCTTCAGTACAGTGTACACCTCATATTATTTTTATCAAAACTGCATACAGGAAACAGAAATGAACATATTCCCAACTATCACAATTCTTGTCTTATTTCATAATCCTTTCATAAACATTGAACATTATCCTTTTCATCAAACACAGCACACAAGTTAAGCTACAGTGTCATTGACACTTTCATTTGTAGAACTCAAACTGATCAATAAATCTGTCGGTCACTGTCTGAAAATTGAAACTCTTGTCCAGTGATTGCTTTACTTTTCTGAGAAACTGAAAGTTGAGATTTGCATGGATTCTGTTTAGAGCAATCAGGAGCATGTCTGAAGAAATATTATTTTAGTGGAACACTATTAACATGTTCATCGTTATTACTGTGCAACGCTGAAATAGGTTACCTTAATTCAAAGGGTTACCTTAAAATAATTAAGCAGAACCCATAAACAGGTTGACTTAATTTTCAATTTGTGCAGGCCTGCTAGAATACAGAAAAGTGACACAATCTCTGTTAATTGAATATTCCTGTTAACAGAATAATTTTCATTAGCAAAATGGCTATTCAATTAACAGGGTTCCACTGTACCTGACATTGATTTTTGGAAAGCCCTTAGTGAACTTTCTAATATTTATACCCCCCGCAAACAAAGTTTGGGGGGGTATATAGGAATCACCCTGTCCATCCGTCTGTCCATCCATCGTAAGCGCAACTCCTAAACCGTTTGAAGAATTTTCATGAAACTTTACACAATGGAAGAACTCCATATGGGGATGTGCATGAAGCAATATAATTCCGTTCTGACATTTCCAAGGGGAGATAATCTGTCTGTCTGACCATCCTTGTAAGCGCAACTCCTCCTAAACCGTTTGAAGAATTTTCATGAAACTTTACACAATGGAAGAACTCCATATGAAGATGTGCATGAAGCAATATAATTCCGTTCTGACATTTCCAAGGGGAGATAATCTAACTTATACCGTCTGTCCATCCTTGTAAGTGCAACTCCTCCTAAACTGTTTGAAGAATTTTCATGAAACTTTACACAATGGAAGAACTCCATATGAAGATGTGCATGAAGCAATATAATTCCGTTCTGACATTTCCAAGGGGAGATAATCTAACTTATACCGCCTGTCCATCCTTGTAAGCGCAACTCCTCCTAAACCATTTGAAGAATTTTCATGAAACTTCACACAATGGAAGAACTCCATATGAAGATGTGCATGAAGCAATATAATTCCGTTCTGACATTTCCAAGGGGAGATAATCTAACTTATACATTTCAGGCGCGGGGGGTATCACTTTGTGAGTTTGTTCACAGTACCTCTAGTTACTATTAATAGCTGGTGTCATAAGGTAAATAAGTATAAAAAAGAACATTCTTTGTGGATATGTTGCCACAAATTTCACTAATGCCAGAGGATATTTGAAATTATTTAGATATTGTTTCAAAATGTGCTCTTTCTCATTAGAAACTGGCAAAATCGGAAACTGAATTTTTTTACTGCATAGTTATAACTGCCAACTTCCAAAGGAAAGTCTTTCAAAGAGATTATAATCGAACTTGTTACTGCTGCAAAAATCACGTTGAATGTTTTCTCAGACTTGTCAAATACGGAAAACATTTTTTCTAGAATTTATTACAAGAATTTATTGAGGGACAGCTTGAGGCACTTTAATCGTTTTCATTTACCTCATAGTGGAAAGAGATTGATCACCGAAACATTATGAATATTGTATGTCACAAACTTGTGACATCTTGGTTTTTAGCTTAACTTGACAAAGTCAAGATAAGCTGTTGCCATCATTCGTTCATGCAGACGTCTTTTAGTCTGTAAATCTGTGAATCTGTTCACATTTTCCTTTAGCACCGGCTACACCCCATAATTCTTGTCCGATCGTCACAAAATTTCATATGCATGTTTGAGGTCATGTCTAGTTGAGAACGTCCCCTCTTTGTCGAGATCAGTGAAGCGTGATGCTTTCCGAACCCCGAAAACCTTTAGCACAGTGTACAGGTCATATTTAGATGAGAACGTTCCCTTTTGGTCATGATCTGTCAACTGTGTCGGCTGCCCAAGCACCAAAACCTTTAGCACAGTCTATAGGTTGTATTTATGGAGGAATTTCATTGTAACTGAGTAGATGAGAACGTCCCCTTATGTTGCGATCGGTCAACTGTGATGGCTACAGGGGCCCGAAAATCTTTAGCACAGTCTACAGGTTGTATTTATGAAGGGATTTTTTTGTAACTTGGTAGGATGACTCCAGATAATGTCTAGATGAGAATGTCCCCTTTTAGTTGCGATGGGTCAACTGGGATGGCTATAAAGGCCCAAAACCCGAAAACTTTTATCACAGTCTACAGGCCGCATTTATGAGATTTCATTGTAACTTGGTAGGATGACTCGTTTTGGAATAATTTCACTGTAACTTGGTAACTTTGGTTGACATACATTTTGACATACATTAACTGTGAGGGCCACATTAACCCACCCCTCAATTCTTTAGTACAGTCTACACCTCAAATTATTTTTATTGAAAACATAGCTTACAGGGAACAGAAATTAACATATTCTCAATTATCACAATTCTTGTCGTATTTCATAATCCTTTCATAAACATTGAGCATTATCCTTTTCATCAAACACAACACATAGTCGGGTTAAGCTACAGTGTCATTGACACTTTCATTAAAAAATGTTCCTGCTAGATTGTCCTTTTCTTATCAAAGGTAATACTGGGCAGCATGAATAAAAGCTGACCAGAGATGTTTCAACTCATAGAAGTCCAGAACCTCCCATTTAATACACTTAACACCAAAATTTATCAAGACTTGTGGCCATTTAGCTGATTCCTGTCAAGTGTCGATGTTCTGTTCAGGCAGATGGCACTTTACTAGAAACGGCTGCTCATGTTAAACATCTCATTAATGTCACAAGAATCCGGATCCCAATGTCACAGCAGCTGATGTACTGCATCGGGGCCATGTGTTCTCAACTTGAGACTTCTGAGTGTTTAAAAGTGAATTCCAAGCGGCCAATGTTTAGACCGGTAAGTAGCTCAAGAAGTGTTAAGTTTCTCTGTTTATTTGTTCACCTTTTTCTAATTGTTCATGAACAAATGTTCGTTGTGTAAAAGTCGGGGAACCTTGTTGCATTTCATCAGCTGCTTCCTATATTTTCATCTCACTCTAACCATACAATTCAGAAACTATATATAGACAATCGTACACACAAACATAAGACCGATATCTTCCAGGTTACAGTAAGTGAATCTCTGAGCTCATTTTAGAATATAACCCTATGAAATTTATTTCTTCTATTTTCAAGCTTCTAAATATAATGAACCAGAAGAATCTGATCAAGTTTTGATAAGGGTCCCTCAGTCTGGGATGAAACCTTCAAAAGAATCCAAGATGCAAGAATTGAAATCATTGAATGCACCTGCTGTTAGTAAAGTTAAAGATTACTATGGCATCAAAATGGCTGATGAAATCAAAGGAAAAATATGTTATGAGTGCACAATGCCGATGAATGCTGCTGACCATTACAAGTAAGATACATACAAGTAAATTTTTCAGTTATCAAAGAAAAACTTCAAGGTCCAGGAATTTGAGTGATTTTTAACTCAACTTGACAATGTCTAGTATGAGCTATTGGGATGGGTTGCAGTCCATCGTCCATCCGTACGTCCATCAGTATGTATGTTTATCTGTCCCTCCACAATTCCTTTAGCACACCTTACAGGCCACAGCTCTCACCCGATCAGTTCCAAATTTCATACCTGGATTTGGGGCAATGTCTGGATGGGCAATATCAAATTTATCCAAATTTCATTGAAAAACATGGCTGCCTGTGGCCATATTGGATTTGGATATAAATTGTTAATCAATTCCTTTAGCACACCCTTTAGGCCACAGTTCTCACCCGATCAGTCCCAATTTTCATATGTGGCTTTGAGGCCAATATCAAATGGGAGGTATCGAATTTATCCAAATTTCGTTGAAAAACATGGCTGCCAGTGGCCATCTTAGTTTTGGCACATAAATTGTCAATAATTTCATTAGCACACCCTACAGGCCGCATCTCTGACCTGATCTTTTTCAAATTTTGTATGTACCTTGGTGTGATGTCTAGATTTCATTAGCACACCCTACAGGCCGCATCTCTGACCCGATCTTTTTCAAATTTCGTTTGTAGCTTTGGTGTGATGTCTAGATGGGAGCTATCAAATTTTTCTGAATTTTGTTGAAAAGTATGGCTGCCAGCAGCCATCTTGGATTTGGATATAAATTGTCCAACAATTCCTTTAGAACACCGCACAGGCCGCAGCTCTCACCAGATCAGTCCCAAATTTTGTATGTGACTTTGGGGCAATGTCTAGTTGGGAGCTATTGAATTTTTAGTCGAGTTGTGACGAAGTCAAACTCGACTTATAGTTTGGTGAATGGCGGGCGGGCGGGCGTAAACAATTGGTTTCCGGATGATAACTTGATAGTGGTTCAACTCACATTCATTAAACTTCATACATAGGTTGGTCTTGGTGGGAGGAAGAACCCTATTGATTTTGGACATGCTACGTCGAAGGTCAAGGTCACAGTGACCTTGAACATAGTAAATCTTAAACAATTGGTTTCCGGATGATAACTTGATAATGGTTCAACTCACATTCATGAAACTTCATAGGTAGATTGGCCTTGGTGAGGGGAAGAACCCTATTGATTTTGGACTCGCTACGTCAAAGGTCAAGGTCACAGTGACCTTTAACATAGTATATCGCAACAATTGGTTTCCGGATGATAACTTGATAGTGGTTCAACCTAGAGTCATGAAACTTCATAGGTGTGTTGGCCTTGGTGCGAGGAAGAACCCTATTGATCTTGGACTCACCAGGTCAAAGGTCAAGGTCACAGTGACCTTGAACATAGTATATCGCAGCAATTGGTTTCCGGATGATAACTTGATAGTGGTTCAACCTAGAGTCATGAAACTTTATAGGTGTGTTGGCCTTGGTGCGAGGAAGAACCCTATTGATCTTGGACTCACCAGGTCAAAGGTCAAGGTCACAGTGACCTTGAACATAGTATATCGCAACAATTGGTTTCCGGATGATAACTTGATAGTGGTTCAACCTAGAGTCATGAAACTTCATAGGTATGTTGGCCTTGGTGCGAGGAAGAACCCTATTGATCTTGGACTCACCAGGTCAAAGGTCAAGGTCACAGTGACCTTGAACATAGTATATCGCAACAATTGGTTTCCGGATGATAACTTGATAGTGGTTCAACCTAGAGCCATGAAACTTTACAGGCGTGTTGGCCTTGGTGCGAGGAAGAACCCTATTGATGTTGGACTCACCAGGTCAAAGGTCAAGGTCACAGTGACCTTGAACATAGTATATCGCAACAATTGGTTTCCGGATGAGAACTTGATAGTGGTTCAACCTAGAGTCATGAAACTTCATAGGTGTGTTGGCCTTGGTGCGAGGAAGAACCCTATTGACCTTGGACTCGCCAGGTCAAAGGTCAAGGTCACAACTCGACATTGGATCTGTGATCCTGAGCGGCATTTTTCCTAATTTCATTGAGAAACATGGCTGCCAGCAGCCATCTTAGATTTGGCTTATAAATTGTCAACAATTACATTAGCATACCCTACAGGCCACATCTCTCACACAATCTTTTCAAATTTCATTTGGCTTTGGTATGATGATTAGATGGGAGTTATGAAATTTTTCTGTATTTCGTTGAAAAACATGGCCATCACTGTCCATCTTGGATCTGACATATAAATTGTCAACAATTCCATTAGTACACCCAACAGGCCACATCCCTCACCAGATTTTTTTCATTTTATTGTGTAGCTTTGATGTGATGTCTTTTCTGTAGAAACTTGAGTGAATGACTTGGCATTCCTGGATCTTATATTTAGTTCAGTCCATTCTTGGACAAGTTAAGTGCATTGTCATTGACACTTTCATTATACTTTACCTAAGCGAAGCTAAAGGAGGATGTGTGTTATCAGTTTCTGTCCGTCATCAGTCTATTTTTGGATATGAATTTTACAACATCGACTGCTAGACCAGATTGAACTAAATTTGATATGCAAATTCCTTGTCATATGTCAATTCAAGCTTATTCAAATAAAGTTGCCACACCGACGGGAGGGGGAGCACCACAAGGAGCATAACTCTGTTAGCACCCAGAGAAATTTTAAAACAATTAATCTTCTTCTCCGGAGCCACCAATCAGAATCTTTTTATCCCCCGCCAAAACGAGGTTTGCTGGGGATATAGAAATGGGGTCCATCTATCCATTCGTTCATTTGTTTGTTCGTCGATCCATCCATCCATATATTTGGCATGTAAGTGTATCTTATTGATGTCTAGCCACTGTTCAATGCATGTGTTGTTCCAAATATTTTTCTTGGAGTTATGGCCCTTGATGAACTTAGAATTTTGTGAGATTGCACCACCCGTCGCAGCTCTGGCGTCGATGTCGCGTTTTTTTCTAGAGTTATGGGCCTTTTCCCGCTTTTTAGCTCACCTGACTGAAAGTCAGGCGAGCTATAGTGATCACTCACTGTCCGTCGTCCGTGAACATGGTGTTTGCGTCTTCTCCAAAACCACTGAACCGATTCATGTGAAATTTGAGATAATTGTTTGTTATGACATCGCATTTTGATTTTGATCAAATCAAGTTGCCTCGCCCCTCGGTAGGGCCACGCCCAAAAAGTGTGCTTAAATCTTAAAAAATCTTCTTCCCATGAACCAGCAGTAGCAGAGACTCAGTATTTGGTGTGCAGCTTCCTTTTGAGGTGTAGACTCAGATTTGTTCAAGAGAAGTTTGATGAGCTATATTTGTTGTGGGAGGGGTAAGAATTTTTGCCCCTCCCAAAATTTATATATTTTTATACTGTACCAATGACCCAGACTTAGCTGGTGCTAACTCTAACAAAACCAGGGCCAAACACAAATTTTGCCCCCCAATCCCCAAAATTTGCATCCAAAACAAAAAGAAATCATGTCCTAAAGGACCTCCATACTACGCCTCCACTGCGCATGCGCAGTGACGCAGACGTCCCGAAATTGGCGCCAATTATCATTCTCTGTTTGGCCCTTCATCAGTCAACATCTCACTGATCTTTGTGCTTGTAAATCTCAGTTTAAAGGATGCCAGACACGTAATTTTTGGAGAAATGATGATTCTAAGGAGGATATAGAAGGAGGAGAGGAAAAAGAAGTGACAAAAAATAATCAGGGCTGTACTTAAAATTTTTTGATGAAATTATGTTAAGTTGCCTATTTTCGAGGCATGTGCCTCTTGTTGTCATTCTTGCTAAATGTTGCACTGCTTATTCAGTGTTTCCTCTCCCCTAGCCTTCTAAAGTCCCCCCTTGCAATTCTCCCATGCTTTTGGCATGTTTTTGAGAAAGTTCATTTCTAAAATTTCCCTGGGAGAGTTGCTTGGTTACAGAATGTTTTCTGTTATTTTCCCCATAGTTACGTTTTCACCCTTGGGTGTATAAATGTTGTGTTCTGCATCTTCCATCTGATGTTCTGCAGATTCTCCCCTGGGAGTCTCTGTCTTGCATCAGATAGAGTGTAATTTTGATGACTGATTTCGGGCCAGTTTTTTCAGTGCCTGGAGTCATGTTTTCTGGTATTTTACACTGTTTGTTTACATTGGCAACAGCCTTTTTTGAGGGGGGCTGTTTGCCTTTGGTGTAGTTTATCTCACTATAAGATACATTTATATTATCCGTAAGTGTCTCATTAATTATTTAATATAAATTTAAAATTTTTGACCACACTTTGCCATCGGATCCATCGGGGCTCAACGTTACTTTTCAGCAACTTTGGCTTCGCTGAAAAAATATTTTTTCAAAATTATTTTGATTTGCAATTGTTTTTTCATTTATTAATGGATCATGTTATTATGTATCTTTGTGTCAGGGGTTTGTGCGAGTAACTAGGACTTGTTGTTGACTTTTCACAATGAAAGGACATTGTTCAAATTGTAATGGGAAGAAATTTTCCTCTGACTTTCATGATCATTGTATTAATTGTAGTCAGTGTTCTCGCACTAATCCCTGTCCTATACGTCAATATTGGGATAGAAACATTGGAAACGTGTGTTACGATATGTTGTTTCTGGAGAAAGGGCTATACCGGCTCTTTCTCCGCAAGGTCACTCTACTCTCTCAGTTTCTATTTCAGAGGAACAAGAACAGGGTGATGTTTCCATGTTATCTTCTACAAGTGTGCGTCCGTCGTCACAAATGAATTCAGAGCTAGCGGCAAAAGTGCTCATGGAGATTAGACAAATGTCGTCCGCTAGCTCGCCCGGTGTAGCGTCCATTCACCGAATGGGTCGGCAGCCGGATTCGTCCGATGCGGTCCAGGAGGAAATTTTGGGTGATGCGAGCACTATAAACATAATAGATGCACACCCAGTGACGGCGGATAGTAAGCGAGAACGGAGGAAGCCTTTGAGTCCGGTTCCCAGCTCGTCCAGGTCCAGCCGGGCCGCGAGCGAGAGAGGCCCCTCTCTCGTACAACAACATCTGGGACCAGATGTTGTGGTACAAAATGTGTCGCAAGCGGAGCATATGTCCGTCGCTCGGGACGCTCCGTTGTATAGGCAGTCCGCGGAGACTGCTAAGGCTTCTTCTTCTCGTCAGCGCACACGACCGCACCTTGGCTGCGTGACCGCCGATATCTTACCAGCTTCGCCGATCAAGGATTCTTCGGCGACCAGGTCACACCATCCGGCAGCCAGGGATTCGAGACCGATGGACTCCGGACGTTCGCATAGAAAAAGTATGTGGGAGCCATCTGATGCGGAGCTGCCCTCGGCGAAGCAGCGAAAGACTGCGCCTCCGCAGGTCTCAACGCCGGACATTCTTGTGCAGATAGCACAGCTTATCGCAGCATCCCAGCAGCCGACAGAAATGGTGTCGGATCGAGAATTATCCGACGGCACTGGGTCAGTACGCTCCGCCGAAGCATCGGGGGCGGACGACCGGGAACATCATGAGGTCCAACCGGATGGTGAAAGGGATACGGATGATTTGGAGCTATCCCTTTCGGAACAACATAAAGCTGCCGTGGACTTCATCCGGCACTTTCTCCCTCAAGTTGTTCCATCGGGCCAGACTGCTGCGGTTCCGGACAAGAGGATTATAGCGTCATTGGACTCTGAATTTTTTGAGCGGTTCAGGGACATCGCTCCCGAGTTTCCGTCGCAGTCCAATAATGTTGCAAGAACATTTGAATTATTGAACGACGCTATATTTAAACTTGCTTCCAAGACGGGGAAAGCAGGTTTCTTGTCCGCTAATACTCTCAACCTGCCTTTCATTAATGCAAGGAATAAATTCGACACGGCAGGACAGGGGGTTCCGAGAGTTCCTCTGCGTATGGACGACGAGGCGGAAGACTTAGAGCTATCATTACCGTCGTCGGCTTCTATTCCAACCGCGGTGTTGGAAACAGCTATTGCGTCTAACAGAGCCAATTTAGATGCCTTATCTTACGCAGATCACCTTACTAAGGCGTTATCACTGCGCCTTCAAGGGAAAGAGTTTCAGGATATACAATCCTCTTTAAGACTTCTTTCAAGGGCAGTAGCTTATTCCACGTGTAACTCCGCCCTTTCAGTGGCAAACCTGGAGTTGGTTAGACGTGACGCAGCCCTAGCTACATCCACACTCGTGGATACTAAGGTGAAGAACTCTCTTAGAGTCGCTTCGGTCTCTGGAGAACTTCTCTTTGACGGCAAGCTTTCTGCTATTTATGATAAAATTACAAAGAAAGTTTCGGATTCTCTGTTGTTCAAATCTGCTTCTAAGAAGTCGGATACAGCAGACAAGAATAAGACAGGCACTTCTGGGTTTAATGCGCCCAAGAGAGGTTCCTATAGAGGTTCCGGTGCGTCCTCTTGGTCTTATTCAAGAGACCGTCAGGGTAGCGACTCTCGTTCGGGACGTCCTTTGGGCCGGGACAACCGGTCGGACGCCCCGAGGTCGACGGGGCGAGGTGCGGGTCGTGGACGACGTGGTTTCTCCTACCGCAGGCCTCGCAGGTCCAGGAGGTGATGGCTTAAACCTCTATCGCGTACCGGTTGGCGGAAGGTTGTCGAGCTTTTCACAAGAATGGGCGTCGATTACGGATGACCCTTGGGTGAGAGGAGTGACTTCGGAAGGTCTAAAGATATCCTTCAAACGAAAGCCTCCATTAACTCGAAGTCCAAATGGGACTCAACTTCCGTCAAATCCGCAAAAAAGAGACGCTCTGTTATCAGAGGTGCAGTCTCTTTTAATGAAGAACGTGGTAGAGGTCGTAGAAAACCAGGAAACTCCGGGATTCTACAGCCATCTGTTTCTGGTTCTGAAACCAGACGGCTCGTTCCGTCCAGTCATAGATTTGAGCTGGATAAACAAGCTGATCGTCGCTCCGAAATTTTATATGGAGACGATTCGGTCGGTCAGAGCGAGTATTCGGGTGAACGATTATGCATCAAGCATAGATCTCAAAGATGCGTACTTTCACGTCATGGTACATCCGACATTCCGAAAGTATCTACGTTTCGCAGTCCTAGGAGTGGTGTATCAATTCCGGGCGATGTGCTTCGGATTGAATCTAGCACCCTGGGCTTTCACTCGGGTAATGAACTCGGTAATGATCTATTTCCGAGCTCATTCGTCTGCGGTAACGTCGGCCTACCTGGACGACATTCTTCAGAGGTACGGCAACGAGTTAACGCTTCAGAACGATGTTCAGAATCTACTTCTATTGCTCCGACGTCTCGGTTTTATAGTAAACGAGGAGAAGTCGGATCTGGTGCCGTCCAAGTCATTCACTCATCTGGGAATGAGCTTCGAGACGCACAACAATCTCGTTCGTCTGCCGTTAACCAGAGCGAAATTAGTCAGTTGTTACGCTCGCTATTGTCTGCACGCAGACAAAGTCACAGCGAGAGAATTTATGAGACTGATAGGTCTGTGCGGAGCCGCTGCGGATCTCATTCCGATGGGGCGGTTACGCACGCGTCCTCTCCAAATTTTCTTGACTCAGAATTGGAGTGTGAAAATTCATTCGCTCGACGTAGACGTTCTCTTGTCAGATCAAGTGAAACAAGAGATTCAGACTTGGGCAAACATTCAGTGGTTAACTCAGGGAGTTCCGCTGCAGTTGCCGGATCCGAGTTTTACCATTATGACGGATGACAGTCAAACAGGTTGGGGTGCATCATTAATCCCAACGGATTCGAGATACCAGGGTCTTTGGGATCCGCAATTCCTGTGCAAGCACATAAACATCAATGAAATGATGTCAATTTGGCTTGCGTTATGTCATTGGATGGACATTATTCACAATGCTCATGTCCAAATCCTATCCGACAATACGACAGTAGTGGCGTATATACGGAATCAGGGAGGCACTCATTCAGTTCCGTTGTTCAATCTAACGGAAAGAATCCTTCTGTTTGCGCTAGAACATCACGTTCTTCTTTCGGTTCGTCACATACCGGGTCGTCTGAATGTGCTAGCAGACTCCCTTTCACGAAAGGGTCGCTTGTTGCCGTCGGAGTGGACTCTCAACAAACAAGTATTCAATCAGATTTGCTACCAATGGGAACGGCCAATGATAGATTTATTTGCGACACATCTCAACAATCAGTTGCAGACGTATGTGTCTCCGTGTCCGGATCCAAGAGCATTTGTAGTAGACGCTCTGTCGATCCCCTGGGACGGAATGATAGGATATGCGTATCCTCCAGCGCCGATAATTCAACAAGTATTGTTAAAGATAAAACAATCTCAATGCAAGATTCTGTTGGTAGCATCTCTGTCGCCACAGAGACCATGGATAAATCTACTCAGGTGTCTGTTGTGGGACCTACCGCGAAAGCTTCCTCCACGGGAGGATCTTCTTTCGCAGGGGAAATCGCGCCAACTCCATCACAACTCGCAAGGTCTCAACCTTCACGTTTTTCCGTTGTGCGGTCCTTCTTGCATGGCAAGCACTTTACAGGACGAGCAGTGGACGCGATTTCTAACTGTAGGAGGACCTCCTCTTCGCTAAACTATGCGGCTAAGTGGAAGGTTTTTCGTCGTTGGTGTAGGGATCATTCTGTAGATGTATTCGATCCCTCTATACCAGACATTGCAAACTTTCTAGTATACTTGTTTGACGAAATCAAACTGCAGCCTGTTACTATTAAGGGTTATAGGTCTATGTTATCTGATACCTATGCACATCATGATAGTTTACAAATTGGATCTAATGTCTCGTTATCTAAGTTAGTTAGAAACTTCTCGATAAATAGACCCAGAACTCTTAGATTAATTCCTAAATGGAATTTAGCTTGGGTTCTTCTTAAATTGAAGGAAAAGCCATTTGAACCTCTTGGGACAGTAGATTTCAAATTCTTATCTTATAAGACAGCTTTTCTCTTAGCTTTCTCTTCTGCTAGAAGAGTCAGTGTGCTTCATGCACTGTCGGTGGATGATTCTCACTATCGTAGTGTCGGGAACACTATCACCTTCACTACTAATGTGGGTTTTTTAGCTAAGAATCAGGCTCCTAATAAATATCCGGAACCTATTGTTATTAAGGCTCTTCCGTCTTCGGACGGGCGTAGGCCTTTACTCTGTCCTGTTAGAGCGTTACGTATCTATAAACAGAGATCTCAGTTTATCAGAAAGGGACGAAAACGTTTCTTTCTGTCTTTGATGCCTAATAGAAAGGACATTTCGGTCCATTCTATTGCTAGATGGATTAAATTAACTATCCGTACTGCTTATGAGAATTTATCTTCTTCTCAGCAGTCTGTGCTTAAGATTTCCGCTCATGAAGTAAGAGCTCTTGCGACTTCTTGGGCTTATGCTAATAGTGTTGCTATTACAGATTTAATGAAGGCTGCTTCTTGGTCTCAGCCATCCACATTCACGAATTTTTATCTCAGAAATATTGAGTCCATTTCTGGAGACCTGCATTGTTTAGGTCCGTTATCTGTTGCTCAGAATGTCGTCCACTAAACAGTTGCAACTATAGTTATGCAGGCTTTCTGTTCCGGCAGTGACTCCGTCCGGCTGCCCTCTTCGCTCTGGGCTATTTGACCCAGGGCAAGGGGAAAGGGGGGGGGCGGGTGTTCCCTTAGGTCACCTGCTTTATAGTGAAAAGCAAGGGAATGCCTCCTCCAAGTCAGTATTTCTGAGTCGCTTCCGGGATGGTTTTAAAGTGTAATATTAATGTTAAAATTCATTCATGTCTTATTTTTAAAGTGTAGCTCGGTGTGAAGCATTTGTATATGTCAAGTGTCAAACGGGCTTTAATATACAATACTCGGACACTTTTAAATGACTATAAAGAGTCTCAATTCTCTGGACTACTTTATTTATTGGCTTACTTTAAAAATAATTAGTATAAGGGATATACTGGATGTTAATAGAGAACATGAATATTATTGTGCTCAATTATTAAGGGTATTGTATCTTTCTAATTTAATATTAAATAAGAAAGATACATGTAAAGCCTAATACTCCTTTTCTCCTTAAGGGGTTATCTCTTTATTATATAGTTGAGCTTATTGGATTTTCCTCTATGTCCTAGGCCCTCCAGCCTGTTTACTATTCAGCTAAGTCTGGGTCATTGGTACAGTATAAAAATGTTAAAAAATTTATAGTAATTTATATATTTTTTATACTTACCAATGACCCAGACAGGGATGGCCCTCCCAGGAGTTGGGAACTCTTGCCTCCCTGCTGAGTACATAGCGCTGACCAGGCACTGCCAGTAAGAATGATAATTGGCGCCAATTTCGGGACGTCTGCGTCACTGCGCATGCGCAGTGGAGGCGTAGTATGGAGGTCCTTTAGGACATGATTTCTTTTTGTTTTGGATGCAAATTTTGGGGATTGGGGGGCAAAATTTGTGTTTGGCCCTGGTTTTGTTAGAGTTAGCACCAGCTAAGTCTGGGTCATTGGTAAGTATAAAAAATATATAAATTACTATAAATTTTTTAACTTTCCAAACCGAGAGGCTGATTTGAACCAAATTTGATATGAGGGGTTATTGGGTCACAAGTACTTAATTTATAACCAAAAAAAATTTCCTGTCTCCCCATGGGGACCGCAGGAGCTAAAAATAGAAAAAAACTAAACGCCCATATCTTGCAAACTACATGACACTGAGAATTCTTATTTGGTGTGAAGCTTCCTTAGGACCAACAGAATGGAATGGTCAAAAAAAAATTGCTATCGGTTTTATCATAGGGTACTTTTTCGGGACTTTGAAAAAGTGCAGAGTCAGCATTTTTTAACACTGTAGGTAATGAGAAAAACATTTAAGACTACTCTTCTCCCAAACCACTGCTCCAAAAGCTTTCAAATTTCACATTTAACATCTTTGGAAGATTGTTTCACATGTTTATTGAAATCAGTTCCATATTTGGGCTCTCTATGGGAGCCTAAATGTTTAAATTAGTGCAGTATGAGGAATATTCTTTAAAAAACTTCTTCAGATCTACCAATAAGAATCTTTTGATATTTGGTATGCAGCATCCTTAGGGGGGTGAAATTCAAGTTTGTTGAAGCCAAGTCCCTGGGTTCCTATTTAGGCTGAAAATTTGGAGCCCCGTTCCGGACTTAGAAAATTTTGGACCAAAATCCGGAATTTTTTTTGTTTTTTATGCATTTTGGTCAATTTTAAGACAAAAAAAAATTTTTTTTTTACACTGAAAATTTGGGGCCCGGGTGGGACTTTTGGACCAAAATCCGGAATTTTTTTTTTTTTTTATGCGTTTCGGTCAATTTTAAGACAAAAAAAATTTTTTTTTTTTACACTGAAAATTTGAGGTCCGGGTGGGACTTATAAAATTTTGGACCAAAATCCGGAAAATTAGTTTTTTGTTTTTTTATGCGTTTTAAGAAGAAAACAAAAATTTAGGCTGAAAATATTTTGTTTGGGAAAAAATTCTGTTTTTTATGCATTTATCTCAATTTTGGGACGTAAAAGTGCAGGAACTGAAAATAGAAGGAAAATCCTTTGTATTGTGTGGGCACAGTTGCTTCTTCTAGTTGGTATATGCTTTTCTTTGGAGGGGCATATGCAGCTTTTTCAAGTCCCTGGTTTGATATTTAGACTACCATGTTAGGTGAGCACCCTCAGGTGCCCTGGGGCCTCTTGTTAAATTTCTTGAGAGTTTGTGTTGTACAGAATGTTTATTCTGTTTATCCCCACTATTACATCCTCACTCTCGGGGTGTTGGTCCGTTTTTGTCTTGCATCTCCTACCGGATGCATTGTTTTTTCTTTACTTGAAGACCTAGCTTTGCATCAGGTATCAGTTAATTATTTACTGACTTGGGCCTTTGGTGTGCCTTTTGTTTAGTTTCCGGTTTCTTTCCTGACGTTGTTAGCTCACCTGACTGAAAGTCAGTGTGAGCTTTTGCCATCACTTGTCGTCTGTCGTCCGTTAACTTTCGCAACTTGGTCTTCTCCTTCAAAACCACTAGCCCAAACCCAAACAAATTTGACATACAGTATAGTGGAGGTATCCTCTTTCCAGTTTGTTAAAATGAACTTGGTGTCCCCACTGGGGTGGGAGTGATGCCCCAAAAGCATCAAGTTCTCCTGAAATCTTCTTATGAACCACCAGTGAGAATGCTGTGATATTTGGTATGTAAGCTCCTTTGGTAATCTAGATTCAAGTTTGTTCAAAGAAATTTTCTCAGTCAATATTTGGACTCGCTAGGGGAGGATACCTATTTTGTACTCTGCCCAAAATTTCTATTTTCCGCACTGAGAGGCCGATTTGAACCAAATTTGCTGTGAGGTATTATTGGGTCCTAAGTACTTGATTCATGCCCAAAAAATTTTCCCACTGCCCCGTGGGAACCTCAGGAGCTAAAAATAGGAAAGAATTCAAACTCACATATCTCCAAAATTGCACAGCACTGAAACTTTTTATTTGGTGTGAAACTTCCTTAGGACCAATAGAAAGGAATGGTGAAAAAAAATCGCTATCGGTTTTGTCCTAAGGTACAGTTTCGGGACTTTGAAAAAATGAATTGAAAAACCACTGCTCCAAAAGCTTTCATATTTCACATATAACATCTGTGGAAGATTGATTCACATGGTTGTTGAAATTTACCCCCTGGGTCCATATTTGGGCACTCTACAGGAGCCCAAATGTTCAAATTAGTGCAATATGAGGGATATTCTTTAAAAATCTTCTTCTCCAGATCCAACAGTCAGAATCTTTTGATATTTGGTATACAGCATCCTTAGCGAAGGGAGATTCAGGTTTGTTCAAGCCAAGTCCCTGGGTTCATATTTGGGCTCCCTATGTTCAATATGAGGAATATTCTTTAAAAATTTTCTCCAGATCCAGCAGTCAGATTCTTTGATATTTGGTGTACAACACCTCTGGGAGGTTTAGATTGAAGGTTGTTCAAATCAGGTCCCTGGGTTAATATTTGGGCTCTTTATTGAAGCCCAAAATTTAACTTTGTCAAATATGAGAAAATTTCTTGAAAATTCTTCTTCTTCAGGTCCACAAGTGAGAATCCTTTCATATTTGGTATGTAACATCTCTAGGGGTGTCAAATCAAGTTTGTTCAAATCGAGTCGCTTGTTTGTTTTTTTTGGTGGGGGGGGGGGGGGGGGGGGGGGGGGGGGGGGGGGAGAGGGGGCAGTGTGTGGGGGGTGCTAGAGGGAATCACAATAGTTGAAAACAAAACAAAAATTTCGTTCGGTTATTGTTTTTCAATACTTCGCTGAACAGAGCTTGCTATTAACCTTTCCTAGGACCAACAGCAATGAATGGTCAAAAAAATTGCCTTTCGTTCCGTCATAGCAAATCAAAACATTGCTCTTGTTCTGTTCACTTACTGATACACTCATCTCTTTTGACAATTTGAGCCAGGTGAGCGTTTCAGACTCACTTGAGCCTCTGGTTTACTTTTATCAACGTCCTTAACAGGTACAGGGCTTGCCTTGAGTCGGGGCCGATCGGCCCCGGCCCCAAAATCGGCCCCAAGAGGCCTCTTCTCAGGGCTTTTTTTTCGGCCCCGACTTTTTTTTCTGTCTTGGCTCCTGAAATCTCAGTGTTGGTAGGTTTGGGCAACGAAATTTTGCGAGATCAATTTTTCCATTCACGTCTCATTCACGCAAGTGTGATTACTATAGAAGAAGCAGCAGCAAATAACAGATAAAATAATAATACAAACTGTTTTTGTCCAATTCAAATTAACATCCACCTAAATCCGCATGAAAACTGAGAAAATCCCAAGATTAAACAAAACAAAAAACCAAACACATTTACGAGACTTTGAAAGCACGCTTGTCAACTAATGGGGGAATTCCCTTCAATCCCACAATACTGTGCGCAGGTACATCCAATCCTAACATCTGAATAAATGCAACACGAGACACAGAAACTGCCGTGTGATTACTATAAAAGAAGCAGCAAATAACAGATAAAATAATAATACAAACTGTTTTTGTCTGATTCGAATTAACATCCACCTAAATCCGCATGAAAACTGAGAAAATCCCAAGATTAAACAAAAAAAAAACAAACACATTTACGAGACGTCTTATGGGGGAATTCCCTTCAATCCCACAATACTATGCGTGGGTACATCCGATCCTAACATATGAATAAATGCAACACGAGACACAGAAACTGCCGTCAAAATAAATGGACGGAATAAAATAAAATGTGTACCTGTGTCTACGTGGAGAGGTGGGGCGCATTTCATTTCTGAAAGATCCAAAGCTGTGTGGAATTTTCATGAATTGAAATTATTTAAACGGTAAACTGAAATGTTTTTTTTTTTTCAATTTTTTTCTTTGAGACAACTCTTGGATCGAAAATACACACCCCACAATATGTACGAAACGTCCTAAAATTTTATCAACAAAAAATCCAAAATGTCTATGTACGAAACGTCCAGCACCCACATGATGGGTCCAAGTCGTTTTGTCCCCGGGATTTTTTTTTTTTCTAAGCAAAAGTAATCAACTAAGGTCGCCACTGGAAAGAATGTAACAACATAAAATTACCCCAAAAGGCCCCGACCTCAATATCTGGGGGACTTTTTTCAGGCCCCGACCTCAACATCTGGGGGCTTTTTTTTAGGCCCCGACCATTTTACTCAAGGCAAGCCCTGCAGGTAATATTCAGTATTTTATTTCATCACAATTATATTAGGATACATTTATTAATATTCCGGTAGTGTAGCTTTAATATTTTGGTGTTGTCCACACTCAGGCTCCATCAGGATGCCCTTGGGCTTGTTTGGTTCCCTTAGGGAACTTAGGCATTTTAAAAAAAAAATTTCAGAAAAAGATTTATTTTAATTTATTTCGGAATTATTTTTAGCTTAACTTGACATAGTCAGGATAAGCTATTGCCATCATGCGTGCGGAAGTCTGTTAGTCTGTTTGTCTGTGAGTCTGTTCACATTTTCCTTTAGGACGGGCTACACCCCGCAGTTCTTGTCTGATCGTCACAAAATTTCATATGCGGGTTTCGGGTCATGTCTAGATGAGAATGTCCCCTTTGGGTCGCAATCGGGCAACCGGTATGGCTGTCCGAGCCCAAAACCCGAAAACCATTAGCACAGTCTACAGGTTGTATTTACCGTATATGTCCGTGTATAAGTCGCATCTTTTTGCTTGGAAAAACGGGACCAAAATTGGGGTGCGACTTATACAAAGGTAATTATTTTTCAGCAAGTTTTCAACAGCGATATGAGGACTGAACGGACACCAGATCGGCCCATGTCGACGGTTTGTATCACAACGATTCACCTGCTTTGAAAATTTGTTTATTTTATTTCACCTCTTTATTTCTTATTTCTGTGTTGTGCATTAACTTGATCACAAAATAAAATTTAAACAAAAATAAATATAAAAAAAAATAAAATAAAAATAGGAGATTATACTCAATGTGTTCTTGTTGATTTTTTTTTTCTCGGTGACCCGGTGAGTGGAGGGGTAGTGAACAATCGAAAATTGGAAACCGCATGCAATTAATTTCCTTCAAAATAATTACGGTACCTGTTCATGTCTTCAACATCTCCAGTAATAATTCACAATAGAATATTCCATGGTTGTATATCTAAACATATTTTGGATATTGGTATGAGTTATTTACGAAAAATTCGCAAGGCAATCAAATTGTTTACACAGCACACCACATGCATTTTTTAAGGGGAATTCCCTTTGAAGAAGATTAACAAGCATCATGCAGTTACTTCCCTTTTACTTTACATTCACACTTTCGGGAATTTCCGTCGCATCCCGACTTCATGACCTATTTGTTCGCACGTGCAATTCGTTTAAATGGCATGGGAATAAAGCATTTTTCTTTGTAGTTTTACATTTGGATTTACCATTTGAATTCAACTTACCTTGTTCTTACCTGAACACATGCACTGGAGCATTCCTTCTTTTACTGGCGTGAGTAATAACAAACACAGTTGACATATATCTTTTAATAAATACGACACACGAGTAATAACAAACACAGTTGACATATATCTTTTAATAAATACGACACATTGAATGTATCAATGAAGAATACAAACAAATATAATTTATAAATATACTGTAATCGGTCATCAAACCTCCCTGTTCAGTCCACAAGACTTCCAGTCCTTTAGCCAAATTTACGGAATTGTTTTAACATTTTTCAACCCAAATTGGGGGTGCGACTTATACAAGGGTTATAGGCGCAGGGGGGATATTTTGTATGAAAAGTAGGGTGCGACTTATACATGGGGGCGACTTATACACGGACATATACGGTATGAAGGGATTTCATTGTAACTCGGTAGGATGCCTCTGTATAATGCCTAGATGAGAACGTCCCCTTTTGGGCATGATCCGTCAACCGTGATGGCTGCCCAAGCCCGAAACCCAAAAACTTTTAGCACAGTCTGCAGGTCATGTTTAATATGGTGGGATTTCATTGTAACTTGGTAGGATGACTCCTTATGATGTCTAGATGAGAATTTCCCCATTTGGACATGATCTGCCAACTGTAACGACTGCCCCGAGCCCAAAACCCCAAAACCTTTAGTACAGTGTACAGGTCATATTTATTGAGGAATTTCATTGTAACTCGGTGGGTGGACTTCATATATTGTCTGGATGAGAAGGTCCCCTTTTGGACGTGATTGGGCAACTGTGATGGCTAGAGGGGCCCAAAGCCCGAAAACCTTTAGCACAGTCTACAGGTCATATTTATGAAGGGATTTCATTGTAACTTGGTAGGATGACTCCAAATAATGTCTAGATGAGAACGTCCATCCCCTTTTGGTCGTAATCATTCAGCCTTTATGGCTGCCCGAGCCCAAAGACCTTTAGCATAGTCTATAGGTCATATTTATGGAAGGATTTCATTGTAACCTGTTAGGTTGACTCCATAGGAATGCCTAGATGATGACATCCCCTTTTGGTCGTGATTGGCCAACTGTGTGGCTACAGGTGCCCAAAGCCCGAAAATCTTGAGCACCGTCTACAGGTCATATTTATGAAGTAGGGCTGCAACGGTTCACCGCGGTCTCGGTGCACCGCAGTATTTTTCCACGGTACAATACTCGGTTCATTCAACCTAATTTTCGGTATGCTCACGGTACAGCGGTCGCAGCAGGAGAATTCCAACACCCCCAAAATAGGGCATATGAAGTCGGATGTGAATTTCAAGGAAACTCTCCGCAGGATCAAACTGTTCTCCCTTTCCCTCTCTAGAAGGGGCTTGCCCGAATCTGCCCCCTCCTTCCCCCCCCTCCCCCCTCCCCCCATCTCGCACACACACGCACTCAGTAACTCACCCGATTGTACGGACCTGGAATCATCAAAATTTAAAATTTATTGGGAAATTGGGCATATAATCTTGGTGGATAATATTTGTAATAGTTGGTGTGGTCAGTATTTAAATAGAAAAAACTTTATACATACGATTTCAAACATTTATTTTAAAAATTTAACTTATTCAAATCACTTAACAATAAAAGAAAGTGTGGAATTTCAAGCCCATAAAACAGTCGGATGTGGTGGAATCTTCCACAAAGTTGGTTCAGTTCAGACAAGCGATAAATATATCCAATATTCATAACCATGTTGATCATGTGATTTGGGGATACGTTTCTATTGGTTCGTGACAAACAACACTTATTTTCATATTGACGTCGTACATTTAGCATGTGGTCAACCATGTGTTTTTTCTGTCCTGTTTTGCCAAATCAAGAGTGCATATTTCTACATCAGCTTAACGGGCTGCCTGGCTGCAACATTTCAGCTTTAATCTACCAAATATGCGGTGCATAGAAGCATGCTGTTAGTTTTAATGGACAGCTGTTGGGGATTGGGTCTGTATGAAAATTTGTGTCGACACAAGCAAACAGTTTGCAAACATAAACAGAACAGCATGTCGTGCATCTTTAAATAACCGACTTGACGTCACTTGAGCTTTGGGTAATTCCGAATGTGTATCAGGAGAAGTAAGACGATTATTTATTGGCTGATTATTCAACAATTCGCCAATCAAGTTTTGCGTTGTTTATTTGCGTATTTCTGTTTTGCCTTCGTGCACACATATCAGATCTGAAGTACATCCATAACAACATGAGTGACAGAAATAAATGTACTGCCAACAACAACGAAGGTATCGTCAGCCCACCTGCAAAATTTAAATCCCCTGCCTGGAAACACTTTGGCTTTCCCTCATACAAAGATGAGATTGATAGTGAATCATGGTAAATTCCTCAGCTTGGCTCAGAATGAATAAAACCACACATCCACAGGGGAAGGGGGTTATAAATTATTCAGTTTTTTTTTTGTTGCAGTGCATTTTTGCATGGCACATCTGCCACAGCAGTCCAGCAGCATGCTAGGCTTCTAGCGTATTGCAAACATGATTCACCATCAGTTTTTGGGCGAATAATGTTAGAAAAAATGTACCGCAATACGTATTGTAGTGCCACCGAAAAAACGCAATACGTAACGAACCGTGAGGTAAGTGTACTGTTGCAGCCCTATTATGAAGGGATTTCATTGTAACTTTGTAGTATCACTCCAGATGATGCCCAGATGAGAATGTCCCCTTTTGGTTGCGATCATTCAACCATTATGGCTGCCCGTGCCCGAAGCCCGAATTCCTTTAGCACAGTCTACAGGTCATATTTATGAAAGGATTTGTGCCCTTAAACTTCAATAAATAAATAAATATGAAAGGATTTCATTGTAACTTGGAAGGTTGACTTCATATAATGTCTAGATGAGAACATCCCCTTTTGGACACGAGTGGGCAACTGACGGCTACAGGGGCCCGAAGCCCGAAAACCTTTAGAACAGTCTACTGGTCATAATTATGAAGGGATTTCATTGTAGTTTGGTAGGATGACTCCAAATAATGTCTAGATGAGAAAGTCCCCTTTTGGTCGCGATCATTCAGCATTGATGGCTGCCCGAGCCCAAAAACCTTTATGGCTGCCCATGCCCGAAGCCCGAATTCCTTTAGCACAGTCTACAGGTCATATTTATGAAAGGATTTGTGACCTTAAACTTCAATAAATAAATAAATATGAAAGGATTTCATTGTAACTTGGAAGGTTGACTTCATATAATGTCTAGATGAGAACATCCCCTTTTGGACACGATTGGGAAACTGACGGCTACAGGGGCCTGAATCCCGAAAACCTTTAGCACAGTCTGCAGGCCATATTTATGAAGGGATTTCAATGTAACTTGATAGGATGACTCGTTTTGGAATAATTTCACTGTAACTTGGTAACTTTCGTTGATATACATCAACTGTGAGGGCCACATACATTAACTGTGAGGTCATATTAACCCACCCTCAGCTCTTTAGTACAGTGCACACCTCATATTATTTTTATCAAAACTGCATACAGGGACCAGAAATGAACATATTCCCAATTATCACAATTCTTGTCTTATTTCCTAATCCTTTCATAAATATTGAACATTATCCTTTTCATCAAATACAACGCACAAGTTAAGCTACAGTGTCATTGACACTTTCATTGATTGTCTTCGTCATGTATCCTTATATTGTATGATTATATGTTAGATGTTAGGAGTGCAGTGAACTTGTTGGATTATAATTATTTATGAATTACTGCTCGCAGTGTAGGGCGTAATAATCTACATCGAATTTACATGCTTGTTGCCTTGCCTGTAGTCACTGCACTCCTACTGATTCTGCTCCTATTTCTGTAGTCAGGGTCTACTCATTAGGACACTAACATTGGAAGCGGGTGTCGCGCTATGTATTTGCAGTGAAGTTCCGATGTCGTGTCTGTTGCCGCAAGATAATTCAATTTCTCATGGTGATGGTACTGTAACACCCGTTCAGAATGTGCTGCCATCGTAGCGCTCTGAGGAGTAAACAGAGCTAGCTGCTAAGGTGCTCTTGAATATAAGGAATAAGGATTCTTATTCCAGGAGCTAGCTTGACCGGTCAGGCAGTTACCTGATAGTGGGAACCGTAATACCGGCGGGTATGTCCGATATGGTCGAGGAGAGTGTAGATTTGGGTAGAGCAAGCACCTTTTAATCAAAAGCTCACCCAGTGATGATGGCAAAATAAGAGGAAGAAGTCTGCAAGTTTCTCTTCGGGAAGCTTGGCGAGTTCTGCATCAGACCGCAAGCGGGAGAGCCTTCTTTAACCCAGTAATAGTTGGGGTCAACTATTGCTTTGAGAAACTTGCACTGTGTCGGAGCTAACGTCCTCCCTGGCCGCTCGGGATGCTCCTTCTACACTGCAGCCGGGGCCGTCTGCAGTTACGGCTTCTTCCTCCGCTTTAGCGAAGCACATGTGACTGCACACTAGCTACCCGACTATAGATGTTCATGCAGCCGAGCGAAGACGCTCCAGTCTATATCCTCAAAGAAAGAAGGAAAAGAAAGTCGGTCCGTCCAGTAGCTAGTGATTCAAGGCTTGATTCATTGGGATGTTCGTCGAACAAATCTGTGGCCAGATCTCTGTCCCGGGAGCAACATGTGGAGGAGAAGGATGGAGTTGACCATATTTTCTAAGCCGCTGCTCCACAAGCCTCCGTAATCGATTTGCTGTCGCAATTTGCGCAGCTTATCGTAGCTTTAAAACCCAGCAAGGGGCACCCGTCCGCAGATTACGGTAGTCAGCTGTCGGAAGGTGCTGTGCCGGGTCGATTCGGTCATTTGTGCATGTAGAAGAAGCCAGAAGTTTCTCTACGGAACGCTCGGCTAGATCTGGGATCAGATCACCGATTGGAGAACCCTCTCCATCCTGTTAACAGTCGGTGTCGACTGTGTCTGTCTGGAAAAACCTATTGAATCGGAACATGCATCAGAATTTTCCTCCCACACTGCAGTCGGGGCCGGCGGCAGTTATGGCTTCTTCTGCCTTCATGTAAGCGCATGAAAGGGGAATTAGCCTAGAAGTTTCTAAGCGGGATACTCGGCCAGATCTGGGGACAGATCGCGAGTGCAGAGCGTTTTTCTTCCCGTTAAAAGTTGGGGACGACTGTTTTGTGTTGTAAGAATCGTCAATGAGTAGGAGCATCCATCCAGAGTGTGACGAGTTTGGATGCTTCTTCCGCACTTCAACCAGGGCCGGCTGTTGTTACGGCTTCCTCTTCTTCCATGGATATGCACGCTAAGGGATAGATGCCTACAAGTTTCTAGCGGAATGCTCAGTGAGGTCTGGAGCAGACCGTGAGCTTGAGAACCCTCTCCTTTCCGTCAACGCTTGGGGTCGACTGTTTTTGATTTGAGAAACTTTAGTGGGTTAGGACGCCTGTTCACGCTTGCAGATCGGGACGCTCCTCCCAATCTGCAGCTGGATCTGGTTGCAGCTATGGCATCTTCCCCTGCTTCATTAATGAGGCACGTTGACTGCAGACTAGCTATCCGACTTCGCATGTTTGTGTCGATAGCTAGTCGTTCAAGGCTTATTTATATGGGACATGTGTCGAGGATCTGGAGCCAGATCTCTGTCCCGTGAGCAGCTTATGGTAACAAGTGGATTATCATTACTCTGCTAACCTCCGTCACGGACCGGCTGCAGCAGATTGCTCTGTATCGCAGCATTCCAGTAGTTGCTGGTACTACCGTTTAACAGGCTCCGATGGTGAGCTGTTGGATGGTGCTGCGTTGATCCAATCATCCGTTCAGTCGGATGGAGTTGACCATATTTTCAGATGGAACATTTGGATGGTGAGAGGGCTATGGAGTGTGAGTCTTTTAGACTATGAAATTTTAGTCATAAAAAAGAAAAAAGCTCTTCGAATCTTGTTCCATCTGATTATAAGTCTGCATATTCTAGGCAAAACAGCTTATCATACCGGGCAATGGAAAGACAAAGATCTTTCATCCCCAGATCTTTTGGCTAAGGTGTCGAGGGTTTTTGTCCTTGCCTTCGCAATAGTATAAGAAATGCAATGCCCTATTCTTTACGAATAGAGGTTCCATAGTGCATAATTAGGTTGAGACAGCTGTCTTGTTTGGAATAGAGCCGTTAGAGGGAATAAGTATGTCTTTTCCTTCTCGGTGTTGTATTCCTTGGCGTCAGGACATTTAATGCCATTGTGAACGCCATAGTAACCTTATGTTCTGTTACAGCGGTCTTTTCTTATACGTTAGCGGCTAGTGTTGTAAGTCTCCATTTAGTGAACTTTCAAAGGCCGCAGGTGACACAGATATGTCTTCATATTGTTATAGCATTTCTTTCAATTCAGCATTAATATTTTAAGTTGCAGATACTTTGAACAACGGATCATTTTATTAAAACACAAGCCCCCAAATTTTAACACCCGATCATCTGCTTTATATTCTTTCAAATAAATAATTTATACTGCACATGAGCACACATGGGAAAGACGTGATTGACCTTAATTTTAAGACACATTAAAAAACAAAGTACGGAAGCCAACAGGCGACATCAGATTTAGCATTATCGAAGTTCATTTGGGCGATCGAGGCGCAGCAAATGCTTTGAAAATGTTGCTGTTATTAGTAAATAAAGTCCATGAGATGTCAGCGCTGAACCTGTTAAGTTACTATATGGTTGAATGTTGGGAAATTGACTCAGATTGCGACTATTTTCAGTGTTCTAAGCATATACCGAATACCGTACCAAAACCGAGGTATTTACCTGAAAAATACCTGAAATTTCAATACCGCACAGCTGTTCTGCGTAGCTACCTTGAGACTACTGTCTCTGGGAATTACAGCTGTTACAATTGTGTCTCATCATTCCCTACCTTGTGCGACGATGGTTGTAAGTCTCCATTTAGGGAACTTTCAAGGTCGCAAGTTACACTGAAATATCTGTCTTCACAGTGATGAAGACTTGTAAGCTACGTAAGCTAGGCTCTGACTGCTGTATTTTGGGAATAAAACCGCTAAAGGAATAATGCTTTTTGGTTTGTTTTTCTAGGTGTCATAGACTTGAGTCTTACTGTTTACATCACAGTAGTCTAGCTAGAATCATGAGCACTGTTTTTCAGTAATTATGCAATGACATAACCGAAATAATTATCTCTTGAGACTACTGTCTCTTTGGGAATTTAGGGCTGTTAAAATACCAGCTCTTCATTCCCTACCTTGCTCGACGATAATTGTAAGTCTCCGTTCAGTGAGCTTTCAAGGTTGCAACTTACACCGATATGTATCTGTCTTCACGGAGATGAAGACTTATAAGCTACCGGTATGGTTTGGTGTTGGTTATATGAGGCGATAAGCCCTATTGATGACGCCATATTTACCTAGTGTGATTAATGAGCGTTTCTTCAAACGCCTATACTAAACTCCTCAGGAATATATTTCCTGATATCAGATTAAACGTAAGGAGTTCATCAAGATTTTTATAATCGGGTGTCCGAACATTGTTTTTGTCTCCCTTTTCATTTCTATCCAATCTATTGTTGCGGATTATATTTCCACCCTAGAGATTGGATATTATGTCTATATGGTGTATTATTGTTCATCATATCCCTCTCCGTCCTTAGTGGCATTATGGAGTCGGTCAGACGTGAGGGAGCCCTGCGATTCCTATACTATTTGATAACTAACACAGGACGATTTAAGTAATGCTGGTGAGGGAGGTTTGATAGGAATTATTTGTGAAACCCCTCACCTCCCCCCCCCCCCTCCTCCTCCTGCCAGTGTGTTAAGAGGCGATTACAGGGCAGGACGTAGTTTTCTTCCTGTAAGCCTCGAATGCATTCAAGTATATGCATGCCTTTCATGGCTCCTCGATTGGCGGCTGGCTCGTATTCTAACAGCGACCTCATGGGCACATCCACTATTTAGTTGGTTTGTTTCCTGTGGTTGTTCGTTTCAGGGCTCGTCTTGAGTAAAATGGTTGGGACCTAAAAAAAGTGCCCCACATATTGAGGTTGGGGCCTTTTTGGGGCTGATTTTCCATTTTGTCCATTATTGTTAGTGCTTTTTCGTGGAAAATGTCGGAGCTTGAAAAAAAGCCCCCAGCAAGTGCTCCTCGGGGCTGATCTCGGGGCCTGGGCTGATCAGCCCCGACTCAAGGTAAGCCCTGCATTTATAAGTCATACGAGCATATGATTCCTTATCAATAAAAATTGCTAGCCTTCGTGTACCTGTGTGGCTGACATGTCGGTTACCTTGTCGACATACTCCAATGTGGCAATTAGTCCACTCTGAAAAGTTTTGCTCAGAGCGGTCTGGCCTTTTCTTACGACGTATGAGTTAAAAACTCAGTTAACTGCATCATGAAGTTGTATTATTCATTCAGTTTCTTGGTTACACTTGTATCACTCGGTCATACTGTGGATACAGGCTGTATTCAGATGAGTACATGCGGGATTTCATTGCTCGGGTGCATAATATGTGTATTTATTAGGCAGGCACATTATTGAACAGATTATATAAATTCTTGCTCTGCTTTGTTGAGCTCATGAGAATTTTGGGGCTATTTGGGTCAGTTATGGAACTTCCAATAGGCCGTCTGTGCATATGTTCTCAGTTTTTGGCATCATTATTCGGAGTAGTATATTCTTTCTCCGAACAGTCATTGGTTGTTACAGACCTTGGAAACAATGAATTATTTCGGGGATTGTCCTTGACGGGTCTGTTAGTCATAGCTTGTTCCATATTTTAAATCCAGGTTTCTACCAGAGACGGTACACATTCTCGTATATTCGCACGGTTCAGTTGGAGTTTTATTATTGGAATTAATTGTACACCTGAATGGGGTCGCCTGTTGGTTGCCTTAGAAGCGTGTTTGCCCAGATACTTTCCATTGGGATTCAATTGGACAAGTGTATGGTTGTACACGTATATCACTGGTTTTCCGTCTCCTGTATACGTTAGAAGTGTGCACTGTTAATAACCAAGATCGCCAAGATAGTCTTAGCTTCTGAATTGGCGTTAAGCACCAATAATTAATAATAATTAATAACTGGGTGCCTGTTGGGTGAATATATATTGATTATTTGGTACCATTTTTCACTGATTTCTTCAAAAAAAAGGGGGGAGGGATTTTTCTTCATCTCTTCTGGCTTGATAAGTGTGTAACTGTGAGTGAAGCTGTTTTGTCTGTATATTATTACTGATCCTAGTTACAGCTTGTTTATTATTATATATGGCGTGTGTTTGTGGGGGTTAGTCTGTCACTCTCGAATACACCATCCTAATTTAAGGGGCTTAGTCTGGACTAGCCTTAAAATTGGGGGCTCGTTTCACCCAGTTAGCATAATGATTCATGATAAGATTACGGAATTACTTGGATATGGCTCCTTATTTATGATATGTCTTCTCTATTATTGTGTAGAGAGACATACATGTAATTCCTTTTAAATTTAATCTCCTTTTCACTTTGGAATGCAGGCTTAGGAGCTATATTTGGTCTGCTAATTCTTAAGTCCTAGGCCCTCCGTGTTTTGGGCCATTGGTTATTAGTATAAAACTATGATAAATTTAAAGTAATTTGTATATTTTTAGCTCAACTTTGGTGAAGCCAAATTTGAGCTTATGCCATGGCCAGTCATTCATCGTCCGTCTGTCTGTCAACAATTCAATACGACTCGGGCTAGAGGCCGTATTTATGAACCGATCTTTACAAAACTTCTTGGGTACCTTTGTTATGACCGTGGGACGAGAACGAGTGTTTTGGGGTCCGGTCCGAAATTCAACATGGCCGATGGCAGCCATTTTGTACAAAATTAGGTGCAATCAGATTTTTGCACAGAACTTCCATATGAAAGCTCTGATTTGAATCATTTTTTGTGTGAATGTTTAGTACCATGGGATACATCACATATAATACGGTGTTTTTTCTCATGCAGAAATTATGCAAATTGAATGAACTTTGATTTTTCCAGTGCTACTTACACACAGTAAGTACACATGTCAATATGGCTCGGGCTAGAGTCTGTATTTATGAGCCGATCTTCACGAAATGTCTTGGGTACCTTTGTTATCACCTTGGGATGAGAACAAGTGTTTCTGGGTGTGGTCCAAAATTCAAGATGGATGACAGTGGCCATTTTGTACCGAAATTAGGTCTAATCAGTTTTTTGTACACAACTTCTTTACTGCTCAACTAGAGGCTGTATATTTGAACTGATCTTTACGAAACTTCTTGGGTACCTTTGTTATCACCATGGGATGAGAACGAGTTCAAGATGGCCACCAGCAGCCATTTTGTACCAAAATTAGTGCAATCAGTCTTTTGTACAGAACTTCTGTATGAAAGTTCTGATTTGAACGAATTTTTGTATGAATGTTTAGTAACATGGAATACATCACATATAGTACGGGTTTTTTTCTTGTGCAGAAATTATGCAAATTAGATGAACTTTGATTTATTCAGTGCTACTTACACACAGTGAGTACACATGTCAATATGGCTCGGGCTAGAGTCTGTATTTATGAGCCGATCTTCACGAAATGTCTTGGGTACCTTTGTTATCACCTTGGGATGAGAACAAGTGTTTCTGGGTGCAGTCCAAAATTCAAGATGGCTGCCAGTGGCCATTTTGTACCGAAATTAGGTCCAATCAGTTTTTTGTCACAACTTCTCTACAGCTCGTATTTATGAACTGATCTTCACGAAACTTCTTGGGTACCTTTGTTTTCACCTTGGGACAGGAACGAGTGTGTTTTGGGGTGCATTTGTTATGACTGTGCTATGAGAACAAATATTTCGGGGTTCAGTCAGACCCACTCTGGGACTCAAAGATTTCTTTTCTAGTTTAGCATCTGACTGTCACCCACCTTTACAATACTTTACCTATACATTTGTTACAGGCTATGGTTAGTATTTATGTACAGACCGTTACAATACTTTATATGTACCTTTGTTATCAGGTCATTACCTAGATGTTTGTCATTGCTCTGTCACATACTTTACATGTACATGTCTTAACAAGTTTAGCTGCAGTGTCATTGACACTTTCATTAAAAATCTTCTTCAGATCCACCAGTCAGAATGCTTTCATATTTGGTATACAATATCTCTAGGGGGGGTCAGATTCAAGTTTGTTCAATCGGGTCGCTAGGTATATATTTGGGCTCGCTATCGTAACCCAAATTTTAACTTAGTGCAATATGAGGAAATTTCTTTAAAAATCTTCTTCTTCAGATACTTGGGTGACTATCGGAGTGATCAATTCGGACTCCCACGTTGTGTCCTTGGGCAAGGCACTTAACCCTGATTGTCCACATGGGGGCACGATGACGCTGTGTATTAAGGCGTACTACACGTCGATGGTGCGCATGTCTTCAACCAATCTAACCCTGTCTGTGCTGCAGTGCGGAGTTACGGGAGTTGGGGAGCTGGCAGCTGCTTGTCGTTGCTCGGTGGTTCTCTCCAGGTACTCCGGTTTCCTCCACCCGTAAAACTGTCACGATCATGATTAGCCATTGTGGATAAGTATATGACCTTCTTAAACACCAATAAATAAATAAATAAATAAATAAATAAATTCTTCAGATCCACCAGTCAGAATGCTTTCATATTTGGAATACAACATCTCTAGGGGGGTCAGATTCAAGTTTGTTCAATTCGAATCAATCTTGGGCTCCATATGGGAACCTGAAATTAATATTTGGGCTCCATATGGGAACCTGAAATTTAACTTAGTACAATATGAGGGAATTTCTTCAAAATTCATCATCAGATTCACCTGTCAGAATCCTTTCATTTCTTATCAACCTTCCTTACAATTGTTTACTACAGGCTTGCACTACAGTGGAAGTCCCTAACTCGGAAAATATACTCTCTATTTTGATCTTTCCCAAGGGATTTGGGAAAGAAAAGTGGTGCAAAAGCACCAAAAACATTTGAGCCAAAACTGGTCGAGTGCTACCAACACACACCCAGTAAGGGGCGCTCTTCTCCCAGTACAGATCCACGGCTTCCTGTACCAGTGCGCAGTCAGTAACTATTGAATCATTCTTTTTTCGTCCTCCAGCGTGGCGAGATGTCCATTTACATTAAGAAACAGTGATAATTCAACTGTTTGATAATGGTTACCTGTGACTGTAATTATGGATCTGAGGATCGTATAATAACAGGACTGTGTTTTATATATTCTCATTATTTTCAACCACATTTTCATTGTATTTTATATATTCTCTGTGTTGGCACGTCACTTTCGCGTACCGTGCAGTTCGGACATAAATTTCTTTTGGTTGATAAATTTATGTTATCTTTTTGGATATTATTATTATTATTGGAGTTAGGTGTCAGTGGGGGCTGTATGAACAGGATTTCTCCTCTCTGTTGAGAGCAGAATTTCTGTTTTTAGCTTAACTTGACAAAGTCTGTGAATCTGTTCAAATTTTCCTTTAGCACGGGCTACACCCTGCTGTTCTTGTCTGATCGTCACAAAATTTCATATCCAGGTTTGGGGTCATGTCTAGATGAGAACGTCCCCTTTCGTTCACGATCGGTCAACTGGTATGGCTGCCCGAGCCCAAAACACGAAAACATTAGCACAGTCTACAGATCATATTTATGAAGGGATTTCATTGTAATTTGGTAGGATGCCTCTGTATAACGCCTAGATGAGAACGTTCCCTTTTGGTCATGATCTGTCAACTGTGATGGCTGCCCAAGCCTGAAACCCAAAAACTTTTAGAACAGTCTGCAGGTCATATTTAATAAGGAGGGATTTCATTGTAACCTGGTGGGATGACCCCAGATGATGTCTAGATGAGAACTTCCCCATTTGGTCGCGATCTGTCAACTGTGACGACTGCCCGAGTCCAAAACACGAAAACCTTTAGCACAGTCTACAGGTCATATTTATGAAGGGATTTCATTGTAACTTGGTAGGTTGACTTCATATAATGTCTCGATGAAGACATCCCCTTTTGGACATGATTGGGCAACTGTGATGGCTACAGGGGCCCGAAGCCCGAAAACCTTTAGCACAGTCTACAGGTCATTTTATGAAGGGATTTCATTGTAACTTGGTAGGATGACTCCAAATAATGTCTAGATGAGACGTCCCCTTTTGGTCTCGATCATTCAGCCTTGATGGCTGCCCGAGCCCAAAAAACCTTAAGCATAGTCTATAGGTCGTATTTATGTAAGGATGTGATGGCTACAGGTGCCCGAAGCCCGAAAACCTTGAGCACAGTCTACAGGTCATATGTATGAATGGATTTCTTCGTAACTTCGTAGGATTACTCCAGATGATGCCCAGATGAGAATTCCCCTTTTGATTGCGATCATTCAACCATGATGGCTGCCCGAGCCCGAAGCCCGAAAACCTTTAGCATAGTCTACAGGTCATATTTATGAAGGGATTTCATTGTAACTTGATAGGTTGACTTCATATAATGTCTAGATATGAGAACGTCCCCTTTTGGACACGATTGGGCAACTGTGACGGCTACAGGGGCCCGAAGCCCGAAACCCAAAAACCTTTAGCGCAGTCTACAGGTCATATTTATGAAGGGATTTTATTGTAGCTTGGTAGGATGACTCCAAATAATGTCTAGACGAGAACGTCCCCTTTTGGTCGCGATCATTCAGCCTTTATGGCAGCCTGAGCCCCAAAACCTTTAGCACAGTCTATAGGTCGTATTTATTTAAGAATTTCATTGTAACTTGTTAGATTGACTCCATATAATGCCTAGATGATGACATCCCCTTTTGGTCATGATTGGTCAACTGTGACGGCTGCAGGTGCCCGAAGCCCAAAAACCTTCACAGTCTACAGGTCATATTTATGAAGGGATTTCATTGTAACTTCATAGGATCACTCCGGATGATGCCCTTTTGGTTTCGATCATTCAACCATGATGGCTGCCCGAAGCCCGAAAACCTTTAGCACAGTCCACAGATCATATTTATGAAGGAATTTCATTATAACTTGGTAGGTTGACTTCATATAATGTCTAGATGAGAACGTCTCCTTTTGGACACGATTGGGCAACTGTGACGGCTACAGGGGCCCGAAGCCCAAACATTTTTAGCACCGTCTGCAGGTCATATTTATGAAGGGATTTCATTGTAGCTTGATAGGATGACTCCAAATAATGTCTAGATGAGAATGTCCCCTTTTGGTCGCAATTATTCAGCCTTGATGGCTGCCCGAGCCCTAAACCCCAAAACCTTTAGCATAGTCTATAGGTCGTATTTATGTAAGGATTTCATTGTAACTTTTTAGGTTGACTCCATATAATGCCTAGATGATGACATCCCCTTTTGGTCATGATTGGTCAAGTGTGACAGCTTCAGGGGCCCGAAGCCCGAAAACCTTGAGCCCAGTCTGCAGGTCATATTTATGAAGGGATTTCATTGTAACTTCGTAGGATCACTCCAGATGATGCCCAGATGACAACGTCCCCGTTTGGTCGCAATCATTCAACCATGATGGCTTCCTGAGCCCAAAACCTCCAAAACTTTAGTACAGACTACAGGTCGTATTTGTGGGGATTGCATTGTAACTTAGTAGAATGACTCGGTATAATGTCGAGATGAGAACGTCCCGTTTTAGTAGGAATCGGTCAACCGTTACGGCTACACAGGCCTGAAGCCAGGAAACCTTTAGCACAGTCTACAGGCCATATTTATGAAGGGATTTCAATGTAACTTGATAGGATGACTCGTTTTGGAATAATTTCACTGTAACTTGGTAACTTTCGTTGACATACGTTAACTGTGAGGGCCACATGCATTACCTGTGAGGTCATATTAACCCACTCCTCCGCCCTTTAGTACAGTGTGCACCTCATATTATTTTTATTAAAAACATAGCATACAGAAAACAGAAATTAACATATTCCCAATTATCACAATTCTTGTCTTATTTCATAATCCTTTCATAAACATTGAACATTATCCTTTTCATCAAACACAACACACTGACAAGTTAAGCTACAGTGTCATTGACACTTTCATTTTTAGCTTAACTTGACAAAGTCAAGATAAGCTGTTGCCATCACGTGTGTGGAAGTCTGTGAGTCTGTTAGTCTGTGAGTCTGTTCACATTTTCCTTTAGCATGGGCTACACCCTGCAGTTCTTGTCTGATCGTCACGAAATTTCATATGCAGGTTTGGGGTCATGTCTAGATGAAAACGTCCCCTTTTGGTCCCGATCGGTCAACCGGTATGGCTGCCCGAGCCCAAAACCCGAAAACCATTCTCACAGTCTACAGGTCATATTTATGAAGGGATTTCATTGTAAATTGGTAGGTTGACTTCATATAATATCTAGATGAGAACGTACCCTTTTGGACACGATTGGGTAACTGTGACGGCTACAGGGGCCCGAAGCCCGAAAACATTTAGAACAGTCTACAGGTCATAATTATGAAGGGATTTCATTGTAGCTTGGTAGGATGACTCCAAATAATGTCTAGATGAGAACATCCCCTTTTGGTCGCGATCATTCAGCCTTTATGGCTGCCCGAACCCAAAGACCTTTAGCATAGTCTATAGGTCGTATTTATGGAAGGATTTCATTTTAACTTGTTAGGTTGACTCCATATATTGCCTAGATGATGACATCCCCTTTTGGTCGTGATTGGTCAAATGTGATGGCTACAGGTGCCCGAAGCCCGAAAATCTTGAGCACAGTTTACAGGTCATATTTATGAAGTGATTTCATTGTAACTTCGTAGGATCACTCCAGATGATGCACAGATGAGAATGTCCCCTTTTGGTTGCGATCATTCAACCATTATGGTTGCCCGAGCCTGAAGCCTGAATACCTTTAGCACAGTCTACAGGTCATATTTATGAAGGGATTTCATTGTAACTTGGTAGGTTTGACTTCATATAATGTCTAGATGAGAACGTCCCCTTTTGGACACGATTGGGCAACTGTGACAGCTACCGGGGCCCAAAGCCCGAAAATCTTTAGCACAGTCTACTGGTCATATTTATGAAGGGATTTCATTGTAACTTCGTAGGATCACTCCAGATGATGCCCAGATGAGAATATCCCCTTTTTGTTGCGATCATTCAACCATGATGGCTGCCCGAGCCCAAAGCCCGAAAACCTTTAGCACAGTCTTCAGTTCATATTTATGAAGGGATTTTCATTGTAACTTGGCAGGTTGACTTCATATAATGTCTAGATGAGAACAGCCCCTTTTGGATGCCATTAGGCAACTGTGACGGCTACAGGTGCCTGAAGCCCGAAAACCTTTAGCGCAGTCTACAGGTGATATTTATGAAGGGATTTCATTGTACCTTGGTAGGATGACTCCAAATAATGTCTAGATGAGACGTCCCCTTTTGGTCATGATCATTCAGCCTTGATGGCTGCCCAAGCCCAAAAACCTTTAGCATAGTGTATAGGTCGTATTTATGGAAGAATTTCATTGTAACCTGTTAGTTTGACTCCATATAATGCCTAGATGATGACGTCCCTTTTTGGTCGTGATGGCTTCAAGGGCCCGAAGCCCAAAAACCTTGAGCACAGTCTACAGGTCATATTTATGAAAAGATTTCATTGTAACTTCGTAGGATCACTCCAGATGATGCCCAGATGAGAATGTCACCTTTTGGTTGCAATCCTTCAACCATGATGGCTGCCCGAGCCCAAAGCCCAAAAACCTTTAGCACAGTCAACAGGTCATATTTATGAAGGGATTTCATTGTAACTTGGTAGGTTGACTTCATATATTGTCTAGATGAGAACGTCCTCTTTGGACGCAATTGGGAAACTGACGGCTACAGGGGCCCGAAGCCCAAAAACCTTTAGCACAGTCTAACGGCCATATTTATGAAGAGATTTCAATGTAACTTGATAGGATGACTCATTTTGGAATAATTTCACTGTAACTTGGTAACTTTCGTTGATATACGTTAACTGTGAGGGCCACATGCATTAACTGTGAGGTCATATTAACCCTTTAGTACAGTGTACACCTCATATTATTTTTATCAAATACATAGCATTCAGGGAACAAAAATGAACATATTCCCAATTATCACAATTCTTATCTTATTTCATAATCCTTTCATAAACATTGAACATTATCCTTTTCATCAAACACAACATACAAGTTAAGCTACACTGTCATTGACACTTTCATTTTTCCCGTGGGCACGTGTCATACTGATACATCTAGTTTTAGCTCAACTGAGCAAAGCTCAACGGGAGCTTTAGTGATCACTTTCTGTCCGTTGTCCATCTGTCATCCATCCAGAGTGAATTTTACATTATTGACTTCTCATGAACTACTGTGCCGAATTGAACCAAATTTGAAGTTTTGTCATGGCCAGTCATCTGTCTGTCCATCTGGACGTCTGTCTGTCCATCTGGAAGTCTGTATGTCCATCAACATAGCTCTGGCTACAGGCCGTATTTATCAACCAATCTTTCTGAAACTTCTTGGGTACCTTTGTTATCACAGTGGGACGAGAACGGGTGTTTTTGGGTACGGTTTGAAATTCAAGATGGCTGACGGTGGTCATTTTGTACCAAAATTAATGCAATCAGTTTTTTGTACAGAACTTCTGTATGAAAGTTCTGATTTGATAAATTTTTGTACGAATGTTTAGTAACATGGAATACATCACATATAATACAGGTTTATTTCTCGTGAAGACATTATGCAAATTAGATGGACTTTAATTTATTCAGTGCTACTTATACACAGTAAGTGCACATGTCAATACGGCTTAGGCTAGAGGCTGTATTTATGAACCAATCTTCATGAAACTTCTTGGGTACCGTGTTATCACCTTGGGACGAGAATGAGTGTTTTTTGGGTGCGGTCTGAAATTCAAGATGGCTGCCAGTGGCTATTTTGTACCAAAATTAGGTGGAATCAATTTTTTGTATGAAAGTTCTGATTTGAATAAATTTTTGTATGATATGTATATTCAAATGTGTTGAAGCCAAGTTCCTGTGTTAATATTTGGTGTTGTTTGGGGAGGGTAAACATTATTAGCACAACCCGATTTTCTATTTCCAGTGAGAAAAATAAAACCTCCTCACCAATGGGAACCCTATGAGCTAAAGATAAAAAATTCAAATACCTATATTTTCAGAAGGACTGGTCAAATATTTTTTTATCATCTAACTAAAGTTTTCCCCATTCAGCTCTGTAATGCATGGACACAATTCATTTAAACAAATAGTAAATTCTCCATTGGGTTCTGCATTCAATTTCAAGATGTAAATGTGAGTACATAAGATTAATGTTTGCACAAATGGTTACCTCCAGGTCACGGAAGGCAGGGAGGACAGGATTTTTTGTTTTGACTTTAAAAGAAGATTCATTTCAAAATGTGTTTTGAAGCAGTATAAGTGGTTTTATGTCCAAAAAAAAATCACCCAAGAGACCCTTCTCACCCAACCCCCCTCCCCTAGCTAAATTACATTAACTGAAGGTGACCTTGAGTTCTTTGACAAATTTTATCAGGTGAGCGATTAAGTCCCCTTGGGGGCCTTTTGTTTTTTTTAGAGGATTTTGAATGATTTTATGCAAAAAAACAAAGTTCAGCCAGTGGATCCTGTAGGGGTGTGGGTGTTGGTCCTTTTGAGTGATTTTTCTCCCTTTCAAGTGTGAATTTTTCAATGATTTTATGCACCCAACAGACATCCCACTACACCCACTCTTTTAGCAAAAATATATTAACTTGATTAACATGTAGATTGGTGCTGAAATGGTTAGCTGGATAACCGGTTTGCAACCGGTTATCGGAACCAGCTGGAAAAGCGTCTGGAAAATAAATAGTATTTGACCACGAGACATTAGAATTCTTTTGCAGATGCAAGCATTGTCAAAGCTACCAAAAATTTGTTGTTTTACAATGCTGTGTACTCGATGTAACATTAAGGTATTGGAATTATGAATGAACAGTTATTTCAGTAGCATGGGCTGTCAAGTCGTGGATAAATGTTTGTTACTCTGTATCAAAATTGCCAACAGTCGAGTGCACTGCAGGTTGTTTTCTGCATGGGCAGCAATGAACATGTGCCTGTCAGTGTAAATTAGTCTTCTACAGATAAATTTGACATTCTTCTCTTTGATGAGGCATTGTTAATTGCAGAGTATAATGCTGAAAAAATCCCTCAGTGTGAGTAATGCTGCTTCCAGAATAAATTGACCGTTTGGTACTCTACCAACGTGTTTCAGAAAAACCATGTTTTGATTTTATTGAACTGCTTAAAAGTATGAACATATGTCATAAAAAAAAAAAATATTTTAAAACCTGTCATTTTAAGTTTCGTTTTTCAATTGTCAATATTGGACAACTAGGGGCTCTTGGTCAGTAGGGCATATAATAATTTCTTACCACACCACTTTCATGACTTGCAACATATTCCCGCCAGAAATTTAATTGCGAGGAATAGGTAAATGTAGACGTGGAACTGTTTGTGACATTTGTCTTAGCAGTGAACAGAAAAAGATACGAAAAAAATTAGGAGTACTTATTCACCCTATGGTCAAATTCAAGCCTCTGAAGGTAAGAATTTCTTTGCTAATACAGTTAACTTTACCTAACTACAATTTACAGTTTACAAACTGGTTGGAAAATTCTTAACAAATATCAATGACAATCATCCCTCACTTCAATTGAGTGCATGTGGGAACAAATCAGACATGCAAACTTTGTTTCAGGTGTGCGGCAAGCTGCGCGCCAGTGATTTTCAAATGGCAAGGCCAGGTTTTGTGGCTGGGCAATGCAGGGTGACCACAGTTAACGATGTATCATCACTATTATGTGGGACCATTGCAGTCGTATAAATTGTTAGCAATCGTTTGCACATCGGCTACTTCCGTTTGCACTCTATGGTGTTCATTTGTTTACATTTTGTGGAAGTCAGGTGGCAGTGTTTTGAACTGTTTTCTTGTCATTTCTTACTGATTTTGTATTGTAGAAAATTAAAAAATACCAGCGGTTGAAATTAACGGATATTTGTTATGGCCGGTGGTCAGCCGGTTACAAAAATGGGACAACCATTTTGGAACTAATGCAGATACTGAATGTAACCGTAAATCCTTTTTCAAACAATTTTATTTATTAAGTAATTATTGCCCCTTGTGGTCTTTTGTAAAAGCACCTGGAAAATTCTGTAATTTGAACCCTGTTGCTGACCCATTTGTGCTTCCACACTTTTCTTTTTAATCGTTTACGATGTTGAATTGGATGACCGTTATTGTTCAACTTTCCATCTAATCACAGTTCTTTCATTTAACATGAGCTACACATTCTAAAATAACATTTAATGACAGGTACATGTAGGTCAGAACTAAACGTGTTAGTTGTTTTGTAAATAAAAAATGGTGGAACTCGAGGAATATAGGTACTAGACAAGTAATGTAAAACAGTAACATGTGTTTGCTGCCATATGTAATTGATGCCAGAATAATAAGAACAAAGCCACATAGAGAATCGACCTTGGAATCACACTTCAATTCATAAAGTTCTAATTTTGACTTTGTTTGACTACATTTACTGCAACAGGTGCATCAACATGCAATCTATGTTTGATATCACAGGTTACATTCTCAGAACCTTGGCAGTTGTTTCTAGGCTAGTCTTGGCTGCCTATATAGACCCTGTTTAACCCTTACAGGTTTGTATTTTGCTGGGTGGGGGAGGGTCAGGGTAACAGGCTATAAACTTTTAGAGAAACGATTTTATCGTTCCTTTGATATTTATCTAAATAAAAAAACAGATATCTGAAAAGTTGTTCATCTGGAACTACCAACAGTTGATCAAATAGTTGTGTCTTATCACCTTATTTGATAGCACTGTTTTAAAATGTTCCTATTGGAAGACCCCTCTCTTCAATGCTCAAACTCCCTAAGACAGCTGATACACCCTGTGCTTGCCACAGAAATCTGTGAACTGTCATACAGTAGGTCCATCGTAGACGGGTCAAAATCCAGGGGCTGTCATTCTTTCCACGCATATAATTCAGAGATGATCCACTATGATACCTAGCAAAACCAATGAAGTTTGCTAGGTGTCATTGCAGATCATCTCTGAATTATATGCAGGGAAAAATGCCCACCCATAGATTTTGACCTGTCCACGATTGCAGTTCAGTTCTGTAATCGGTCCTCTTTATTATATCCAGATGAACGGTAAATAGGTTATCTCAAAATTCGAGATTTTATTCTCTGGGGTAAATCTTAGTCATTTTCAGTTGTTCTAATGCATGTTTAGGCCAGCATTGTTGCTTCAAGTCCTTTCATTGCAGGTCAGTTAATGAATTAGGATGTTATTTTGGGCCTGGATCACTTTCATTAATTTTCAGAAATGACCTGATTTTCTAGTTAAAAGAATTTCTATTTTTCTCAGCTGTTGTATATTTTGTAAGAGTTTATGTTTATCTCAGTTACTTTGAATCCCATGTCTGCAAAGTTTCTATATTGCAGTTATGTGTTGTTTAGGTATATTCTTACACTGTTTAACCCTTATACTGTCTATATTTTGCTGGTAAGGCACACAAACTAAATTGATTCTCGGGCTATTTTATTTTCAAATTGGCGGGGGAAGGAGGATTTTATTTTAAAAAAATGTTTTTCTTTCATATAATGAGCATGGATCGAGAGGCTTTCCTCTGTGTTTTCACTCACAAAATATATAGAAAATGCACAGTTATACAAATTAACTCATTTAATTTTAACCTTTAAAGGTCTAATGCAGACTTTGGTAACTTTTACTCCAACAGCACACGTGCCCCAACATGCTGTCTAGGGAAACTTGCAAAAAATCTGTCTCAGTGATGTCCTTGTTGACTGGCATTTCACTCCATTTCTTCACACAACTGATCAACTGATGGCTCCCAGGAACACTGAATTAACAGAATTTATACCCAAATTTATACCCAAAATTTTAACCCACCTACCTGGTCTTTTCTGAAGGAAGCCCTTTTATCGTTTTTCAACACAATATCAAGCCTAACATAGGATGTGTGCTGGGAGTGGTGATTGGGGGTTGAAAGACCAACATTTTTCAGAGCCTTTTTGGCAACAGTTATTGCAATATACACACATGTACAAGGTGACACTTTCTTTTTGCCTATGTCTTTCTGATCCCTCAACACGAATACACTTATTCCTTGTAGACAACTTGATCCAGATGTGCATTTTATCTCCCTTGAGCCCCTGGTTTCAGTTTAAATCTTGAGTCATTTTAAGTTGTAAGAATATTAGTTCAAGTTAGTTTCTTTGAATCACGTGGCCCACAACTTTAATATTACATTTGTACTGTGTTCTTTAACCCTTTACCCAACATAACAGCCAAAACTGGTCGACACTATTCTCAAAAATCGCCAATTTTCATTATTTTTTTCATTTTTGCCCCCAAAACATAGGTTATGACCCCTCATTGGAACGAGCTCGTCAAGCTCCTTTCAATGAGGGGTCATAACCTATGTTTTTGATACAAAAAATGAAAAAAATTAGTTATTCAAGAATTTTTTTGCAAGTGTCATCTGCTTTTCCTGCTAGGTAAAGGGTTAAAATTAGTTACATACAGATTTTTATTTATAAAACCACCCACTAAAAAGTGGGTTGAATATAGTGTTCACTATGTCCGTCTGTATGTCGGTACGTTTGTCTGTTTGTCCGTCCATCTGTTACGCTATCCGCAACTCTTCCTAAACCAGTGAACAGATTTCATTGAAACTCTCAGACGTTCTTTTACATACATTAAAGATGTGCACCTCCTATTTTCTTTTCAGATATTTTCATTTTTATAGTTTCCCATATTGAAAAATGAACTTTGTCAAATTCAATTAACATTCTGTACAGATCTGCTATCCGCAACTCCTCTTAAACCATTTAACAGATTTCTTTGAAACTTTCAGACATTATTTTACATACATTGCAGATGTGCACCTCCTATTTTCTTTTCAGATATTTTCTTATTTACAGTTCCCCTCATTCAAAAATGGTCTTTGTCAATTCAGGTTTTAGTAGGGAGGGATATAGATCTGCTATCAGCTACTCCTCTTAAACTATTGAACAAACTCCATTGGAACTCTCTGACCTTCTTTTACATACATTGAAGATGTGCACCTCCTATTTTTCTTTCAGATATTTTCATATTTTGATGTCTGTCCGTCCATCCGTTACGCTTTAGGGATGTACACATCTGCTATCTGCAACTCCTCTTAAACCAGTGAACGGATTCCATTGAAACTCTCAGACTTTCTTTTACATACATTGAAGATGTGCACCTCCTATTTTGTTTTCAGATATTTTCATTTCTACAGTTTCCCATATTGAAAAATAAACTTTGTCAAATTCAGTTGACATTCTGTACAGATCTGCTATCAACAACTCCTCTTAAACCTTTGAACAGATTTCATTGAAGCTTTCAGACATTCTTTTACATACATTGAAGATGTGCACCTCCTATTTTCTCTTCAGATATTTTCATATTTACAGCTCCCCATATTCAAAAATGGTCTTTGTCAATTCAAGCTTTGGGGTGGAGGTGTGTGAGGGTGGGGGGGGGGGGGGGGTGTCAGTGTTTGTGCTATCTACATTAAACACACTTTTACTGTTGTAAAATGTTTCTTGGTGGGATTGTGTGGTATCATTTAGTGAGCAGTGTCACAGGTTTTCGAGTTTTATAAATTGCGAGTGATATGGAATTTGCTAGATACAGCTAATTTGGAGTTTGTCAAAGTAACTGTATCAGAGCTGAATGTAGGTGAGCAGTGGGACATTAGCATCCCTCTTGTTATTTGTAAAAAGCAGATTATGGCCCCCTTGTTCGAACGAGCTCTAGGATCATAAGCCATGATTAATTTGAATGGTGATTTTTGTGATCAGCACTGGCTAAAAATGGCTGTTACAGTAGGTAGCAGGTTAGCTGTTGAAAATGATATATAATCAGCTCATCTAACTGAAAGTCAGTGTGAGCTATTGCTATCACTTATCATTTGTCATCCAGTAGTTTTGCAATTCAGTTTTTTTCAGTAGAACCACTTGATCAAACCCAACCAAATATGGTGCAAATTTTCTTTGTTCTTTGTCTTTGTGGAATGCCCTTCTAAATGTGTTTGATGAGGGACGTTGCTAATTATTTTGGACCTGGTGCAGTGCCCAAAAAGCCTAAAGTTCTTTTGAAATCCCATAAACTACCAATCACAATGCTGTGAAATTGGGTATGTAACTCCCTTATGTGCTGAAGATTCAAGTTTGTTAAAACAACATTTTTTGGGCAATATTTGGGTGCTTGCTGGGAGGGGTAAACTTAGTCCCAACAAAAAATATCTATTCTCTGAACCAGTAGGGAAGTTTATTATGCAATAATATTAGTGACATATACTGCTTCATTTATACTAAAAAACATTTTGCTAAAAATAAATATTTTAAAAGAAAATTTTTCATATAACTGAACAGAACAAAAAATTGTTATTTGGTACAAAGCATCCTTAGGATCGGTATAATCAAGTGGACCAAGAAAATTGCAATGGGTGTGTCATGAAATGCCAACCATATGGGGAGGCACATTTAAACACTGTCAGTAATTGGAAAACAGAAAGTCATACTCTTTCTTGTTTTTAAAAATGAAAATCTCCAGAACCGCTTAACAGAAGTCACATGTGGTGAATTGGCCCACACCTAAATGATTTCTGCTAGTTTACGGCCCACTCCCCCATGGTGCACCCGCCGATATAGACCCATCGTCCAGTTATAAAGATCATGTTCTTCTCAAGTTGGAACGATATTAACCACGCGATTTGACTGATTATGGCTCTTGAACTTTACACGGAGCAATGATGATAATTTGGCAAGTAGGTTGCTCTCTGCCTAAACAGAAAGACCACCCTTCCGCTGGCTCTTTATTCTGACTTTTTACACTAGAACTTATTTTCGACCCAAGGAATGGAAAAATCGGCATCTCTATCATAGATAAGATGGATCGCTCCATGTTTACCCATTTAGTCACAGTCTGTTTGCACATTCTCTTTCCTTTAGGGGGTGGCAGGTAGAGACGGCCAATCTGGCTATGCGACTTGCCGCGGTATGCTATATGTTCTTGTATAATGTTTATTTTTGTTAACATCTTACATATATGTATACAGTGAATAAAGTATCTGAATCTGTTCATATTGGGTGTACAACATCCTTCAGGAATCAGATTCAAGTTTGTTCAGATTAAATACCTGTTTTGTTTTTGTTTTTTTTGAGGTGGGGGGGGGGGGGGGGGGGGGGAGTCTGACTTTCAACTTTGTGCAATATGAGGAAAATTATGTTATAACTTTGTTCCCTATAAGAAATATTCTTCAACAATCTTCTTCAGATCCACCACTCAGAATTGTTTTATTTTTTGGTGTACAGTATCCTTATGGGGGTCGGATTCAAATTTCTTCAAATGAAGTCCATTGGTTCATATTTGAAAATTTTAGAAACTCAGCTACAAGGAACATTCTAAACAAATCTTATTCAGATCCACCAGTCAGAACCTTTTGTTATTTTGTGTACAGCATCCTTAGTGAGATAAGGTTCTGATGTGTTCAAATCAGATGCTGGGTTCATATTTGGGCTCCCTTTAGGAATTTTCAACTTAGTGCAATAGGAGGAAAATTCTTTAAAAATCCCCTTCATATCTACCACCCAGAATCTTTTGATATTTGGCATGCTGCATCTTTGAAGGTAGGGGGAGTGTAAGATTAAAGTTTACTCAAATCATGTTCCTGGATTCATATTTGTGCTCCCCCCAAATTTTAACTTAGTTCAGAATGAGGAATATTCTTTAAATATCTTATTCAGATCCACCAGTCACACAATCTTTGATATTTGGAATACAGCATACATAGTTTGTTCAAATCAAGTCCCTGAGTTTGTATTTAGACTCCTAATGGGCACTTGAAAATTTATCTTGGAGCAATATGAGGAAAATTCTTAAAAAACCTTCAGATTCACTAGGCAGAATATTTTGAAAGAACAGATTTTCTTTAAAACAAATATGCTCTTTTCATTAAGAATTCTATCTGTTCATGAGTTTGTAAGAACACACGACCAGAAAGCCCTAAGTTGTAAAGAAAAAACTGTCTCAATCATGTCCTTGTTGACTGACATTTGTTCACACAACTGATAACTGTCAGGAGCACTGATTATTTCGCCCAATTTCAACCCAAAATTCTAACCAACCTGGGACGTCTTTGCAGAGGGAAACGCTTGTTTTTCAAAATAATTTTAAGCCAGTGCAGGATATCGGCCATGAGGAGGGAGTGTGGGTTGATAAACAGACATTCTTTTTAGTGATTTGCAATATGAACACATGTACAAGAGGACACTTCGTTTTATCCTCTCTGATCCTGATCCCTTAACACTAACACCCCCATTTCTCTCTTGCTTTCTCATTCTACAAGGTGACACTTCCATTTAGCTTCTGTCTTTCTGATCCCTTAAACCTAACGCCCCCATTTCTCTTCTGCTTTCTCCCTCTAAATCACTTTAATTTCCATTTAGAGAACTTAATCAGTTGACATCTGAGTTATATAATAATAGCACATTGATTATTACTTTATTTCAGAAAACATGTTGAATGTGTGATGTGTCGCTTTGCTACCAGCTGCAGTTATGCATATGCTTCTCACATGATGGGTTTTCATTCTGGTCAGATGACTAGCTTGAATTTGAACATACCATGGGAGAGACCCATGAGCAAACCTATGTATTGTTTGTGTGGTTTTGGAAGTAAATATGGCAATAAAATTGGTATGTATACTTGTTTTATTTTTTCACCCATTTCAGTTAACATCTTTGAGATCATCACCACAGTACAGGGTTGGATGTTGATGTGGCATCAAGCACTAATAAATTTATGAGATAAAATAATCTCGTAAGACATGAGTATTGGGTAATAAATGCTACTTGATTTTCATCATATTGATATTTTCCAAACTACTGTTGGTCTCACAAGTATTATTTTGTATTTTAAAAATCATGATTAGGCCATTACAAAAAATGCATATGTTCTCAGGCAATTGTGCCTCAAATTTTTGATGAGTTCGGGAGGCTTTTTATTTTTATTATTTTTGCCTGCGTTACCTAGTAACCGCTTGACTCTGTTCGTCTCTCCGTCCGTCCATCCATCCGAAACACTTTTTCCATCAAGGTTTTCTTGGCTTCTATGAATGGGAATGATTTTATATTTGGTCTTCTTCATAATGATGAGTTGTATCGTGTAAGCAGTTTTCAGATCTGCCGTGCAGCCACTTCCTGTTTGCCGATACTTTGAAATTTTACTGTACCCACTGAACATTGAAATTTTTCGTCAAACTTTTCTCGGTTTCTATGCAAGGGATTGATTTTATATTTCATCTGGAGCCTGATAATGATCAGTTGTATCGTGTATGCAATTTTCAGATCTGCCGTGCAGCCACTTCCTGTTTGACGATTCAATTGCATGCAGCGACGCAGATCCAGACCCGGTATTGGTCTTGTTTATTCTGAAATCTGAAAAAGATACCCGAAAAAAATATCTTCACATATCAGGAAGAAATCGTTTACAAACTCCGAACTGGTGTTATTTTATCACATATATTGCTAAATGCTTCAATCAGCTTGGCTGTTGACCACATGCCAAAGATGCTCCATTGCAGGGTTATGTGCAGTCCGGTGCTTATTTGAAACGATAAAAGGGGCATTTTCCTCCAAGAAACCATAAATCAGAGAATGGAGAAATCCGAAGAAAATATGAAGAAAAACATAACAGGAAGTTGAAATACTACAGGGAAATGTGTACTGGTGTTCAAAATTCCAATCCGAAAAAACTGACCGGGTAAATTTGTTTTGCCCGGGCGTAATTTTTTTTTTTTGACTGGGTATTAAAAAGTTTTCACGCGGCAGAAATTTAATGATGCAGGCGGTGCCTGAGAACATAGACTTTTTTAGGCCTTAGTGTTACTCAATCAGAGCCTTTAAATTTCCAACCCCAAATGGAAATTTTTCAAACATTAGAATGTTTTAAATTTGCAAAGGTTGTGGTTGAAGAAAATGAAATAGATTTAAAAATGTAACTGCAGTTCTCAAAAACTTTGAAACTTGTGGCATGTTTGAGGTTTTATCTTTCAGAAAAAGACTTATGTCTCTGATACTTCTGTTTTTACCCAATACCCCTTTTTAAATGGAGGGTATAGAAATATGTCTTATCTCTGGGATGTGCTCACATTGGACGGTTGAGCCATCACTCCAGCTTATTCACAGAAAGTGCCACGCACTTTTTAGTTCACCTGACTGAAAGTCAGGACGAGCTATAGTGATCACTCACTATCCGTCATCTGTTTTCCGTGAACATGGTGTTTGCACCTGCTCCTCCTTAACCGCTGAACCAATTTTAGTTAAATTTGAGGTGATTGCTTGTTCTGACATCACATTTTTTTTTTCAAATCAACGTGCCCAGCCCTGTTTGGAGGGGGTGGGGAAATTGCTCCAATTTTTTTTTTTTTTAAATCTTTTCATGAACCAGTGGGCACAATGACTTGATATTTGTATGGAGTTTCCTTTTGAGGTGTAGAATCAAGTTTGTTCAGAGAAAGTTTGTGGATCAACATTTGCCTTTATAATGGGAGGGGCAAGATTTTTGGCCAATCCGAAATTTCCATTTTCTGAACCGATGGTCCAAATTTGATATCTGGTATTATTGAGTCAAAAGTTCTTGGTTCATGCAAAACAAAATTTTCCGTTGTCCTCCTTGGAACCCCAGGAACTAAAAATAGAAATATTTTCAAACGCCCACATCTCTGAAACCACACAGAACAGAACTGTTATTTGGTATGAAGCATCCCTTAGGGCCAGTAGAAAATGGTAAAAAAAAATTGCTGTCTGTTGTGTTAAGTTGTTCTGTGGAGGTGTGGGGCATCAAAAGAAATGCTGAGTCCGCATATTTGCAGACTTATTTTCTTTTTAAATTTTCTCTGGAACCACAGGTCAGAATCTTTTGATATTTGGAATCCAGTATCCATAGAGGAGTTTGGGCTCAAAACAGGAGCCCAAATTTTTAACGTAGGGGAATAATCTTTAAAAATGTTCTTCTTCAGAACCACCTGTCAGAATCTTTTAATGTTTGGCATACTTCATTGTTATGAATGTCAGATTTAAGATTGTTCAAACCAAGTCCCTCGGCTCATAACTTAGTGCAGTATGGGGGGTAATTTTTAGCTTAACTTGACAAAGTCAAGATAAGCTATTGTCATCACGCGTGCGGAAGTCTGTTAGTCTGCAAGTCTGTTCACATTTTCCTTTAGCACGGGCTACACCCTGCAGTTCTTGTCTGATCGTCACGAAATTTCATATGTAGATTTGGGGTCAAGTCTAGATGAGAACGTCCCCTTTTGGTCCCGATCGGTTGACCGGTACAGCTGCCCGAGCCCAAAACCCGAAAACCATTAGCGCAGTCTACAAGTCGTATTTATGAAGGGATTTCATTGTAACTTGGTAGGATGCCTCTGTATAATGCCTAGATGAGAACGTCCCCTTTTGGGCATGATCTGTCAACCATGATGGCTGCCCAAGCCCGAAACCCAAAAACTTTTAGCACAGTCTGCAGGTCATGTTTAATATGGAGGGATTTCATTGTAACTTGGTAGGATGACTCCTTATGATGTCTAGTTGAGAATTTCCCCATTTGGGCGTGATCTGCCAACCGTGATGACTGCCTGAGCCCAAAACCCGAAAACCTTTAGCACAGTCTACAGGTCATATTTATTGAGGGATTTCTTTGTAACTTGGTGGGTTGACTTCATATAATGTCTAGATGAGAAAGTCCCCTTTTGGATGTGATTGGGCAACTGTGACGGCTACAGGGGCCCGAAGCCCCAAACCCTCTAGCACAGTCTACAGGTCATATTTTTGAAGGGATTTCATTGTACCATGGTAGGATGACTCCAAATAATGTCTAGATGAGAACGTCCCATTTTGATCGCGATCATTCAGCCTAGATGGGTGCCCGAGTCCAAAAACCCTAGCATAGGCAAAAGGTCATATTTATGGAAGGATTTCATTGTAACCTGTTAGGTTGACTCCATATAATGCCTAGATGATGACATCCCCTTTTGGTTGTGATTGGTCAACTCTGATGGTTACAGGTGCCTGAAGCCCGAAAACCTTGAGCACAGTCTACAGGTCATATTTATGAAGGGCTTTCATTGTAACTTCGTAGGTTCACTCCAGATGATGCCAGATGAGATTGGTTGCGATCATCCAACCATGATGGCTGCCCGAGCCCGAAGCCCGAAAATCTTTAGCACAGTCTACAGGTCATATTTATGAAGGAATTTCATTGTAACTTGATAGGTTTGACTTCATATAATGTCTACATGAGAAAGTCCCCTTTTGGACACGATTGGGCAACTGTGACAGCTACAGGGGCCCAAAGCCCGAAAACCTTTAGCACAGTCTACAGAAGATATTTATGAAGGGATTTCATTGTACCTTGGTAGGATGACTCCTCATGATGTCTAGATGAGAATTTCCCCATTTGAGCATGATCTGCCAACCGTGACGACTGCCCGAGCCCAAAACTGAAAACCTTTAGCACAGTCTACAGGTCATATTTATTGAGGAATTTCATTGTAACTTGGTGGGTTGACTTCATATAATGTCTGGATAGGACGTGATTGGGCAACTGTGACGGCTTCAGGGGCCCGAAAACCTTTAGCACAGTCTACAGGTCATATTTATGAAGGGGTTTCATTGTAACTTGGTAGGATGACTCCAAATAATGTCTAGATGAGAACGTCCCCATTTTGATCGCGATCATTCAGCCTTGATGGGTGTCCGAGCCCAAAAACCTTTAGCATAGGCAAAAGGTCATATTTATGGAAGGATTTCATTGTAACCTGTTAGGTTGACTCCTTATAATGCCTAGATGATGGCATCTTCTTTTGGTCGTGATTGGTCAACTGTGATGGCTACAGGTGCCCGAAACCTGAAAACCTTGAGAACAGTCTGCAGGTCATATTTATGAAGGGATTTCATTGTAACTCCGTAGGATCACTCCAGATGATGCCCAGATGAGATTGTCCCCTTTGGTTGCGATCATTCAACCATGATGGCTGCCCGAACCCCGAAAAACTTTAGCACATCTACAGGTCATATTTATGAAGGGATTTCATTGTAACTTGGTAGGTTGACTTCATATAATGTCTAGATGAGAATGTCCCCTTTTGGACACGATTGGGCAACTGTGACAGCTACAGGGGCCCGAAGTCCGAAAACCTTTAGAACATTCTACAGGTCATAATTATGAAGGGATTTCATTGTAGCTTTGTAGGATGACTCCAAATAATGTCTAGATGAGAACATCCCCTTTTGGTCGCGATCATTCAGCCTTTATAGCTGCCCGAGCCCAAAGACCTTTAGCATTATCTGTAGGTCATATTTATGGAAGGATTTCATTGTAACTTGTTAGGTTGACTCCATATAATGCCTAGATGATGACATCCCCTTTTGGTCGTGATTGGTCAACTGAGATGGCTACAGGTGCCCGAAGCCCTAAAATCTTGAGCACAGTCTACAGGTCATATTTATGAAGGGATTCCATTGTAACTTTTCAATGATTTTTTACTACGATTAATATATTATGTGTGAAAGGCTGAAAATGCCTCAGATTTTTTTTTTACTCAAAAAACAGGGTGGGTTAAATGAAATGCTGTGAAGTAGACAATGAATTTTTAAAAAAATGTTTGTAATCAACATGGCAGTATTTTATTTTGAAATTAAATAAAAAATTTAAGATATTTTAATCAACTTTGGTATCTCTTTAGGTTATGAGAGCCTAAATAAGTGAACACGTGACCAGGAAAATTTGTATATAGGTATAGGTATTTTTTTTTCAAAACAACTTTGTTCCGTGTACAGAGAGTGAAAGGTTAGCACTGTGGTCAATGGGATTTTTTTAGGCTTTCTTTACCTGGACCAGTCGACTGAACCAAGATGGCCACCAGTGGCCAATTCATTATGGCTTCCATCATGGCCATCTTTAATTTGGTTTCCATCCAATAACAAATGAAGGCTGACTCGAATCAATTTTATTTTTTGATTATGCATTGTTGGTGTCTGGAAGAACCTTCCTTTTGATTTTGGTTATACCCCCAAGAGACTTATTGAATTTGGTATCCATCCAATAGTGTCTAGAGGAAGCTTCCTTTCGATATTGGACCACTCAGCTGAACCAAGATGGCCACCAGTGGCCAATTAATTATGGCTTCCATGGCAGTCATCTTGAATTTGGTTTCTGTCAAATAACTAATGAATACTGACTAATTTCAATTTTTGGTTATGCATTATTGGTGTCTAGGGGAAGCTTCCTTTTGATTTTGAATCAGCTAGCTAATTCAGTATGACTGACATGGTGGCCATATTGGATTTGGGTTCCGTCCAATAACTAATGAATGCTGACTCAATTCAAATTTTTTTTTTTTGGATGCATTATTGGTGTCTACAGGAAGCTTCATTAGCTTAACTTAACATAGTCAAGATAAGCTATTGCCATCACACGTGCGGAAGTCTGTGAGTCTGTTAGTCTGTGAGTCTGTGACGTCTGTTCACATTTTCCTTTAGCACGGGCTACACCCCACAGTTCTTGTCTGATCGTCACGAAATTTCTTATGCAGGTTTGGGGTTATGTCTAGATGAGAACGTCCCCTTTTGGTCGCGATCGGGCAACTGGTATGGCTGCCCGAGCCCAAAACCTGAAAACCATTAGCACAGTCTACAGGTCGTATTTATGAAGGGATTTCATTGTAACTTGGTAGGATGCCTCTGTATAATGCCTAGATGAGAACATCCCCTTTTGGGCATGATCTTTCAACCGTGATGGCTGCCCAAGCCCGAAACCCAAAAACTTTTAGCACAGTCTGCAGGTCATGTTTAATGTGGAGGGATTTCATTGTAACTTGGTAGGATGACTCCTTATGATGTCTAGATGGGAATTTCCCCATTTGGGCATGATCTGCCAACCATGACGACTGCCGGAGCCCAAAACCCGAAAACCTTTAGCACAGTCTACAGGTCATATTTATTGAGGAATTTCATTGTAACTTGGTGGGTTGACTTCATACAATGTCTAGATGAGAAAGTCCCATTTTGGACGTGATTGGGCAACTGTGACAGCTACAGGGGCCCGAAGGCCGAAAACCTTTAGCACAGTCTAGATGTCATATTTATGAAGGGATTTCATTGTAACTTGGTAGGATGACTCCAAATAATATCTAGATGAGAACGTCCCATTTTGATCGTGATCATGCAGCCTTGATGGGTGTCTGAGCCCAAAAACCTTTAGCATAGGCAAAAAGTCATATTTATGGAAGGATTTCATTGTAACCTGTTAGGTTGACTCCATATAATGCCTAGATGATGACATCCCCTTTTGGTCGTGATTGGTCAGTTGTGATGGCTACAAGTGCCCGAAGCCCGAAAACCTTGAGCACAGTCTGCAGGTCATATTTATGAAGGGATTTCATTGTAACTTCGCAGGATCACTCCAGATGATGCCCAGATGAGATTGTCCCCTATGGTTGCGATCATTCAGCCATGATGGCTGCCCGAGCCCGAAGCCCAAAAAACCTTTAGCACAGTCTGCAGGTCATATTTATGAAGGGATTCCATTGTAACTTGGTAGGTTAACTTCATATAATGTCTAGATGAGAACGTCCCCTTTTGGACATGATTGGGCAACCGTGACGGCTATAGGTGCCCGAAGCCCGAAAACCTTTAGCACAGTCTACAGGTCATATTTCGGGGGATTTCATTGTAACTTGGTATAATGACTCCAAATAATGTCTAGATGAGAATGTCCCATTTTGATCGCGATCATTCAGCCTTGATAGGTGCCCGAGCCCAAAAACCTATAGCATAGGTAAAAGGTCATATTTATGGAAGGATTTCATTGTAACCTATTAGGTTGACTCCATATAATGCCTAGATGATGACATCCCCTTTTGGTCGTGATTGGTCCGCTGTGATGGCTACAAGTGCCTGAAGCCTGAAAACCGTGAGCACAGTCTACAGGTCATATTTATGAAGGGATTTCATTGTAACTTTGAAGGATCACTCCAGATGATGCCCAGATGAGATTGTCCCCTTTGGTTGCGATCATTCAACCATGATGGCTGCCGGAGCCCGAAGCCTGAAAACCTTAAGCACAGTCTACAGGTCATATTTATGAAGGGATTTCATTGTAACTTGGTAGGTTGACTTCATATAATGTCGAGAAGAGAGCGTCCCCTTTTGGACATGATTGGGCAACTTTGACGGCTAAAGGTGCCCGAAGCCTGAAACCTTTAGCACAGTCTACAGGTCATATTTATGAAGGGATTTCATTGTAACTTGGTAGGATGACTCCAAATAATGTCTAGATGAGAACGTCCCATTTTGGTCGTGATGTTCAGCCTTGATGGGTGCCCAAGCCCAAAAACCTTTAGCATAGGCAAAAGGTTATATTTATAGAAGGATTTCATTGTAACCTGTTAGGTTGACTCCATATTATGCCTAGATGATGACATCCCCTTTTGGTCGTGATTGGTCAACTGTGATGGCTACAGGTGCCCGAAGCCCGAAAACCTTGAGCACAGTCTACAGGTCATATTTATGAAGGGATTTCATTGTACCTTGGTAGGGTGACTCTAAATAATGTCTAGACGAGAACGTCCTCTTTTGGTCGCGATCATTCAGCCTTGATGACTTCCCTAACCCCAAACCCCCAAAACCTTTAGCATAGTCTATTGGTCATATTTATGGAAGGACTTCATTGTAACCCATAAGTTTGACTCCATATAATGCCTAGATGATGACATCCCCTTTTGGTCGTGATTGGTCAACTGTGACGGCTTCAGGGGCCCAAAGCCCAAAAGCCTTGAGCACAGTCTACAGGTCATATTTATGAAGGGATTTCATTGTAACTTTGTAGGATCACTCCAGATGATGCCCAGATGAGAATATTCCCTTTTGGTTGCGATCATTCAACCATGATGGCTGCCAGAGCCCAAAGCCCAAAAACTTTTAGCACAGTCTACAGGTCATATTTATTAAGGGATTTTATTGTAACTTGGTAGGTTGACTTCATATAATGTCTAGATGAGAACGTCCCCTTTGGACGCAATTGGGAAAGTGACGGCTACAGGGGCCCAACGCCCGAAAACCTTTAGCACAGTCTACAGGCCATATTTATGAAGGGATTTTAATGTAACTTGATAGGATGACTCTTTTTGGAATAATTTCACTGTAACTTGGTAACTTTTGTTGATGTACGTTAACTGTGAGGGCCACATACATTAACTTTGAAGTCATATTAACCCACCCTTCAGCTCTTTAGTACAGTGTACACTTCATATTATTTTTATCAAAACTGCATACAGGGAAGCTACAGTGTCATTGACACTTTCATTTTGATTTGGTTATGCCCCCGAGAGACTTACCTACCCTTTTATGATACCGTCGGGGGCATATGCCATGCTTTGCATTGCTGTTGTTTTGTTTTTTTTAAATTAACCTCACAACCCATTTAACAGTGCTTTCAATATCAACTTAGCCATATTTCAGAAACCGCCACCCTGGAGAAGATAGCACATGTCAATTGATTTGTTGATGCTCCATAAACTGTTTTACTGGGTTTTTCAAATCCAAACACTTGGATGAAATACAATAGGCAATGGTTGCAAACACAGTATATATAAACTAAGGGTTTTAAAGATCAGATATATCCAGCAAATAGAAGCAGATTGTCCAAAGTTTCTAGTTTTAAGGATAAAATTGTAATTGGTGTGTTGCTTTTTAAGAGAATGGGGGGTATACTGGATGACATGCATCCTTGTGTCCATCCATCCATCTGTGAGTCTGTCCATCTGGAGCGATATCTTACCAGTGACTAGATGGATTTCGATGAGATTTGCTATGAGGGATTCTCATAACAAGCCATTTCAACACATATTATCAAAAAGTTGCCTACATTTTTTCAACAGAGTTACATTCCTTACTTCATTTTTAATTCATTTATACTTCATTAGTGCAGTGGGGGTGTAATTGCATTCATCAGTAGCTCTTGTAGTTAGTCAGAACTTGTTAATACATACTTTTGGTGTCTCATCAATTTTTTTTAAATTTGTGAAATTTAGTTGTTCCTGTCTGATGTTTACAGTGACAGAAGGGTGTTTGTGTGTCAGGTCAAATGTCTAAAAATAAGAAAACAGTTTTGTTGTAACCATTGGTAAAATGTTACTAAAAATTAGGAATCTTCATGAGAAAAAGGCAATGATTAAATTTATTGTATTTTGTCCTAACTTCATCAAGTTCAAAATAAGTGTTCTTTAGCTGGATAATCCACTTGGAATTGGAAAAGTAAAAGAGTGCATTTATGCTTTTTAATTGTGATTTGTTAAATTAAGATGGGAACTTAGGTAGAGAAAAGTAGAATGAATTGTTTGTATGATGACGATATTGGCACTTAACAGTTCATGTATATTTTCAGCTACTCATTTGGTTTACTGCACAAAGAGAACTTGTTATTCTACAGTCCCAGATGTTCCACATAGTTTGACAGGTAAGAACTGTCATTATCACATTTTGTATTGATTTGTGGTTTACCCATTACTTAATATAAAAGCCATATCCAGCCAAATTTTCTCAAAAATCGTCATTCATACCTTATTATTTTAAGCTCACCTGACTGAAAGTCATAGTACTCTATAGCAATCACTCCCCATCCGTAGTGTGTCGACCTTGAACATCATCTTCACGACAGTTTCAGTGAAATGTGAGGTTATTGTTTGTTCTGACATTGCATTTTGATTTTGTTCAAATCAGTTTGCCCTGTACTATAGGGAGAAGGTGGGGAAAATGCTCCCATTTTTTTTTTAAATTACATAAACCGCTCTGTACAATGACTTTATATTTGGTACTGAGCTTTCTTTTGTGGTCTAGAATAAACTTTTTTCAAATGAAGTTCGGAGAGTCATATTTGCCTTCGTAGTGTGTGTGTGTGGGGGGGGGATTTTTGGCCACACCCAAAATTTCAGATTAAGCCCCTCATTAGATTAACTTGACAAAGTCAGTATAAGCTATTGCCATCACGCATGTGGAAGTCTGTTCACATTTTCCATTAGCACTAGGACCTGCAGGAGCTAAAAATAAAAAAAAATTAAAACGTCCATATCTCCAAAATACATGGCACTGAGAATTCTTATTTGGCGTGAAGCTTTCTTAGGACCAACAAAATGGAATGGTCAAAAAAAATTGCTATCGGTTTTATCATAGGGTACTTTTTCAGGACTTTGAAAAAGTGCTGAGTCAGCATTTTTTAACACTGGGTAATGGGAAAAACATTTAAGAGTACTCTTATCCCAAACCACTGCTCCAAAAGCTTTCATATTTCACATATAACATCTTTGGATTCACATGTTTATTGAAATCAAATCCCTGGGTCCATATTTGGGCTCCCTATGGGAGACCAAATGTTTAAATTAGTGCTGTATGAGGAATTTTCTTTAAAAATCTTCTTCTTCAGATCCAGCAGTGGCAATGTTTTGATATTTGGCATGCAGCTTCCTTAGGGGAGTGAGATTCAAGTTTGTTCAAGCCAAGTCCCTGGGTTCATATTTGGGCTCACTGTGGGAGCCCGAATTATAACTTAGTTAAAAATGAGGAATTTTCTTTAAAAATCTTCTTCCGATCCAGCGGTCGGAATGTTTTGATATTTGGTATGCAGCATCCTTGGGAGGTGGGGGGGGGGGGGGGGGGGGGGGAGATTCAAGTTTGTTCTAGCCAAGTCCCTGGGTTCATATTTGGCCCCACTGTTGGAGCTTGAATTATAACTTAGTTCAAAATGAGGAATTTTCTTTAAAAATCTTCTTCAGATCCAGCAGTAGGAATGTTTTGATATTTGGTATGCAGCATGCTTAGGAGGATGAGATTCAAGTTTGTTCAAGCCAAGTCCCTGGGTTCATATTTGGGCTCCCTGTGGGATATGTTCAATATGAGGAATATTCTTTAAAAATCCTTTTGTTTCTTAGATCCACTGGTCAGAATCTTTGGATATTTGGAATAAGCTTTTCTTAGGAGGGGCAGATGCAACTTGTTCAGATCAATTCCCTGGGTTAATATTTAGGCTACCATGTCAGGTGAGCGCCCTCAGGCCCCCTGGGGCCTTTTGTATTTAAAAGTCGTTGTCTTCAGATCCACCAGTCAAAATTTTTTAATATTTTGTATAGAGCATTCTTAGAGAGGTCAGATTCAAGTTTGTTCAAAATCATGTCCCTGAGTTGATATTTGGGGCTCCCTATAGGATTGGGAAATTTAACTTGGTGCAATATATGCAATATTTTAAAAGAAAAGACTGTTTTTCTTCTGGGAGCTTCTTCACTTTTGTGAGATCATAGACACACACATTATAATAGATGGTCATTTTTAAGTATCACTGCAGTTCTTTATTTCTGTGAAATAATGAAAACTGTTGCAAACTAAGTGATATCCTATGTATTATTTTTAAAAATATGAGTGATGTCGCTCAGGAGTTACAAACATTCCGGTAGATAATGCTTCCAAGAAAACCAAAATATTTGTTTTTGATATTCAGTATAGTTTTTGGAAGAGATCGCACATCAAGTAGGCCTATACACCTTTGATTGATTTGAAAGTAAGAGTGGTATTTGATGAGATAACAGATTATTAGATCTGTGTTGGAAATGGGAAGAAAATACTGGAAACCTTCAAGTTTCAAATTCAATCCACAATGAGTCCAGTGTTTTTCCCAACTTGATGAAAATAGGCTATTATTATTGAAGAACTGATCCATTTGATGAAATATGTTAGTAATGCAGGTCTGAATATATATCTTATATTTCTTCATTTTCACTGCAATCTGTCATTCGTTACCGCTTTCACCATGCCCCTGTATATTATCAAATACCATGATGACATACCCCCCAGAAATCTCAAACTTTATGATCTGATCTGCATGGAAGAGCAACCCAAATTACATGGAAAGAAAACAAAACAGTCTTTTGGGGGAGGGGAAGAAGCAACTATTACTGCTTGGAAAAAAATGTACATTTTTTGTTTGGGCTCGGGAGGGGAAATTTCTTGTGCCCCTTTATTTTTTGGGTAAAATAACACAATGGTGTAACCCCCCCCCCCCACCCCCACCCCCTGAGAAGTTTTTGATCTGTGAGGAGCAACTAATTAGTCCCCTACCGGCATCGCCGGAGGGGACTATAGATTTGCACTTTGTCCATCCGTCAGTCTGTCAGTCACACTTTAGTTTTCCGGAGTTTTTTTGGAAATGCTTCAACGGAATGATTTCATTTTTGGTAAACTACTATAGAACGATGACTTACAGATCAAGTTTGAGTTTCATGCTGATTGCATTTTTCTTGTGTGAGTTACGGCCCTTGGAAATATGGAAAAGCACCAAAATATCAGTTTTCCAGAGTTTTTTTGGAAACGCTTCAATGGAATGATTTCATTTTTGGTAACCTACTATAGAACGATGACTTACAGATCAAGTTTGAGTTTCATGCTGATTGCCATATTCTTGTGTGAGTTATGGCCCTTGGAAATATGGAAAAGCGCCAAAATATCAGTTTTCCGGACTTTTTTTGGAAACGCTTCAACGGAATGATTTCATTTTTGGTAACCTACTATAGAACGATGACTTACAGATCAAGTTTCATTTGCACTCTGTCCATCCGTCAGTCTGTCAGTCATACTTTAGTTTTCCGGACTTTTTTTTAGAAATGCTTCAACTGAATGATTTCATTCTTGGTAACCTACAAAAGAACGATGACTTACAGATCAAGTTTGAGTTTCATGCTGATTGCATTATTCTTGTGTGAGTTATGGCCCTTGGAAATATGGAAAAGTGCCAAAATATCAGTTTTCTGGACTGTTTTTGGGTAATGCTTCAACGGAATTCATGCTGATCACATCTAGGTTATAACATTTGTACAATTATTAATGCTCATTAGTCAGGTAGGGGACATTGTATTGCTTCAGCGATACGTGCGCTCTTGTTTAATTACAGATAACAGATCACATTTAGTGGAAATTAACCTTCTCACATGCCTCAAAAGGTCAAAATGTGTTCCCAAATAGATTTGGATTCAGGTTTGTTCAAGTTAAGTTCCTAGGTTAATATTTGGTCTCCTTAGTTTTGCATTGAAAATCTGGGCATTATTTCTGTAGTAACATCTCAGTACTAGCAAAAATCATATGATATGGACAATAGTGTTATACCGTACTGACTCGTGTCGAAGCCCATACTTGTGCCGAAGCCGAATAAAAAATAAATACAACTCTGGTATTTGAGAATTATATAACAATATAACCAGGGATATGATTTATGACTTATTGTTTCAATAAAACATTCTCATTTATCATTTCATCATGCTCTGCAACATGTGAAGTTATGACTTTCAGTGTAAAATCAATTTTCAAATGTTGCCAAGGGAGGCAACTCTTTTGTTATTCATATTCCGCTGTGTAAATTTTATCAGGTCTTCATATTATGATTTTTTTATTGAGTTTGTGTGAAGCTATATTTTGTTTTATTCGTAAAAAATGTACATATTTAAAAAACAGCTATTTTTAAACAGACTATGTTTGTCTGCTTTCAAGGGGGTGGTTTGCAGTGCTGATTGACATACTTGCATCCATTTCTGGCTTCGAGAGTAACCTGTACAAAAAAAAAATGAAAACAACACCGCATGGTTTTCTGTTTGTTTTATTCATTAAATTGAGGATTAAAACCCGAAATCTGAAAATGAAATTATGTACAAAAGATAATTATGAGAATTTTTAAAGCAAATTCTATAAAATTGGTAGGCGTTTTCCAAAGAAACATAACATACCCAGTGGAAACTTCCTTGTCTTATATCGCCAATTTCAGACGCATCCCAACGCGACTTGCAAACACTATTACTCGTCCCCCCACTTTGCAATTTATCCACTGCAAGCGCCCCCTGGGCTTCGACACAAGTCAGTACGGTAACTACATGACTTCATTCCTCTGTAGTGTTAACGAGCCATAGATGCTAGTTAGATCCAACTTTAAACAAATTTGTCATGTGAACATCTCAGCCACCCTGGGGCCTCTTGTTTTGATTACTTCCTCCAAAACATAGTATACGATTCCTCATTGGAACAAGTTCATCGAGCTTGTGTCACAAGATATGTACACCTGGAACTAAATTAAGCACCCCCTGTTTTTTTTCGTAGTGGTGTTAATAGAAGCTGTCATTACTTTCAAGTTATCTTTAAGATGGCCATAAGTGATTGTTTGCGGAAAGAATGGTCTATTGACAAATGAAAGCCAATACAATGATGAAAATATGCAGTATTTTAATGGCGCTAATTACACATATCTGTCACTAATGTTTTGGATGTTCTCTCAACAAGTATGGTGCTGGAACGGTCCATGATGAAACAAAGCTGGTAATTACTGACAAAAAATGTATCTTGTGATCTTCAGAACACAATAGCAGTGTCTAACAACAGTAGCGAGTGCATCCACCACATGCCCGGATGATGGCCTGAACCCGCCTCATAATGCTGCCAGTGAGCCTTCTTTTACGGTCCAGAGGCAAATGCTGCCACTCCTCGGCAATGCTGGTTCCAAATCTTCCAAATTCTGTACAGGCTGATCCTTTGCTTGCATGCGATGTCCAAGAAAGTCCCAGATGTGTTCCAATGGATTCAAATCGGGGCTCATTGGAGGCCAAGGTAGTGTTGTAATAGCATTGTTCTGAAGGAATGCTCTCACAGCATGGGAACGATGTGGCCTTGCATTGTTATTCATGAATACATGGCGAGTAGCCAACGGGTGGTTTTCAAAATGAGGCACGACAACCAGATTCAGAATGTCCTGTATGTACTGATGACCAATGAGATTCCCACATACAGTCACCATATCAAGTTTACAATCATGAGAGAGGCATTCCCAAATCATTACTGATCCTCCACCATAAGGAACAGTAGGTTGACGTTCCTGGGCACGTAAACAGTATTTCTATGCCTCCACACTCTCATGCGACCATCTATGACGTGAAGCAGGAACCTACTCTCATCTGACCAATGGACACTCCTCCATGTCTTGAGATTCCAATGTTCTTGTGCCATACACCACTCCAAACGTCATCTTTAATGCAGATCGGACATCACTGGATGCTTGATGACCCTTCTGGACCTCATAACCTGTGCTTTGAGACAGTTTCGGACAGTTCAGTTGCACAAACGCCTGTTGGGGAGCAAAGGGTTCACGCCTAACAAGGCGTGCCAGACTCTGATCTTCCCGAGGAAAGGTTTTTTGGGGTTGTCGAGGCCTTGGTCGGTCCTTAACATCATTGGTTTGTTGATTTTTTCAGACAAGTCTGCTGATGACAGAATAACTATAGCCAAGTTGCCTTCCCAATAGCTTTGAATGACAAGCCTCTTGCATGAATGCCAACGATTTGCCATCTTAGTGCCTCTGACAGACTCCTCCTTGCCATGTCAACATTTATTGATAAAAGAAGTGACAAATTTTTAGCTCACCTGAGCGAAGCTCAAGGTGAGCTTTACTAATCGATTTCCGTCCATCATCCGTCCGGCATAAACTTTAGAAAACCAACTTGGCGAAGAAACCACTGGCCCAATATTTTTCAAATGTTGGGTAAATGTTTATTAACTAATGTCAATTCAGATTTGTTCAAATGAAGTTGCCCCTCCTCCTGGGTGGGGCCACGCCCCAAGGGGCACCAAAATCTTTGAAAATCTTCTTCTCATGAACCAGCAGTAGCAGAGACTTTTCATGAACCAGTGGGCACAATGACTTGATATTTGGTATGCAGCTTTTTTTTGAGGTGTATAATCAAGTTTGTTCAAGAGAAGTTTGTCGGGCATTATTTGCCTTCGTTATGGGAGGGGCAAAAATTTTGGCCATGCCTAAAATTTCTATTTTCTGAACCGTGAGGTCGATTTGAACCAAATTTGATATAAGATGATAATGGGTCATAAGTAGTTGATTGATGCAAAAAAAAATTTTCTCATTGCCCAGTGGGAACCTCGGGAGCAAAAAATAGGAAAACCTTACAAGTGCCATATCTCCAAAACTACACGGCACAGAGAATTCTTATTTTGTATAAAGCTTACTTTTATCCAGTAGAATGGTTAAAAAAAAAAATCCCTATCGGTTTGATCACAAGGTACTTTTTTCAGGACTTTAAAAAAGTGCTGAGTCAGCACTTTTTTAAAGTCCTGAAAAAAGTACCTTTTGATCAAACCGATAGGGATTTTTTTTGGTATGCAACATTGTGTGGTGGATCTGATTCAAGTTTGTTCAAATTGGCCCCCTGGGTTCATATTTGGGCTCAGTATAAGAGCCCGATTTCGAACTTAGTGCATTTCAGGCAAATTTCTTCAAAAATCTTCTTCTCCAGATCCAGCAGGCAGAATCTTTTCATATTTGGTATGCAACATTGTGGGGTGGATCTGATTCAAGTTTGTTCAAGTCGGCTCCCTAGATTCATATTTGGGCTCACTATAGAAGCTCGAATTCGAACTTAGTGCATTTCAGGCAAATTTCTTCAAAAATCTTCTTCTCCAGATCCAGCAGGCAGAATCTTTTCATATTTGGTATTCAACATTGTGGGGTGGATCTGATTCAAGTTTGTTCAAATCGGCTCCCTAGATTCATATTTGGGCTCACTATAGAAGCTCGAATTCGAACTTAGTGCATTTCAGGCAAATTTCTTCAAAAATCTTCTTCTCCAGATCCAGCAGGCAGAATCTTTTGATATTTGGTATGCAACATTGTGGGGTGGATCTGATTCAAGTTTGTTCAAATCGGCTCCCTAGATTCATAATTGGGCTCACTATAGAAGCTCGAATTCGAACTTAGTGCATTTCAGTTAAATTTCTTAAAAAATCTTCTTCTCCAGATCCAGCAGGCAGAATCTTTTCATGTTTGGTAAGCAACATTGTGGGGTGGATCTGATTCAAGTTTGTTCAAATCGCTCCCCCCCACCCCCCTATGTTTATATTTGGGCTCAGTATAGGAGCCCAAATTTGAACTTAGTGCATTTCAGGCAAATTTCTTAAAAAATCTTCTTCTCCAAATCCAGAAGGCAGAATCTTTTGATATTTGGTATGCCACATTGTGGAGTGGATCCGATTCAAATTTGTTCAAATCGGCCCCCCTGGGTTTATATTTGGGCTCAGTATAGGAGCCCAAATTTGAACTTACTGCATTTCAGGCAAATTTCTTTGAAAATCTTCTTCTCAAGATTCAGCAGGCAGAATCTTTTGATATTGGGTATGCACCATGCTTAGGGGGGTGAGATTCAAGTTTGTTCAAGCCAAGTCCCTGGGTTCATATTTGGGCTCACTGTGGTAGCCTGAATTATAACTTAGTTCAAAATGAGGAATTTTCTTTAAAAATCTTCTTAAGAATGTTTTGATATTTGGTATGCAGCATCCTTAGGGGTGAGATTCAAGTTTGTTCAAGCCATGTCCCTAGATCCATATTTGGACTCACTGTGGGAGCTCGAATTGTAACTTAGTTCAAAATGCTGAATTTTCTTTAAAAAATCTTCTTCAGATTCAGCAGTCCGAATGTTTTGATATGTGATGTGCAACATCCTAGGGGGGGGGGGGGGGGGGGGGGGGGGGGGGGGGGGGGAATTCAAGTGTGTTGAAGCCCAGTCCCTGAGTTCATATATGGGCTCCCTGTGGGAGCCTGAATTATAACTTAGTTCAATATGAGGAATATTCTTTAAAAATCTTTTTTTTTTAGATCCACTGGTTAGAATATTTGGATATTTGGTATAAGCTTTTCTTAGGAGGAGCAGATGCAACTTGTTGAAATCAATTCTCTGGGTTGATATTTAGGCTACCATGTCAGGTGAGCGCCCTCAGGCCCTTTGGGGCCTCTTGTCTTGTTTTATACCCAGATACTGCATGTGGATGATTTTGGGGTGTTTTTTGTGGCATTCGTGGGTAGCATGCTTCATGTGGACGAAGGTTGTGTTTCAGGGATGCTATCAACCAGAAACATCATGTTTCCCGAGATGAAATGTACTGCAAGACATTGCAATTATTAAAACATAACGTTCAGTAAAGTAACTTCACTGTCATGAAACATTTCAGGGGGTGCTTAAGTTCCAGGTGTATATTTGGCAAAGATTTAAATTATTTAATTTAAGGATGGTGGGGGGTGGGGTTGGGGGAATGATTATTTGCCATTTTAGGCAAAGGGTTATTATGTTTGCAAAATATCACTATTGGTTGCAAATTGTTGATAGTTAACTCACCTGACTGTAACAGATGCGTTGATTTCTGTCACAGCTGGCGAAGCTCAAGGGGAGCTTTACTAATCACTTTCCATCCGTCGTCGTCCGGCATTAACTTTACATTATTGACTTCTTCTCACAAACTACTCAACCAAATTGAACCAAATCTGGTGTGCATGTTCCCCATCATATGTCAATTCAATTTTGCAAATAAAGTTGCCACGCTCCATAGGGAGGGAGTGGGAAAAAATGCTCCAAAATTCGAAAAAATACTTCTTCTCATGAACCAGTGGTTACAATGACTTGATATTTAGTATGAAGCTTCCTTCTGAGGTGTAGAATCAAGTTTGTTCAAACAAAGTTCGTGAAGCAATAAATGCCTTCATAATGGGAGGGGCAAGATTTTGGGCCCCGCCAAAAATTTCTATTTTCTGAACCGATGGTGCAATTTGAACAAAATTTAGTATGTGGTATTATTGGGCCATAAGTACTTGATTCATGGTAAAAAAAAATTTCTCATGTTCCCATGGGAACCCCAGGAGCTAAAAATAAAAAATATTTTCAAACTCCCATATTTCCCAAACCACAAGGAACAGAGAACTGTTATTTGGTATGAAGCATCCTTAGGACCAGTAGAATCAAATGATAAAAAATAATTGCCATCGGTTTTGGTAGCGTGTTTTGTAGGGGGGGGGGGGGGGTGGGTCCATCGAAAAATGCTGAGTCAGCATATATGCAAATATTAAAAAAAATTTCTTCTCCAGAACTACTGATCAGAATCTGATATTTGGCATACAGCATCCATGGGTGGGGGGTCAGATACAAGTGTGTCCAGCTTAAGCCCCTCGGTTCGTATTTGGGCTCAATACAGGAGCCCAAATCTTAACTTAGGGCAATATGGGAAATAAACTTTAAAAATCTTCTTCTTCAGAACCGCTGATATTTGGTAAACATCATTGTTACAAGGGTCAGATTCAAGTTTGTTCTCATCAAGTCTCTCAGTTAATATTTGGGCTTACTATGGGGCCAGAATTTTAACTTAGTACAGTATGAGGAAATTTCTTGAAAAATCATCTTCTTCAGATCCACCAGCCTGAATTCTTTCATATTTTGTATACGGCATCTCTAGGCGGGTCAGATTCAAGTTTGTTTAAATCAAGTTCCTGGGTTAATATTTGGGCTCTCTATGGAGGCCCAAATTTTACCTTAGTGCAATAAAGGAAGGTTTCTTTTAAATTCTCCTTCTTCAGATCCACCAGTCAGTATCCTTTCATATTTGGTATACAACATCTCTAGGAGGGTCAGATTCACGTTTGCTCATATTGGGCCCCTGGGTTAATATTTGAGCCCTCTATTGGAGCCCAAAGTTTAACTTAGTGCAATATAAGGGAATTTCTTTAAAAATCTACTTCTCCAGAACCATCAGTTAGAATCTTTTGATATTTCGTATACAACATCTCTCTCTGGGGGGGGGGAGGGGGGGGGGGGGTATATAACATCTCTGGGAAGATCAGATTCAGTCACTGCCTTAAAATTTGGGCTCTCTTTGTGGAGAGAGGGATAGGTGGGGGAGGGTGTCCAAGTTTGTTCAAATCCTTTCCTAAGTAGTTTTTTACCTGCGTCGCCAGCGGCAGAGCAGGTCTAGTAACCGCTCGACTCTGTCCGTCAGTCCGTCCATCCATCAGTCCATCCGAAACACTTCTTCCGTCAAAGTTTTCTTGGCTTCTATGAAAGGGAATGATTTTATATTTGGTCTGCTGCTTCATAATGATGAGTTGTATAGTGTATCTAATTTTCAGATCTGCCGTGCAGCCACATCCTGTTTGCCAATACTTTGAAGTCTGTTCATCTCTGTAATCAGTTGCATGCAGCGAAATCAATTGCATGCAGTGACGCAAGTCCATACCCGGTATTGGTCTTGGCTTGTTTCCAGAAAATTTGCATTTCAAACTGCAGTGACATAATAACCCTTGGAAGTTTTGCAGTGCTGGTCTACAGCCAATAAAATTGGAAGCAGTCAGGAAGACCTACATGTATGATAATAATCATCTGACATGGACACTAGAGTTATGAATAATTTCATGACTTCATTCCTCTGCAGTGTTGATGAACCATGACTAACTGAATGTGATCGTCTTTGAACCACTTTATCAGATGAGTGATTAAGGCCCCTTGGGGCCTCCTGTTTTTATAGCTCCTCCTCTCAAGTGTCTGCAGAGCTTTTCTGGTCATGATTTGTCTGTCGTCCATCTGTCATCAACATTTTGCTTGTCCGGACATTAACTTCTTAACCACTGAATATTTTTTGACAAAACTTTATAACAATATGTATTATAAAAAGACAGTGTGTCGCGAATTATAATATGGTATGTGCTCCTCAAGGTCAAGGTCATAGGCCATATGTTAAGGTGACAGATAAACATTGAGGTTTCACTGTCATTTTTGTCCGGTTCATATAACTTGGTATGATTGACAGATCTTATTTATACTTGGTACAATTATTGCTCATGACTCAAAGGTGTGTTCCGACTTTGATCCAAGGTCATATCCTCAATGTCAAGGTCACAGACAGCAAACTGTGATATTGTTATACAGCCCTTGTCTGATCCATATAACTTGGTATGATTGACAGATCTTATTCATACTTGGTACAATTATTGCTATGAGTCAAAGGTGTGTCGTAACTTTGATCCAAGTCACATCATCTAGGTCATGGTCACAGACAGCAAAACTTGTGTCCGGTTCATATGACATGGTGTGATTGAAAGATCTTTTTCATACTTGGTCCAATTGTCTCGAAGGTGTGTTGGGTCTTTGGTCCAAGGTCATGTCTGCAAGGTCATGGGCACAGACAGACAGTAAAACCTTGATTTTGTTAGACAGCCCTTGTCCAGTCTGTATAACTTTGTATGATTGACAGTTCTCTTTCATAGTTGATACAATTATTGCTCATGACTCAAAGGTGTGTCACGACTTTTGCCACCTTCAGTGAAATTGATTGTCCAATGTGTCATGCCCCCTTTCACCACTACTTGATGCGAGAAATGAATCTGGCCATTCTAGTGTTGGTATAATCATTAAACTCTGTGTTTGTTGTCAAAATAACAAAATTGTTTTCATTTTTCCAGGAAAAGAATTTCCAGAACCACAACCAAATACTGGTGCTAATTTACTTGATGTTTTGGGCCTCGTAAAGAAACAAAACATCATTCATTGTGAGTAAAATTGTCATGTTTTTTACCATTCATTAGAGTTAATTATCATACTTGTTCTTTTATATTATTTGATAGAGATGTACAGTATATAACTCAGTCATTTAATGTACATTCTATAACTCAGTCATTCAACTAATTTTTTCAAGACAGAAGAAATATAAATGTAGCCTGGAGCAACAAACAGTCATGATTGTGGCTGTCATTCCATTTTGAATTGCCTAAGATTTGTGACTAGAAAGTATTTTGATTTTTCCAGAAAGGAAAAGACAATTTGTTTTTCCATGGATTATTTATGGCCCTGCCAATTTGACGAGAGGCATTAAGTGTTACCCTTGTCCACCCATACATACGTATGTCCATACGTTTGTCTCTTATATGGTTTCTGGACGATAACTTTAGTTTGATTGAACAAAATAAAACAAAATTTTATACATTGGCTTATAACCACATAATACAGGTTGGTATTGATTGTGGGCTTGGCCTGATATTTTGAGCTTAACTTGACAAAGTCAAGATAAGCTATTGCCATGACGTCTGTTAATCTGTGAGTCTGTTCACATTTTCCTTTAGCACAGGCTACACCTCGTAGTTCTTGTCCGATCGTCATGAAATTTCATATGCAGGTTTGAGGTCATGTCCATATGAGAACGTCCCCTTTTGGTCGCGATCGGTCAACCGTGATGGCTGCCCGAGCCCAAAACCCTTTAGCACAGTCTACAGGTCGTATTTATGAAGGGATTTCATTGTAACTAGATAGGATGACTCTGTGTAATATCTAGATGAGAACGTCCCCTTTTGGTCATGATCTGTCAACCATGACGGTTGCCCAAGCCCAAAACCCAAACTTTTATCACAGTCTACAGATCATATTTGATATGAAGGAATTTCATTGCAACTTGGTAGGATGACTCCGTATGATGTCTAGATGAGAACTTCCCTATTTGGTCATGTTTTGTCAACCGTGAGGACTGCCCGAGCCGAAAACCTTTAGCACAATCTGCAGGTCATATTTATGAAGGGATTCCATCATAACTTGGTAGGATGACTCCAGATAATGTCTAGATGAGAGCGTCCCCTTTTGGTTGCGATCATTCAGCCATGATGGCTGCACGCGCCCAAAACCTTTAGCACAGACTACAGGTCGCATTTATGAAGGGATTTCATTGTAACTTGGTAGGATGACTCAGTATAATGACTAGATGAGGACATCCCCTTTTGGTCGCGATCGGTAAACCATGATGGCTGCCCGATCCCAAAACCTTTAGCACAGTCTCCAGGTCGTATTTATGAAGGGATTTCATGGTAACTTGGTAGGATGACTGTATAATATCTAGATGAGAATGTCCCCTTTTGGCCATGATCTGTCAACTGTGATGGCTGCCCAAACCCGAATCCCAAAAACTTTTCGCACAATCTACAGGTCATATTTAATATGGAGGGATTTCATTGTAACTTGGTGTGATGACTCTGTATGATGTCTAGATGAGGATGTCCGCTTTTGGTTGTGATCGTCCACCGTGATCGCTACACAAGCCTGAAGCCCGAATAACTTCAGCACAGTCTACAGGCCGTATTTATGAAGGGATTTCATTGTAACTTGATAGGATGACTCGTTTTGGAATAATTTCACTGTAACTTGGTAACTTGTGTTGACATACATTGACTGTGAGGACCACATACATTAACTGTGAGGGATACATTAACCCATCCCTCAATTCTTTAGTACAGTCTTCACCTCAAATTATTTTTATTGAAAACATAGAATACAGGGAACAGAAATTAACATATTCCCAATTATCACAATTCTTTTCTTATTCATAATTTTTTTCATAAACATTGAACATTATCCTTTTCATCAAACACAAAACACAGTCAGGTTAAGCTACAGTGTCATTGACACTTTCATTTGGCAGAGTTATGGCCCTTTTCTGACTTAAAAGACATATTGGTATTGGTTTCCGGATGGTAACTTGTGTCATAGGTGCCCAATTTCAATCAAACTTGGAATATAGCTTACTGTAGACAGTATACCAGACGGGTTTGATTATGAGTGTGAGGCGATGTTTTTTATCCAAGTTATGCCTCCTTTTTGAACATTGTCGACAGCTAAAGATAGTTTATCATAAAGCGGGGTCATTAATGTCCCATTGAGACATTCAGTGACCTGCTGTATTGGTGCTATGGTTTAATGGAGAAAGATATTGATTCATTCAGTATCAACAAATATAAATGACTAGAAACTAATGCTTGGTAGTGTGGGCGGGGGCATAGCCACCCTTGGGGTTGCACTTGTTTTTTTTTTTTCATTTTTAGCTCAACTTGACCACATCAGGTATGAGCTATTGGGATGGGTTGTGATTCGTTGTATGTCTGTATGTCAATCCGTCCACAATTCCTTTAGCACACCATAAAGACCGCAACTCTAACCCGTTCTGTTCTAAATTTCATACCTGGCTTTGGGCCAATGTCCAGATGGGAGCTATCGATTTTTTTCAAATTTCGTTGCAAAACATGGCAGCCATCTTGGATTTGGCAAATAAATTTTCAATAGTTCCATTGGCACACCCTACAGGCCGCATCTCTCACCTGAATAGTTCCAAATTTCTTATGTCTCTTTAGGACAATGCCTAGATGGGAGCTATTGAATTTTTCTGAATTCTGTTTAAAAACATGACCGCTAGTGGCCATGTTAGATTTGGCATATAAATTGTCAACAATTCCATTGGCACACCCAACAGGCCGCATCTCTTACTTGATCAACTTCAGATTTTGTATGTAGCTTTTGTGTGATGTCTAGATGGGAGCTATCAATTTTTTTCAAATTCTGTTGAAAAACATGCCTGCCATCAGCCATCTTGGATTTGGCACACCCTACAGGCTGCATCTTTCATCCAATTAGTTCCAACTTTCAGATGTGCCATTAGGACAACAGTGACCGTTGGGAACGGCGAGCAATCGCGCCAGCGCACCATCGCGCACCGCTTTTTCGTATACCGCGAGTAATTAGTCGCGCACGTTTATCTTCCGGTCATGTTCAAATCCTTCGTCGGAGAAGTGCAAAGTACAGAAGAACCTGTCATGAGCAGGGGTCAGCCGAGTGGGCGACTTGGGCGAAGAAGTCGCCTTGTCATTCCTCAAGTCGCCTTGGCTTACATTGGGGGCGAAATTCAAGTCGACCTCCCAAACTTCCTTGGGAGACATGGCAGTTTACTGTATTTTCTTATGTTTTATTTTTTAAAAACACACGCTTCCGCAAAAAACAGTAAACACGGTTGCTGTTAAAGTCCGTCACACGGCTATGAAAATAGCCTAAACTTGCCCAATTTTATATTTCTGAAAAGAATTGCAATGGCGTAGTCGTTCGAACAATTCGCCCCAACTGAGAGCAACCAGCACAAAGTGGCTATTTAAAAACAAAGTACCAGACAACAAGGAATCACACAAGACACGCATCGAGTTAATTAGAATTTATTAAAGTTAACCATCGTTTCAAAACAAAAAAAATGTATTGGAGACAGTTCGTCCATATCAAAATTGCTTGCGGTTACGCTCTGTTCCACTGAAAAATTGGCTGCATTGAAATTCGCCCCACAATTTGCATTGAATGTTTTTCTTTGAAAACTTGTGAAGTTTGTTGGAAGGGGGTTAAATGTAATAAGGCTACAATAGAAATCACAGGTATTTGGATGGATAAGAATGGCAGACCTTCAAAGCACCAATCGCACGTGTCAGTGAAAGATGGTTGGCAGAAATTGTCAGTTTTCTGAACAGTGTATTATTAGTTTACCCAGCGCAGCCGGGAAGGGAGACAACTGAAATGTTTTGTCATTTACCAAAGAAATTAATTAACTCAAATTGTTAATAACGCTTAATTTACGAAGGATATCGAAAACTTTTTTAACTACGCTTTTCAACTCAGGGTATTCAGAAACCATGAATGACCCAGCTTCTTATATGAACTTGAAATTTATTTTAAACACTTTAAATATTTTTTTAAAAAGAATATACCTTCTGTTACAGAGAAGAACACTCTCACCATGGGTCATACTAAATTTCAAATCCACATCGTTGAGGCAAATACAAAATCAACTGCACGGTAACCTTAGTCATCACTGTTAGGCAAAGAGTTAGGGGGTATTCAGAAACCATGAACGACACAGTTTTTTGTAGGGTGGGGTGGGGGATTTTAACCTACATTCTGTTATGTAACCATCTTGACTTAGTTTTATGTGTGTTTGTATAAACTTTTATTTATTTTTTTCTCCACAATTGTGTCCTCTATGTTCATTTATTTTGTCACGATGTCATATACGTTTTATGTTTTTTTTTCTGATTTCTCCTTTATGTCCACTGACTTCTCCCTCCTGGGTCCTGACTTCTCCCTAAAGTCTCTGAAGGGAGAAGTCACTTCTCCCTAAAATCAGCTGCCAGGCTGACCCCTGGTCATGAGCGACCACCCTTGGGACTTGCCAAAAATGGTCATTAAAGACAGGTGGTCGCTGACGACAGGTTTGCTGAGAAGGGGTGCATTTCGAGTTTCGCTTTCACAATGCTTGAAGAGAGAAACGAAATGCGCCGATACTGGCGATAGCATACTTTAACCCCTCCACATAATCACATCTAAAAAAGAATTACCGAATGTGAAGACGTTTCGGCCCAATTTCTAAGACGTTTTGGCCTCTTAGGGCCGAAACATCTCAAGGCCGAAACGTCATAAAACCAATTATTTTGGAAATCGCGCGTTATTAGGCCTACTGATTTCTCAACAGCAATCACCACCAATCCTCGTTATTCCACCTGGGGGCGAATTGGCCCGAGGCATTATTTTAAAAATCACTCTCCTAAAATTTTTCACTCTCGTAAAATCTAAAAGTGGAGAGTGAATTTCCACTCTCCTGCTCTCCCGCTCCCAACGGTCACTGGGACAATGCCTAGATGGGAGCTATTGAATTTTTAGTCGAGTTTTGACGAAGTCAAACTCGACTTATAGTTTGATGAAGTGGCGGGCGGGCGTAAACAATTGGTTTCCGGGCAATAACTTTAGTTCTATTTGACGCACCTTTACCAAACTTACACCAGAGGTTACCCTATAGGAAAGGAAGACACCTATCGATTTCAGAGTCTCACATCCCAAGGACAAGGTCACTGTTACTATAAATAGAATATTTTGTGACAAATTGGTTTCCGGGCAATAACTTTAGTTCTATTTGACGCACCTTTACCAAACTTATACCAGAGGTTACCCTACAGTTACTTTTACTATAAATAGAATATTTTATGACAAATTGGTTTTCCGGGCAATAACTTTAGTTCTATTTGAAGCACCTTTAACAAACTTATACCAGAAGTTACCCTATGGGAAGGGAAGACACCTATTGATTTCGGAATCTGGGACTCCAAGGTCAAGGTCACTGTTACTATAAATAGACTATTTTGTGACAAATTGGTTTCCAGGCAATAACTTTAGTTCTATTCCGTGTATCTTCACCAAACTTATACCACAGGTTACCCTATAGGAAGGGAAGACACCTATTGCTTTCAGAGTCTGGGGCCCCAAGGTCAAGGTCACTGTTACTATCAATAGAATATTTTGTGACAAATTGGTTTCCAGGCAATAACTTTAGTTCTATTTGACGCACCTTTTCTAAACTTACACCAGAGGTTACCTTATAGGAAAGGAAGACACCTATCGATTTCAGAGTCTCACGCCCCAAGGTCAAGGTCACTGTTGCTACAAATAGCTTATTTCAGAATTTAATGTCAAAACTCGACTTCTGGATCTGTGATCCTCTTGCTGGATTTTTCTTAATTCTGTTGAAAAACATGGTCGCTAGTGGCCCTCTTAGATTTGGCACATAAATTGTGAATAATTCCATTGGCACACCCTACAGGCCGCATCTCTCACCTGATTAGTGCCAAATTTCATATGTGGCTTTAGGACTCTGTCTAGATGGGAGCTATCAAATTTTTTTGAATTTCCTTCAGAAACATGGCCGCCAGCAGCCATCTTGGAGTTGGCACATAAATTGTCAATAATTCCATTTGCACACCATACAGGCCACATCTCTCACCAGATTAGGTCCATATTTCATATGTGGCTGTAGGACAATGTCTAGATGGACAATTTGAATTTCGTTGAAAAACATGGCTGCCAGCAGCCATCTTGGATTTGTCACGTAAATTTTCAACAAGTCCATTAGCACACCCGACAGGCCACATTTCTCACCTGATTTTTTTTTCAAATTTCATATGTAGCTTTGGTGTGATGGGTTTTTTTTTTGTAGAAATTTGATTGAGTGACTTATCATTACTGGAGCTTTCTATTTAGTTGCCCAAGTTGAGCTGCAGAGTCATTGAAACTTTCATTTATTTTTCTTTCTTTTTGACAAACCTTTTGGAGAGCGGAATTCTTCGTAAAACTTATAGATTCACAAGATCATAGATTTAGTTAGTCCCCTACCAGCATCGCCGGAGGGGACTATAGGTTTGTACTCCGTCCATCCGTCTGTCTGTCCATCTGTCAGTTTGTCAGTCACACTTTAGTTTTCCAGAGTTTTTTTGGAAACGCAACAGAATGATTTCATTTTTGGTAAACTACTATAGAACGATGACTTACAGATCAAGTTTGAGCTTCATGCTGATTGCATTATTCTTGTGTGAGTTATGGCCCTTGGAAATATGGGAAAAAGCACCAAAATATCAGTATTTTTATACTGTACCAATGACCCAGACTTAGCTGGTGCTAACTCTAACAAAACCAGGGCCAAACACAAATTTTGCCCCCCAATCCCCAAAATTTGCATCCAAAACAAAAAGAAATCATATCCTAAAGGACCTCCATACTACGCCTCTACTGCGCATGCGCAGTGATGCAGACGTCCCGAAATTGGCGCCAATTATCATTCTCTGTTTGGCCCTTCATCAGTCAACATCTCACTGATCTTTGTGCTTGTAAATCTCAGTTTAAAGGATGCCAGACACGTAATTTTTGGAGAAAATGTGATTCTAAGGAGGATAGAAGGAGGAGAGGAAAAAGAAGTGACAAAAAATAATCAGGGCTGTACTTAAAATTTTTTGATGAAATTATGTTAAGTTGCCTATTTTCGAGGCATGGGCCTCTTGTTGTCATTCTTGCTAATTGTTGCACTGCTTATTCAGTGTTTCCTCTCCCCTAGCCTTCTAAAGTCCCCCCTTGCAATTCTCCCATGCTTTTGGCATATTTTTGAGAAGTTTCATTTCTAAAATTTCCTGGGAGAATTGCTTGGTTACAGAATGTTTTCTGTTATTTTCCCCATAGTTACGTTTTCACCCATGGGTGTATAACGTTTGTGTTCTGCATCTTCCATCTGATGTTCTGCAGATTCTCCCCTGGGAGTCTCTGTTTTGCATCAGATAGAGTGTAATTGATGACTGATTCCGGGCCAGTTTTTTCAGTGCCTGGAGTCATGTTTTCTGGTGTTTTTACACTGTTTGTTTTCATTGGCAACAGCCTTTTTTGAGGGGGGCTGTTTGCCTTTGCTGTAGTTTATCTCACTATAAGATACATTTATATTATCCGAAAGTGTCTCATTAATTATTTAATATAAATTTAAAATTTTTGACCACACTTTGCCATCGGATCCATCGGGGCTCAACGTTACTTTTCAGCAACTTGGGCTTTGCTGAAAAAATATTTTTTCAAAATTATTTTGTTTTGCAATTGTTTTTTCATTTATTAATGGATCATGTTATTGTGTATCTTTGTGTCAGGGGTTTTTGCGAGTAACTAGGACTTATTGTTGTTCTTTCACAATGAAGGGACGTTGTTCAAATTGTAATAGGAAGAAATCTTCCTCTGACTTTCATGATCATTGTATTAATTGTAGTCAGTGTTCTCGCATTAATCCCTGTCCTATATATGAACATTGGGATGAGAAACATTGGAAACGTGTGTCACGATATGTTGTTTCTGGAGAAAGAGCAATGCCGGCTCTTTCTCCGCAAGGTCACTCTACTCTCTCAGTTTCTATTTCAGAGGAACCAGAACAGGGTGATGTTTCCATGTTATCTTCTTCAAGTGTGCGTCCGTCGTCACAAATGAATTCAGAGCTAGCGGCAAAAGTGCTCATGGAGATTAGACAAATGTCGTCCGCTAGCTCGCCCGGTGTAGCGCCCATTCACCGAATGGTTCGGCAGCCGGGTTCGTCCGATGTGGTCCAAGAGGAAATTTTGGGTGATGCGAGCACTATAAACATAATAGATGCACACCCAGTGACGGCGGATAGTAAGCGAGAACGGAGGAAGCCTTTGAGTCCGGTTCCTAGCTCGTCCAGGTCCAGCCGGGCCGCGAGCGAGAGAGGCCCCTCTCTCGTACAACAACATCTGGGACCAGATGTTGTGGTACAAAATGTGTCTTTAGCGGAGCATACGTCCGTCGCTCGGGACGCTCCGTTGTATAAGCAGTCCGCAGAGACTGTTAAGGCTTCCTCTTCTCGTCAGCGCACACGACCGCACCTTGGCTGCGTGACCGCCGATATATTACCAGCTTCGCCGATCAAGGATTCTTCGGCGACCAGGTCACACCATCCGGCAGCCAGGGATTCGAGACCGATGGACTCCGGACGTTCGCATAGGAAAAGTATGCGGGAGCCATCTGATGCGGAGCTGCCCTCGGCGAAGCAGCGAAAGACTGCGCCTCCGCAGGTCTCGACGCCGGACATTCTTGTGCAGATAGCACAGCTTATCCCAGCAGCCGACAGAAACGGTGTCGGATCGAGAATTATCCGACGGCGCTGGGTCGGTACGCTCCGCCGAAGCATCGGGGGCGGACGACCGGGAACATCATGAGGTCCGACCGGATGGTGAAAGGGTTACGGATGACTTGGAGCTATCCCTTTCGGAACAACATAAAGCTGCCGTGGACTTCATCCGGCACTTTCTCCCTCAAGTTGTTCCGTCGGGCCAGACTGCTGCGCTTCCGGACAAGAGAATTATAGCGTCAATGGACTCTGAATTTTTTGAGCGGTTCAGGGACATCGCTCCTGAGTTTCCGTCGCAGTCCAATAATGTTGCAAGAACATTTGAATTATTGAACGACGCTATATTTAAACTTGCTTCCAGGACGGGGAAAGCAGGTTTCTTGTCCGCTAATACTCTCAACCTGCCTTTCATTAATGCAAGGAATAAATTCGATACGGCAGGACAGGGTATACCGAGAGTTCCTCTGCGTATGGACGACGAGGCGGAAGACTTAGAGCTATCATTACCGTCATCAGCTTCTATTCCAACCGCGGTGTTGGAAACAGCTATTGCGTCTAACAGAGCCAATTTAGATGCCTTATCTTACGCAGATCACCTTACTAAGGCGTTATCACTGCGCCTTCAGGGGAAAGAGTTTCAGGATATACAATCCTCTTTAAGACTTCTTTCAAGGGCAGTAGCTTATTCCACGTGTAACTCCGCCCTTTCAGTGGCAAATCTGGAGTTGGTTAGATGTGAGGCAGCCCTAGCTACATCCACACTAGTGGATTCTAAGGTGAAGAACTCTCTTAGAGTCGCTTCGGTCTCAGGAGAACTTCTCTTTGACGGCAAGCCTTCCGCTATTTATGATAAAATTACAAAGAAAGCTAAGGATTCTCTGTTGTTCAAATCTGCTCCTAAGAAATCGGATACAGCAGACACGAATAAGACAGGCACTTCTGGGTCTAATGCGCCCAAGAGAGGTTCCGGTGCGTCCTCTTGGTCTTATTCGAGAGACCGTCAGGATAGCGACTCTCGTTCGGGACGTCCTTCAGGCCGGGACAATCGGTCGGACGCCCCGAGGTCGACGGGGCAAGGTGCGGGTCGTGGAAGACGTGGTTTCTCCTACCGCAGGCCTCGCAGGTCCAGGAGGTGATGGCTTAAACCTCTATCGCGTTCCGGTTGGCGGAAGGTTGTCGAGCTTTTCACAAGAATGGGCGTCGATTACGGACGACCCTTGGGTGAGAGGAGTGACTTCGGAAGGTCTAAAGATATCCTTCAAACGAAAGCCTCCATTAACTCGAAGTCCAAAGTGGACTCATCTTCCGTCAAATCCGCAGAAAAGAGACGCTCTGTTATCAGAGGTGCAGTCTCTTTTAATGAAAAACGCGGTAGAGGTCGTAGAAAACCAGGAATCTCCGGGATTCTACGGCCATCTGTTTCTGGTTCCGAAACCAGACGGCTCGTTCCTTCCAGTCATACATTTGAGCTGGATAAACAAGCTGATCGTCGCTCAGAAGTTTTATATGGAGACGATTCGATCGGTCAGAGCGAGTATTCGGGTGAACGATTATGCAACGAGCATAGATCTCAAAGATGCGTACTTTCACGTCATGGTACATCCGACATTCCGAAAGTATCTACGCTTCGCAGTCCTAGGAGTGGTGTATCAATTCCGGGCGATGTGCTTCGGATTGAATCTAGCACCCTGGGCTTTCACTCGGGTAATGAACTCGGTAATGATCTACTTCCGAGCTCATTCGTCTGCGGTAACGTCGGCCTACCTGGACGACATTCTTCAGAGGTACGGCAACGAGTTAACGCTTCAGAACGATGTTCAGAATCTTCTTCTATTGCTCCGACGTCTCGGTTTTATAGTAAATGAGGAGAAGTCGGATCTGGTGCCGTCCAAGTCATTCACTCATCTGGGAATGAGCTTCGAGACGCACAACAATCTCGTTCGTCTGCCGTTAATCAGAGCGAAATTAGTCAGTTGTTACGCTCGCTATTGTCTGCACGCAGACAAAGTCACGGCGAGAGAATTTATGAGACTGATAGGTCTGTGCGGAGCCGACGCGGATCTCATTCCGATGGGGCGGTTACGCACACGTCCTTTTCAAATTTTCCTGACTCAGAATTGGAGTGTGATAATTCATTCGCTCGATGTAGACGTTCTCTTGTCAGATCAAGTGAAACAAGAGATTCAGACTTGGGCAAACATTCAGTGGTTAACTCAGGGAGTTCCGCTGCAGTTGCCGGATCCGAGTTTTACCGTTATGACGGATGCCAGTCAAACAGGTTGGGGTGCATCATTAATCCCAACGGATTCGAGATGCCAGGGTCTTTGGGATCCGCAATTCCTGTGCAAGCACATAAACATCAAGGAAATGATGTCAATTTGGCTTGCGTTACGTCACTGGATGGACATTATTCACGATGCTCATGTCCAAATCCTATCCGACAATACGACAGTAGTGGCGTATATACGAAATCAGGGAGGCACTCATTCAGTTCCGTTGTTCAATCTAACGGAAAGAATCCTTCTGTTTGCGTTAGAACATCACGTTCTTCTTTCGGTCCGTCACATACCGGGTCGTCTGAATGTGCTAGCAGACTCCCTTTCACGAAAGGGTCACTTGTTGCCGTCGGAGTGGACTCTCAACAAACAAGTATTCAATCAGATTTGCTACCAATGGGAACGGCCAATGATAGACTTATTTGCGACACATCTCAACAATCAGTTGCAGACGTATGTGTCTCCGTGTCCGGATCCAAGAGCATTTGCAGTAGACGCTCTGTCGATCCCTTGGGACGGAATGATAGGATATGCGTATCCTCCAGCGCCGTTAATTCAACAAGTATTGCTAAAGATAAAACAATCTCAATGCAAGATTCTGTTGGTAGCATCTCTGTCGCCACAGAGACCGTGGATAAATCTACTCAGGTGTCTGTTGTGGGACCTACCGCGGAAGCTTCCTCCACGGGAGGATCTTCTTTCGCAGGGGAAATCGCGCCAACTCCATCACAACCCACAAGGTCTCAACCTTCACATTTTTCCGTTGTGCGGTCCTTCTTGCATGGCAAGCACTTTACAGGACGAGCAGTGGATGCGATTTCTAACTGTAGGAGGACCTCCTCTTCGCTAAACTATGCGGCTAAGTGGAAGGTTTTTCGTCGTTGGTGTAGGGATCATTCTGTAGATATATTCGATCCCTCTATACCAGACATTGCAAACTTTCTAGTATACTTGTTTGACGAAATCAAACTGCAGCCTGTTACTATAAAGGGTTATAGATCTATGTTATCTGATACCTATGCACATCATGATAGTTTACAAATTGGATCTAATGTCTCTTTATCGAAGTTGGTTAGAAACTTTTCGATAAATAGACCCAGAACTCTTAGATTAATTCCTAAGTGGAATTTAGCTTGGGTTCTTCTTAAATTGAAGGAAAAGCCATTTGAACCTCTTGGGACAGTAGATTTCAAATTCTTATCTTATAAGACAGCTTTTCTGTTAGCTTTCTCTTCTGCTAGAAGAGTCAGTGAGCTTCATGCACTATCGGTGGATGATTCTCATTATCGTAGTGTTGGGAACACTATCACCTTCACTACTAATGTGGGTTTTTTAGCTAAGAATCAGGCTCCTAATAAATATCCGGAACCTATTGTTATTAAGGCTCTTCCGTCTTCAGACAGGCTTAGGCCTTTACTCTGTCCTGTTAGAGCATTACGTATCTATAAACAGAGATCTCAGTTTATCAGAAAGGGACGGAAACGTTTCTTTCTGTCTTTGATGCCTAATAGAAAGGACATTTCAGTCCATTCTATTGCTAGATGGATTCAGTTAACTATCCGTACTGCTTATGAAGATTTATCTTCTTCTCAGCACTCTGTGCTTAAGATTTCTGCTCATGAAGTAAGAGCTCTTTCTACTTCCTGGGCTTATGCTAATAGTGTTGCTATTACAGATTTAATGAAGGCTGCTTATTGGTCTCAGCCATCCACATTTACAAATTTTTATCTCAGAAATATTGAGTCCATTTCTGGAGACCTGCATTGTTTAGGTCTGTTATCTGTTGCTCAGATTGTCGTCCACTAAACAGTTGCAACTATAGTTATGCAGGCTTTCTGTTCCGGCAGTGACTCCGTCCGGCTGCCCTCTTCGCTCTGGGCTATTTGACCCAGGGCAAGGGGAAGGGGGGTGGGGGAGGCGGGTGGTCCCTTAGGTCACCTGCTTTATAGTGAAAAGCAAGGGAATGCCTCCTCCAAGTCAGTATTTCTGAGTCGCTTCCGGGATGGTTTTAAAGTGAAATATTAATGTTTAAATTCATTCATGTCTTATTTTTAAAGTGTAGCTCGGTGTGAAGCATTTGTATATGTCAAGTGTCAAACGGGCTTTAATATACAATACTCGGACACTTTTAAATGACTATAAAGAGTCTCAATTCTCTGGACTACTTTATTTATTGGCTTGCTTTAAAAATAATTAGTATAAGGGTTATACTGGATGTTAATAGAGAACATGAATGTTATTGTGCTCAATTATTAAGGGTAGTGTATCTTTCTAATTTAATATTAAATAAGAAAGATACATGTAAAGCCTAATACTCCTTTTCTCCTTAAGGGGTTACCTCTTTACTATATAGTTGAGCTTATTGGATTTTCCTCTATGTCCTAGGCCCTCCAGCCTGTTTACTATTCACCTAAGTCTGGGTCATTGGTACAGTATAAAAATGTTAAAAAATTTATAGTAATTTATATATTTTTTATACTTACCAATGACCCAGACGGGGATGGCCCTCCCTGGAGTTGGGAACTCTTGCCTCCCCGCTGAGTACATAGCGCTGACCAGGCACTGCCAGTAAGAATGATAATTGGCGCCAATTTCGGGATGTCTGCGTCACTGCGCATGCGCAGTAGAGGCGTAGTATGGAGGTCCTTTAGGACATGATTTCTTTTTGTTTTGGATGCAAATTTTGGGGATTGGGGGGCAAAATTTGTGTTTGGCCCTGGTTTTGTTAGAGTTAGCACCAGCTAAGTCTGGGTCATTGGTAAGTATAAAAAATATATAAATTACTATAAATTTTTTAACTTTCCGGAGTTTTTTTGGAAACGCTTCAACGGAATGATTTCATTTTTGGTAAACTACTATAGAACGATGACTTACAGATCAAGTTTGAGTTTCATGCTGATTGCGTTATTCTTGTGTGAGTTACGGCCCTTGGAAATATGAAAAAGCACCAAAATATCAGTATTTTTATACTGTACCAATGACCCAGACTTAGCTGGTGCTAACTCCAACAAAACCAGGGCCAAACACAAATTTTGCCCCCCAATCCCCAAAATTTGCATCCAAAACAAAAAGAAATCATGTCCTAAAGGACCTCCATAGTACGCCTCTACTGCGCATGCGCAGTGACGCAGTCGTCCCGAAATTGGCGCCAATTATCATTCTCTGTTTGGCCCTTCATCAGTCAACATCTCACTGATCTTTGTGCTTGTAAATCTCAGTTTAAAGGATGCCAGACACGTAATTTTTGGAGAAAATGTGATTCTAAGGAGGATAGAAGGAGGAGAGGAAAAAAGAAGTGGCAAAAAATAATCAGGGCTGTACTTAAAATTTTTTGTTGAAATTATGTTAAGTTGCCTATTTTCGAGGCATGGGCCTCTTGTTGTCATTCTTGCTAATTGTTGCACTGCTTATTCAGTGTTTCCTCTCCCCTAGCCTTCTAAAGTCCCCCCTTGCAATTCTCCCATGCTTTTGGCATATTTTTGAGAAGTTTCATTTCTAAAATTTCCTGGGAGAGTTGCTTGGTTACAGAATGTTTTCTGTTATTTTCCCCATAGTTACGTTTTCACCCATGGGTGTATAACGTTTGTGTTCTGCATCTTCCATCTGATGTTCTGCAGATTCTCCCCTGGGAGTCTCTGTTTTGCATCAGATAGAGTGTAATTGATGACTGATTCCGGGCCAGTTTTTTCAGTGCCTGGAGTCATGTTTTCTAGTGTGTTTACACTGTTTGTTTTCATTGGCAACAGCCTTTTTTGAGGGGGGCTGTTTGCCTTTGTAGTAGTTTATCTCATTATAAGATACATTTATATTATCCGAAAGTGTCTCATTAATTATTTTATATAAATTTAAAATTTTTGACCACACTTTGCCATCGGATCCATCGGGGCTCAACGTTACTTTTCAGCAACTTGGGCTTCTCTGAAAAAATATTTTTTCAAAATTATTTTGTTTTGCAATTGTTTTTTCATTTATTAATGGATCATGTTATTATGTATCTTTGTGTCAGGGGTTTTTGCGAGTAACTAGGACTTATTGTTGTTCTTTCACAATGAAGGGACATTGTTCAAATTGTAATAGGAAGAAATCTTCCTCTGACTTTCATGATCATTGTATTAATTGTAGTCAGTGTTCTCGCATTAATCCCTGTCCTATATGTGAACATTGGGATGAGAAACATTGGAAACGTGTGTCACGATATGTTGTTTCTGGAGAAAGAACGATGCCGGCTCTTTCTCCACAAGGTCACTCTACTCTCTCAGTTTCTATTTCAGAGGAACCAGAACAGGGTGATGTTTCCATGTTATCTTCTTCAAGTGTGCGTCCGTCGTCACAAATAAATTCAGAGCTAGCGGCAAAAGTGCTCATGGAGATTAGACAAATGTCGTCCGCTAGCTCGCCCGGTGTAGCGTCCATTCACCGAATGGTTCGGCAGCCGGGTTCGTCCGATGCGGTCCAAGAGGAAATTTTGGGTGATGCGAGCACTATAAACATAATAGATGCACACCCAGTGACGGCGGATAGTAAACGAGAACGGAGGAAGCCTTTTAGTCCGGTTCCTAGCTCGTCCAGGTCCAGCCGGGCCGCGAGCAAGAGAGGCCCCTCTCTCGTACAACAACATCTGGGACCAGATGTTGTGGTACAAAATGTGTCTTTAGCGGAGCATACGTCCGTCGCTCGGGACGCTCCGTTGTATAAGCAGTCCGCAGAGACTGTTAAGGCTTCCTCTTCTCGTCGGCGCACACGACCGCACCTTGGCTGCGTGACCTCCGATATTTTGCCAGCTTCGCCGGTGAAGGATTCTTCGGCGACCAGGTCACACCATCCGGCAGCCAGGGATTCGAGACCGATGGACTCCGGACGTTCACATAGGAAAAGTATGCGGGAGCCATCTGATGCGGAGCTGCCCTCGGCGAAGCAGCGAAAGACCGCGCCTCCGCAGGTCTCGACGTCGGACATTCTAGTGCAGATAGCACAGCTTATCGCAGCATACCAGCAGCCGACAGAAACGGTGTCGGATCGAGAATTATCCGACGGCGCTGGGTCGGTACGCTCCGCCGAAGCATCGGGGGCGGACGACCGGGAACATCGGGAGGTCCGACCGGATGGTGAAAGGGATACGGATGAATTGGAGCTATCCCTTTCGGAACAACATAAAGCTGCCGTGGACTTCATCCGGCACTTTCTCCCTCAAGTTGTTCCGTCGGGCCAGACTGCTGCGCTTCCGGACAAGAGAATTATAGCGTCATTGGACTCTGAATTTTTTGAGCGGTTCAGGGACATCGCTCCCGAGTTTCCGTCGCAGTCCAATAATGTTGCAAGAACATTTGAATTATTGAACGACGCTATATTTAAACTTGCTTCCAGGATGGGGAAAGCAGGTTTCTTGTCCGCAAATACTCTCAACCTGCCTTTCATTAATGCAAGGAATAAATTCGACACGGCAGGACAGGGTATACCGAGAGTTCCTCTGCGTATGGACGACGAGGCGGAAGACTTAGAGCTATCATTACCGTCGTCAGCTTCTATTCCAACCGCGGTGTTGGAAACAGCTATTGCGTCTAACAGAGCCAATTTAGATGCCTTATCTTACGCAGATCACCTTACTAAGGCGTTATCAATGCGCCTTCAAGGGGAAGAGTTTCAGGATATACAATCCTCTTTAAGACTTCTTTCAAGGGCAGTAGCTTATTCCACGTGTAACTCCGCCCTTTCAGTGGCTAATCTGGAGTTGGTTAGACGTGACGCAGCCCTGGCTACATCCACACTAGTGGATTCTAAGGTGAAGAACTCTCTTAGAGTCGCTTCGGTCTCAGGAGAACTGCTCTTTGACGGCAAGCTTTCCGCTACTTATGATAATATTAAAAAGAAAGCTAATGATTCTCTGTTGTTCAGATCCGCTCCTAAAAAGTCGGATACAGCAGACACGAATAAGGCGGGCACTTCTGGGTCTAATGCGCCCAAGAGAGGTTCCTATAGAGGTTCCGGTGCGTCCTCTTGGTCTTATTCGAGAGACCGTCAGGATAGCGACTCTCGTTCGGGACGTCCTTCAGGCCGGGACAATCGGTCGGACGCCCCGAGGTCGACGAGGCGAGGTGCGGGTCGTGGAAGACGTGGTTTCTCCTACCGCAGGCCTCGCAGGTCCAGGAGGTGATGGCTTAAACCTCTATCGCGTTCCGGTTGGCGGAAGGTTGTCGAGTTTTTCACAAGAGTGGGCGTCGATTACGGACGACCCGTGGGTGAGAGGAGTGACTTCGGAAGGTCTAAAGATATCCTTCAAACGAAAGCCTCCATTAACTCGAAGTCCAAAGTGGACTCATCTTCCGTCAAATCCACAGAAAAGAGACGCTCTGTTATCAGAGGTGCAGTCTCTTTTAATGAAGAACGCGGTAGAGGTCGTAGAAAACCAGGAATCGCTGGGATTCTACAGCCATCTGTTTCTGGTTCCGAAACCAGACGGCTCGTTCCGTCCAGTCATAGATTTGAGCTGGATAAACAAGCTGATCGTCGCTCCGAAGTTTTATATGGAGACGATTCGATCGGTCAGAGCGAGTATTCGGGTGAACGATTATGCAACGAGCATAGATCTCAAGGATGCGTACTTTCACGTCATGGTACATCCGACATTCCGAAAGTATCTACGCTTCGCAGTCCTAGGAGTGGTGTATCAGTTCCGGGCCATGTACTTCGGATTGAATCTAGCACCCTGGGCTTTCACTCGGGTAATGAACTCGGTAATGATCTACTTCCGAGCTCATTTGTCTGCGGTAACGTCGGCCTACCTGGACGACATTCTTCAGAGGTACGGCAACGAGTTAACGCTTCAGAACGATGTTCAGAATCTTCTTCTATTGCTCCGACGTCTCGGTTTCATAGTAAACGAGGAGAAGTCGGATCTGGTGCCGTCCAAGTCATTCACTCATCTGGGAATGAGCTTCGAGACGCACAACAATCTCGTTCGTCTGCCGTTAACCAGAGCGAAATTAGTCAGTTGTTACGCTCGCTATTGTCTGCATGCAGACAAAGTCACGGCGAGAGAATTTATGAGACTGATAGGTCTGTGCGGAGCCGCCGCGGATCTCATTCCGATGGGGCGGCTAACGCACACGTCCTCTTCAAATTTTCCTGACTCAGAATTGGAGTGTGAAAATTCATTCGCTCGATGTAGACGTTCTCTTGTCAGATCAAGTGAAACAAGAGATTCAGACTTGGGCAAACATTCAGTGGTTAACTCAAGGAGTTCCGCTGCAGTTGCCGGATCCGAGTTTTACCATTATGACGGATGCCAGTCAAACAGGTTGGGGTGCATCATTAATCCCAACGGATTCGAGATGCCAGGGTCTTTGGGATCCGCAATTCCTGTGCAAGCACATAAACATCAAGGAAATGATGTCAATTTGGCTTGCGTTACGTCACTGGATGGACATTATTCACGATGCTCATGTCCAAATCCTATCCGACAATACGACAGTAGTGGCGTATATACGGAATCAGGGAGGCACTCATTCAGTTCCGTTGTTCAATCTAACGGAAAGAATCCTTCTGTTTGCGTTGGAACATCACGTTCTTCTTTCGGTCCGTCACATACCGGGTCGTCTGAATGTGCTAGCAGACTCCCTTTCACGAAAGGGTCGCTTGTTGCCGTCGGAGTGGACTCTCAACAAACAAGTATTCAATCAGATTTGCTACCAATGGGAACGGCCAATGATAGACTTATTTGCGACACATCTCAACAATCAGTTGCAGACGTATGTGTCCCCGTGTCCGGATCAAAGAGCATTTGCAGTAGACGCTCTGTCGATCCCTTGGGACGGAATGATAGGATATGCGTATCCTCCAGCGCCGTTAATTCAACAAGTATTGCTAAAGATAAAACAATCTCAATGCAAGATTCTGTTGGTAGCATCTCTGTCGCCACAGAGACCGTGGATAAATCTACTCAGGTGTCTGTTGTGGGACCTACCGCGGAAGCTTCCTCCACGAGAGGATCTTCTTTCGCAGGGGAAATCGCGCCAACTCCATCACAACCCGCAAGGTCTCAACCTTCACGTTTTTCCGTTGTGCGGTCCTTCTTGCATGGCAAGCACTTTACAGGACGAGCAGTGGATGCGATTTCTAACTGTAGGAGGACCTCCTCTTCGCTAAACTATGCGGCTAAGTGGAAGGTTTTCCGTCGTTGGTGTAGGGATCATTCTGTAGATATATTTGATCCCTCTATACCAGACATTGCAAACTTTCTAGTATACTTGTTTGACGAAATCAAACTGCAGCCTGTTACTATAAAGGGTTATAGATCTATGTTATCTGATACCTATGCACATCATGATAGTTTACAAATTGGATCTAATGTCTCTTTATCGAAATTGGTTCGAAACTTTTCGATAAATAGACCTAGAACTCTTAGATTAATTCCTAAGTGGAATTTAGCTTGGGTTCTCCTTAAATTGAAGGAAAAGCCATTTGAACCTCTTGGGACAGTAGATTTCAAATTCTTATCTTATAAGACAGCTTTTCTCTTAGCTTTCTCTTCTGCCAGAAGAGTCAGTGAGCTTCATGCACTATCGGTGGATGATTCTCATTATCGTAGTGTTGGGAACACTATCACCTTCACTACTAATGTGGGTTTTTTAGCTAAGAATCAGGCTCCTAATAAATATCCGGAACCTATTGTTATTAAGGCTCTTCCGTCTTCAGACGGGCGTAGGCCTTTACTCTGTCCTGTTAGAGCACTACGTATCTATAAACAGAGATCTCAGTTCATCAGAAAGGGACGGAAACGTTTCTTTCTGTCTTTGATGCCTAATAGAAAGGACATTTCAGTCCATTCTATTGCTAGATGGATTCAGTTAACTATCCGTACTGCTTATGAAGATTTATCTTCTTCTCAGCAGTCTGTGCTTAAGATTTCTGCTCATGAAGTAAGAGCTCTTTCTACTTCCTGGGCTTATGCTAATAGTGTTGCTATTACAGATTTAATGAAGGCTGCTTATTGGTCTCAGCCATCCACATTTACTAATTTTTATCTCAGAAATATTGAGTCCATTTCTGGAGACCTGCATTGTTTAGGTCCGTTATCTGTTGCTCAGAATGTCGTCCACTAAACAGTTGCAACTATAGTTATGCAGGCTTTCTGTTCCGGCAGTGACTCCGTCCGGCTGCCCTCTTCGCTCTGGGCTATTTGACCCAAGGCAAGGGGAAGGGGGGGGGGGGGGGGGGGGGGGGCGGGTGTTCCCTTAGGTCACCTGCTTTATAGTGAAAAGCAAGGGAATGCCTCCTCCAAGACAGTATTTCTGAGTCGCTTCCGGGATGGTTTTAAAGTGTAATATTAATGTTTAATTTCATTCATGTCTTATTTTTAAAGTGTAGCTCGGTGTGAAGCATTTGTATATGTCAAGTGTCAAACGGGCTTTAATATACAATACTCGGACACTTTTAAATGATTATAAAGAGTCTCAATTCTCTGGACTACTTTATTTATTGGCTTGCTTTAAAAATAATTAGTATAAGGGTTATACTGGATGTTAATAGAGAACATGAATGTTATTGTGCTCAATTATTAAGGGTAGTGTATCTTTCTAATTTAATATTAAATAAGAAAGATACATGTAAAGCCTAATACTCCTTTTCTCCTTAAGGGGTTACCTCTTTATTTATAATTGAGCTTATTGGATTTTCCTCTATGTCCTAGGCCCTCCAGCCTGTTTACTATTCAGCTAAGTCTGGGTCATTGGTACAGTATAAAAATGTTAAAAAATTTATAGTAATTTATATATTTTTTATACTTACCAATGACCCAGACGGGGATGGCCCTCCCTGAGTTGGGAACTCTTGCCTCCCCGCTGAGTACATAGCGCTGACCAGGCACTGCCAGTAAGAATGATAATTGGCGCCAATTTCGGGACGACTGCGTCACTGCGCATGCGCAGTAGAGGCGTACTATGGAGGTCCTTTAGGACATGATTTCTTTTTGTTTTGGATGCAAATTTTGGGGATTGGGGGGCAAAATTTGTGTTTGGCCCTGGTTTTGTTGGAGTTAGCACCAGCTAAGTCTGGGTCATTGGTAAGTATAAAAAATATATAAATTACTATAAATTTTTTAACTTTCCAGAGTTTTTGGGAAACGCTTCAACGGAATGATTTCAATTTTGGTAAACTACTATAGAACGGTGACTTACAGATCAAGTTTCATTTACACTTTGTCCATCCATCCATTAGTCTGTCAGTCAGTCTGTCGGTTATACTTTAGTTTTCTGGACATTTTTTGGAAATGCTTCAACCGAATGATTTCATTCTTGGTAACCTCTATAGAACGATGACTTACAGATCAAGTTTGAGTTTCATGCTGATTCCATTATTCTTTTGTGAGTTATGGCCCTTGGAAATATGGAAAAGCGCCAAAATATTAGTTTTCTGGACTTTTTGGGGAAATGCTTCAACGGAATTCATGCTGATCACATCTAGGTTATAACATTTGTATAATTATTAATGCTCATTAGTCCGGTAGGGGACATTGTATTGCTTCAGTGATACGAGCGCTCTTGTTTATACTTGTAATAAGCTTTTCACTCTTGGCATTAACTTTCTTCTGCCCAAACCCATCCAAAAACACCCACATGTTCAATGACCAATATCTCCTGGTCGAAATGCTTGAATCACCTGAAATTTCACAGATTTGTCAGAAATACACTTTCCCATAACTAAATGGTAACAAAAGTTTACCCAAATTACTTTTTCTGACAAAATTTTTCAAAAGTTAAAAAATAGGCTTCAAAATTGGCCATTTTGGCCTACAATCACAGGATTATAAATTAACAGAACACTGATAATGGACTGAATAGTAATAGCACAGTGTATCATCATCATAAAAAGAAATTTCTATTTTATCTGCAGTGACTCCAAAATGGCCACCAAAAATATGAAAACTGAGCATTTTTAAAAAGTTTTTGTAACTGACAAATGATGGGTCAACATATTTTACATCACTGTACTTCATGATCATAGTGGAATGACATGTAAAACGGTATGGGCTATCCCATGAAGTTTGGGATCAGTTTGAGCGGCATAGCCTGTCCTCCCAGCTTGGGAATAACATGAAGGAAGAAGAATTTCTAAGTTCAGAAAACTGGTTTGTACTCACTGACCTGAAATACGGCTAGTTTTAAACTGCTTTGTTTTTGTTGGTGACTAAGGCAGCTTGGAAGTGCCAAGTAGATATTAATTCATTCAGTAACAAATTTTGCTATCCAGTTATTAATAATGCCTGTCAAGTCAAAAGGCTATCGCATGCTGGATGGAATACAAGCATTGCAGATAAGTGGTATTTTCAATCTCCACTCCCCCCCCCCCCCCCCCCCCCCCAAAAGTCCATATGAGCACTTGACCATGGGTTAAGGCAAGGGAATATTTTTGTGATGTTTTCTGCTTTAAAATGAGAGTAAATGGATTTTGAATTATTTTTATGAAGAAAGAAGAACATCATATGAGCCTTATCATCCCGGGTTAGTGGAAAGTCTGTAAATGACTGGAAACTCATGCTTGCATTGCATTTGTTTCTCCTTTAAAATGAGTATTGAAGGATTTCAAGTGCTTTTTTGCCAAAAAAGAAGAGAATCTCCATATTATCCTTTTGACCCTGTTATCTCACTCAGGGTGGGGCACCCAGGCATATTGTATGTCGATGGTCAACTTTGCAGATTGGTCAAAAATACACTTAACAATCACAAATTTAGCGAAAGTATATTAAATTTTTTTCCACCAAAATTCAAAAGGAGGCCTCAAAATTGACTTTCTTCTCAACCTACTCACAATTGTTTACAGTTGGCTGTAATGTAAGTGCAAGCCCTACTTCGGAACTAACTCAAGCTAATAACTTTTCCAAATGAGTTAGAAAAGTGGAAGAGTGCAAAAGCACGAAAAAAAAAAGATTGAAAAAGGATAGAGCGAGACCGGCGCTCGACATTACAGGTACTCTCTCTGCACACCTCGTGCATTTACCGAGCACATGCTCAACAACCGTGATGTCAATTCCTTTTTTTTCCGCCATCGTGCATGGTCAGAATTTTTGTGACTCATACTGCTCAACTTGTTTCTTTGAGAACAACTTGAATAACTCGCTACAATTATTGTTTTATGTGCATTCTAGGATTGTATCCTTTACTCAAGCTCAAAATTGTTGTGTTTTTCTTTATATTTATGCTCATTTTAGCTTGTTATCTTTGCTTATCTTGCCTTTTCCGCATGCCAAAACATGACCCGCATTGATCGGTTTTCTGCTGGTGGGAAGCTTGAATCTTTGGATTATTTTGGGGGATTTTTCCCACAAGAAATTATTCTGTCACCTTTTTTGGACAATGCCGAAAATACTCCCTTGTCCTTCTTGTATGCAGGTGAAACATGTTGATGATGTTCACAGTACTTGTGTCACTTGCAACAGTTGTTCTCAGGCCCATCCCTGTGGAGTTTGGTCTTCCAAGTTCTGGGCTTGTGCCTTCTCGGTATAAGTGGGGCTATATAGGAATCGCCCTGTACGTCCGTCTGTCCGTACGTCCATCCGTACGTCTTTCCGTCTGGACAAATTCTTGTGTGCGCAACTCCTCCTACATTAATGAACCGATTTTGATGAAACCTTCATCTCTACTAAGTGAACATGTGCATATTCCAAACTTTTTGATCTGCGACAATTTTAACCAGGTTATCTCTCTTGAACTTTGATTTAATATGGGTTTCTATATGAAATTCTTGTGTGCGCAACTCCTCCTACATTTATCAATCAATTTGGACAAAACTTTTCAAACATCATCACTACTAAGTGAACATGCGCATATTCCAAGATTTTTGATCTGTGACAATTTTAACCAGGTTATCTCCCTTTGACTTAGATTTATTGTGTCTTTCCATCCGAACAAATTCTTGTGTGCGCAACTCCTCCTACATTAATGAACCGATTTTGATGAAACCTTTCAAACATCATCTCTACTAAGTGAACATGTATATATTCCAAACTTTTTAATCTGCGACAATTTCAACCAGGTTATCTCTCTTGAACTTTGATTTAATATGGGTTTCTACATGAAATTCTTGTGTGCGCAACTCCTCCTACATTTATCAATCAATTTGGACAAAACTTTTCAGACATCATCACTACTAAGTGAACATGCGCATATTCCAAAATTTTTGAGCTGTGGCAATTTTAACTTGGTTATCTCCCTTTAACTTAGATTTATTATGGGTTTCTACATGAAATGTTCTTGTGCGTGCAACTCCTCCTACATTTATCAATCAATTTGGACAAAACTTTTCAGACATCATCACTACTAAGTGAACATGCGCATATTCCAAGATTTTTGATCTGCGACAATTTTAACCAGGTTATCTCCCTTTGACTTAGATTTATTATGTCTTTCCGTTCGAACAAATTCTTGTGTGCGCAACTCCTCCTACATTAATGAACTGATTTTGATGAAACCTTTCAAACATCATCTCTACTAAGTGAACATGTGCATATTCCAAACTTTTTGGTCTGCGACAATTTTAACCAGGTTATCTCTCTTGAACTTTGATTTAATATGGGTTTCTGCATGAAATTCTTGTGTGCGCAACTCCTCCTACATTTATCAATCAATTTGGACGAAAGTTTACAGACATCATCACTACTAAGTGAACATGCGCATATTCCAAAATTTTTGAGCTGTGGCAATTTTAACTAGGTTATCTCCCTTTAACTTAGATTTAATATGGGTTTCTACATGAAATTCTTGTGTGCGCAACTCCTCCTACATTTATCAATTAATTTGGACAAAACTTTTCAGACATCATCACTACTAAGTGAACATGCGCATATTCCAAAATTTTTTAGCTGTGGCAATTTTAACTAGGTTATCTCCATTTAACTTAGATTTATTATGGGTTTCTACATGAAATATTCTTGTGCGTGCAACTCCTCCTACATTTATCAATCAATTTGGACGAAAGTTTACAGACATCATCACTACTAAGTGAACATGCGCATATTCCAAAATTTTTGAGCTGTGGCAATTTTAACTAGGTTATCTCCCTTTAACTTAGATTTATTATGGGTTTCTACATGAAATTCTTGTGCGTGCAACTCCTCCTACATTTATCAATCAATTTTGACGAAACCTTTCAAACATTATCACAACTAAGTGAACATACGCATATTCCCAAATTTTTGATCTGCGACAATTTTAACCAGGTTATCTCCCTTTAACTTGGATTTATTATGGGTTTTCAAATGGGATTCTTGTGTGTGCAACTCCTCCTACATTAATGAACCGATTTTGAATACATGTTGCACATTGTAAATGTGTTTTTCCAAATGTAAACCATATATGTGTGGGCTCTTTAAGTATTCAGTGCTGTTCTGTGGAAGGCCACATGCAAATACAAATTTCAACAACAAAAAATGATCTTTATGTATACATTTCCTTGTTGCCTTCGCCTACATGATCAGAAGTGCATTCCTCTAAAAACCCAAAGCAGGGGTATTAATCACCTTCAGTGATAGTTCTAGTTCTGAGACTGCACATGGTGACTCTGTCACGTAGGATGTTGGGCGGCTTTTTTCGGTAGCAAGTTTCTCTGCAACTGTTGGCTGTGCTGGTGCTGGGACGCCTGAAGTGGGGACTACTGTCTACCTTCCTTGGGCTCCCGTGGTCACCCTTGAGGCGACTGTTTTCGTTGAGAGTTTTTCCGAGGTCATCTCGGTCGATCTCTCCGATTTGCCACCAGCATCATCTGCAGTTGCTGAGGAAATTGTTCATGCTGCTCCTATCTTGCATGGTAGTGCTTCTGCCATCTCTTCTGGGGATGGTATACAGTCTCGGGGGGGGGGGGGGGGGGGGGGGGGGGGGGGGGGGGGGGGCCCGAGGCTGTATCTGGTGGTGTGTCACAGGGCTCCCAGCCTTTCCTGGCTTCTCAGCAAAGCTGTACGGGTTTGCTGGCAGCCCCATCTCATCTGGCTAGGTTTGCTCCTGGCCGGTTGGGATGCTCAGTCGCTTCGGCAGCGATTCCTCGTTCCTCAGGAGAATCGTCTGATACACGCTCACACCTGCAACACGGCTAATGTGGAGCTTGCACGCCGGGATGCAGTGTTGGACACTTCTCCATCCCTTCCTTCTGAACAGCGTGCTGTTCGGAGGTCTGCCTCTTTGGTTGGACCTCAGCTGTTCCATGGTTCTGCAGAGCTGTCGGTTGTGAGGTTCTTCGTCATTCGAAGGACCGGCTTTTGTTACGACAGCTGGACCAACCTGCTGCTACGGGTGGTGGTCGTTCCAGGCCCGCCAAGCGCCCAGCTGCATCAGCCACGCCTTCGGGTCTGTCTGCTCAGAAGAAATGCTGATGCGGCCAAGCTCACTGGCAGCCTCAGGGAGGAAAGTCTCAGAACTCTGTCGCTTCCCGAAGGGGTGGTTTGTCCTTTCGGGGAGCCTTGTCGAGGCCGCAAATGAAGGTCCTCACCTCGATTCGCTTCCAGTCGGAGGAAGGCTGTCACTGTTTTTTGACCATTGGACAGAGATAACATTAGACCCTTGGGTCCTCGATGTCATCCAATCAGGTCTGCAACTGTCCTTCCGTCGGCACCCCTATTTATCTCGGGTGCCCCTCCCGACTCAGGTCACTTTCGATTCTCAGCATCGGGACCTTCTGGTGCAGGAGATCGACAATCTTCTCTCCAAAGGGGCAGTCGAGGTGGTCAGGAACACCCTTTCTCTGGTGTTCTACTCGAGACTTTTCTTGGTGCCGAAGAAAAACGGCCAGTTTCGTCCTGTCATCCATCTGAGTATCCTGAATGAGTCCATCATAGCACCTCGTTTCAGTATGGAGATTTTCAGGTTGGTGCGATGGTCGATTCATCAGGGCCATTTTGTAGCCAGTATCGACCTGAAGGATGCCTATTTCCATGTACCCATTCATCTGGCGTCACAGAAATACCTTCGGTTCTCGTTTCGGGATCGTGTCTTTCAATTCAAAGCTCTCCCTTCGGTTTGAATCTGGCTCCTTAGGCCTTCACCCGACTGATGTTGCATTTGCTCGCTTTTCACTGTACTCAGTTGGCTGTAACTCCGTCGGCCTACCTGGACGACATCCTCCAACATCACCACAATGCTGGAGTCCAATGTCTGACCGTTGCTTGGTCTGCTGGCATTGCTGGGTTTCAGAGTCAATTGCGAGAAGTCGGATCTCCTTCCTTCTCAGCAATTTCATCATTTGGGAATGGATTTCGACACTTTTCACAATGTGGTGTCGGTTCCCAATGCTCGGGCTGTGATCCTTTCCGCCTTGACTCAGAACCTGTTCCGATCCTCCTCAGTCTCGGCCATGACTTTCCTTCGGATGCTGGGCCTTTGCGGTTCTGTGTTTGTCCGACCTCTCCAACACGTCCTGTTGGATCATTGGCTTCCGAATGTGGATCCTTGGGACCTACCTATTCCTCGGTCCTTGCTTTGTCACCTCCACCCTTGGGCCGATGTTCCCTCGTTGACTCCGGGTGTCCCGTTGGATCTTCCTTCGCGATCGGGGCTGGGGTGCGACATTGGATCCTCTCGGTCCTTCATATCAACCAGAAGGCACTCCTTGCTCTTCTGTTGAGTTTTCAGCATTGGATCTCTCACCTATTGAATCACACAGTACTGCTGCTTTCGGACAATTCAACAGTGGTGGCCTACATCCGGAATCAAGGTGGCACGCATTCGATTCCCATGTATCGTCTATCTCAGGATCTGCTGTTAGCATGCGATGTAAACGCTCGGGTGGCCATTCGGCACATTCCTGGACATCTCAACATCCTAGTGGACTCCCTGTCCTGACAGGACAGTGTCCTTCCCACTGAATGGATGTTGCGTTCGTCGGTGTTTGACGATTTGCGAGCGGTGGGGTCGTCCTCTTGTCGACCTTTTCATCACTCACTGGAATCCTCAGGTAGAGACCTTTGTCTCCCCTTGTCCAGATCCACTAGCCTTTGCTGTACACGCTCTGTCTCTGATCTGGACAGGTTGGATCGGCTATGCCTTCCCTCCTGCACCGATTCTTCCTCAGGTGTTGTCGAAGATTTGCGCTTGCAGTTGCAGGGTCATTCTGATCGCACCCCTGTCTCCACAGAGGGTGTGGATCAATCAGCTGCGGACTCTGTTGGCAGATCGGCCAATTCGTCTACCTCTACATCGCGGTCTGCTTTCCCAGGGTCGGCCCAGGAAGTATCACATTAACCTGGCGAACCTGTCCTTTCACGCCTGTCTTTTATCAGGTCCTGTCTCCGACGTAGAGGTTTTTCGAGACGAACAGTGGAGTGCATTTCTGCATCACAGCGACATTCCACTAGCATGACTTATGCTGCTAAGTGGAAAGTTTTCTGCCACTGGTGTACAGCTCAACATGTGGATTACCGAAATCCGTCAATCGCTCAAATTGCGGATTTTCTGGTATACCTTTTTGACTCCAAGGGCCTCCAGCCTGTTACTATTAGGGGCTATCGGTCTGTGCTGTCAGATACTTTCTCTTATGTGGGAAAGCGGTTCATCGGTCGTAATCTCCTTTCCAAATTGATTCGGCACTTTTCTCTGAAGAGGCCTCGAGTTTTACGTCTTACACCGAAATGGAACTTGGCATGGGTGTTACATTGTTTGGAGGGGACAGCGTTCGAGCCTTTATCTGAGACCGATATATGTTTTCTCACATATAAGACTGCTTTCCTTGTAGCATTTGCTTCTGCCAGACGTGTCATTGAGCTTCATGTGCTTTCTGTTGATTCAGCTTTCTTCAGGAATGAGGCTAACAGTGTAATCTTCACTACTGATTGCTCTTTTCTGGCCAAGAATCAGCTTCCTGATTCGGTACCTCCTCCCATCTGCATTCGTGCTCTCCGTGCTGTCTATGGCTGGAGGTCTCTTCTTTGTCCTGTTCGTGTGATCAAGACTTATATTAATCGCTCGCAGTTCATTTGGAGGGGCCGGAAGAGATTCTTTCTGTTTTTCATTCCTGTGAAGCAGTCTATCTCTTCCCATTCTATTTCCAGGTGGATATGTCTCACAATCAAGCTTGCTTATTCCAGTTTGCCTGCTTCAGATCTTGTTTCAAACCAATTTAATGCACATGAGGTTCATGCCATTTCTACTTCCTGGGCGTTATTCAATTCTGTTTCGCTCAGGGACGTTACGTGGCTTACTGGAGGAATGCTTCAACTTTCTCCTCCTTTTATCTCCGTCATCTACAGCAGCAATCTGAGGACCTTTTTTCTTTAGGCCCTCTCGTTGCTGCTCAGGCTGTTGTGCACCCTCGTTAAATATGTATTTTCAGGTTTGTGCATCACTCAGCCTTGTTCTTTTCAGGTGCTTCATTCTTTTCAACACTGTGGTGTTGGTGTTTCAGCTTCTTTTTCAGCACCTTTCTGCTTTCTTCTTTTACAGGTTTCGCTGTCATTCTCTGCCCTCCTTTGCATTTCTTTCTGCTGCACTTGTTGGTATTGGCTATGTGATTCACCTCCTCCTATTGTTTATTCAGCCAATTGTAAACAATTGTGAGTAGGTTGAGAAGAAATTAAATTTTTTTAGTAAATTTTGTTTCTTAACATACCTACCACAATTGTTTACCGGAGGCCCACCCTCCTAGGGGATATCTTTTGATATTGTTGCTTCCCCGCTAAATCACAAACTTCTCTGTGGATATTCGGAATTCACGTCACGGTTGTTGCGCATGCACTTGGTAAATGCAAGAGGTGTGCAGAGAGAGTACCTGTGATGTTGAGCACCGGTTTCACTCGACCCTTTTTCGATCTTTTTTTTTCGTGCTTTTGCACTCTTCCATTTTTCCAACTCATTTGGAAAAGTTATTAGCTTGAGTTAGTTCCGAAGTAGGGCTTCCACTTACGTTACAGCCAATTGTAAACAATTGTGGTATGTATGTTAAGAAACAAAATTTACTAAAAAAAAAAAAAATTTAATATTTTAGTCCACAGGTGTATGACTATGAATTAGTGGAACACCATTAATAGACTGAATATTAAAAAAGCAATTTATCATTACCATAAATACAAAAAAAAATTGACTTTATCTACAATGAGCCCAAATTGTCCAACATTTTTAAAAAATGGCAAAAATTGCATTTCTCTTAACCGATGAATGATGGGTTAACACATTTTCCATTACCGGTAAGAACAGTTTGTTTTTCCTCAAGTTCAAAAGACTGTTTTGTACGCAATTCGTCCCACATCCAGAATGGTTTTAACTACTTGTTGTCCTTTTCATTTGAAAATTCTACACTGTCACTGTGTTTTTGCACTTGAAATTGACATGGCATTTTTGAAGTATATGTACCATATAATCTTTTAATAATCGTAAATATCTGTTGAAGACAATTCAACGACACAAATGGGGCAATTCATAATATAAACGCAAATATTGAGTGGAGTTTTCTTTGAAGAACATTTTATTGGAGATCTGACCCATCCTCTCATATTTTACACACCAAACCATTGTGACTTGTACATACCAGTACTGTGGAAGTAAGAACATCAATTTTAGTCATGGTGGAAGGGAGGTGCAACAAAAAGCAGAGAGTTGTGAGTGACAGCCACAACAGTGAATTTCTATTATAAGCCTATAAGTACATAATCTGTTTCTCACACATTCATTATAATTTGTTCAAAATCAGTGAAAACATAATGTCATTTCCATCTTTAGAGGGATGGATAGAGGGAAAAAAGTTTACTGGCTTTGTGTAATTCTCTCATGATGATTAAATTGAGTCTGGAGTAGCTAGGCTTGTGCTTGAACTGATCAGCCAGATGTTTTAAGTGGCTCTTAATAATGAAGGCAAATATTTTTTTATCTTTTGGTTTTTCACCTAAATTCCTTACAAGTTTTTGAATATGGGCTCAAAACATCCTCGTAAATACTTTTAGTTCAACCCAAAAAGTGCTTGGAAGTTGCAAAAACGTAGTTCCAGAATTCGTTGGTGTGATGAAAGTATTTTTGATTGGTCTCCAATATAGATTAATCCTATGCACACTGATGCTGAAATATAAATATTTTCTCTTATTGCAAATAGCAATTTAACCTATTCAATCTTGTTTGACATTGCTTATTCAGATCTGTCAAACAAGATTGAATTGGTTAAATTTCTAATTGTATTATAAGGAAAATATGCTGCTTGAAATTTTGGCATCTTGACATTCCTCACTTAAAGCACACTGATATCAAAAGATCAAAATTTCAAGCTGTGGTGTTTACTTTTAATGCAACTAGGAATTTAATGTATTCAATCTTGTTTGACAGAGTTCCTTGTGTCCTGTGAAACAAGATTGCATTGGCTAAGTTCCTAATTGCACTCTGGGATGAATTTACTGTTTGAATCTTTTGTATTTTGACATCAGTTGGCAGAGGTTTCAAATATCTCCTGCAGATTTCTCATTTTTAGCCTGACTGTTTACAGTGAGGGCTATAGTCATGACTTTTGTCCGTCCATCTGTTAACATTTAGAGTTTTGGTTGAAGTCTGTGGTTAAAGTTTTTTTTCTGAAGGTTCAAGTTTTTTTTTCTGTTTAGTCTGACTGTGTTTACAGTGAGGGCTGTAGTCATTACTTTCATCTGTCCATCTGTTAACATTATGAGTTTTGGTTAAAGTTTGTGGTTAAAGTTTTTTAGTCAAGGTTAAAGTTTTTTTTTCTTTTAAATTAATTTTAACTACTATTGATTGTATCATTCTCATTATGTTTCATGCTATTTTGGAAACATTTAACCCTCTTTTGTATGGCAATTTAACTTACAACTTCCAGGTTAAAGTTTTTTTTGTTCACAAAGTTATACCTTTAATTCTTCAAACAGTTTAGTGCAATGTCACTGTTTCTCATTTGGGACAATGTCTGCTGTCTACTGAACCTTTCTACAGTGATTTTTAGCCTGACTGTTTAAAGTCAGGGCTATAGTCATGACTTTTGTCCATCCGTCTTACCATCTGTCCATCCATCTGCTAACATTTAAAGTTTGTGGTTAAAGTTTTTATACCCCCCGCAAACAAAGTTTGGGAATGTATATAGGAATCACCCTGTCCGTCCGTCCGTCTGTCTGTCCGTCTGTCCATCTGTCCATCTGTTCATCCTTATAAGTGCAACTCCTCCTAAACCGTTAGAAGAATTTTCATGAAACTTTACACAATGGAAGAACTCCATATGAAGATGTGCATGAAGCAATATAATTCCGTTCTGACATTTCCAAGGGGAGATAATCTAACTTATACATTTCAGGCGCGGGGGGTATCACTTTGTGACCTTGCTCCCAGTACCTCTAGTTCTGTCAAGGTTAAAGGTTTTTTTTCTTTTTAATTAATATTAATTACTATCGATTGTATCATTCTCATTATGTTGCATGTTATTTTGGGAAATATTTAACCTGTTTTTGCAGTCAAATTAACTTAGAACTTCCAGGTTGGTTAAAGTTTTTTATTTTCAAAGTTACACCTTTAAATCTTCAAACAGTTTAGTGGAACGTCATTGTTTCTTATTTTGGCCAATCTCTACTGTCTACTGAAGCTTTCTACAGTGATTTTAATTAATATTGGCATGATTTTAACCCCTTTTAAACATGTTTTCTGACATAGTTTCTTTGTATTTGAAATATAGGCTTTTTCCACATACTTTGTTACTTTAATTCTTACATGCTCAATGCAACTTAATGATTGCATTTACATCAATGATTTCTTTTATCGGTTTAAGGAAATATTTAACCCTATTTTTGCATGCAGTTTCACTTAGTATTCCCAGATTGAAGTTTTGGATTAAAGTTTTGTTTTTCAAGGTTGTACCTTTAATTCTTCAAACAATGTGTTACAACGTCTATGTTTTTCATTTCAGGCAAGGTCTACTGAGCCTGTACACAGTGGTGTTAAATAATATTGGAATTAATTTAACTCTTTTTCAAAACGGTTTTCGTACTTAGTTTCTTTAAATTTGAAATTTGGCTTCTACCACATACTTTGTTACCTTTTATCCCCCCACAAGGGAGGGATATAGCATAGAGCTCCATCCTTCTGTCTGTCTTTCCATCCGTCCGAACTTTGTTTATGGCATAACTTGAACAATAGTTAACAGATTTTAATTCCTTTTTGTATATGTCTCTATAGCAACAATGTCTACATCAAATAACCAGATATACATATTTTTATACTGTACCAATGACCCAGACTTAGCTGGTGCTAACTCTAAAAAATCCAGGGCCAAACACAAATTTTGCCCCCCAATCCCCAAAATTTGCATCTAAAACCAAAAGAAATCATGTCCTATAGGACCTCCATACTTTGCCCTTACTGCGCATGCGCAGTGTCAAGGACGTTCCGAAATTGGCGCCAATTATCATTCTCTGTTTGGCCCTTCATCAGTCAACATCTCACTGATCTTTGTGCTTGTAAATCTCAGTTTAAAGGATGCCAGACACGTAATTATTGGAGAAATGGTGATTCTAAGGAGGATATAGAAGGAGGAGAGGAAAAAGGAGTGACAAAAAATAATCAGGGCTGTACTTAAAATTTTTTATGAAATTATGTTAAGTTGCCTATTTTCGAGGCATGGGCCTCTTGTCATTCTTGCTATAAAGTTGCACTGCTTATTCAGTGTTTCCTCTCCCCTGGTCTTCTAAGTTCCCCCTTGCAATTCTCCCATGCTTTTGGCATATTTTTGAGAAAGATCATTTCTAAATTCTCTTGGGAGAGTTAGCTTGGTTACAGAATGTTTTCTGTTATTTTCCCCATAGTTACGTTTTCACCCATGTGTGTATAAACGTTGTGTTCTGCATCTTCCATCTGATGTTCTGCAGATTCTCCCCTGGGAGTCTCTTTCTTGCATCAGATAGAGTGTAATTTTGATGACTGATTTCGAGCCAGTTTTGTCTGTGCCTGGAGTCATGTTTTCTGGTGTTTTTACACTGTTTGTTTACATTGGCAACAGTCTCTTTTGAGGGGGGCTGTTTGCCTTTGGAGTAGTTTATCTCACTATAAGATACATTTTTATTATCCGTAAGTGTTGCATTAATTATTTAATATAAATTTAAAATTTTTGACCACACTTAGCCATCGGATCCATTGGGGCTCAACGTTACTTTTCAGAAACTTGGGCTTCGCTGAAAAAATATTTTTCAAAAATTATTTTGATTTTCAATTGTTTTTTCATTATTAATGGATCATGTTATTATGTATCTTTGTGTTAGGGGTTTGTGCGAGTAACTAGGACTTGTTGTTGACTTTTCACAATGAAAGGATATTGTTCAAATTGTAATAGGAAGAAATCTTCCTCTGACTTTCATGATCATTGCATTAATTGTAGTCAGTGTTCTCGCACTAATCCCTGTTCTATATGTCAATATTGGGATGACAAACATTGGAAACGTATGTCACGATATGTTGTTAGTGGAGAAAGGGCTATGCCGGCTCTTTCTCCGCAGGGTCACTCTACTCTATCAGTTTCTATTTCAGAGGAACAAGAACAGGGTGATGTTTCCATGTTCCGCAAGTGCGCTTCCGTCGTCACAAATGAATACAGAGCTAGCGGCAAAAGTGCTCATGGAGATTAGACAAATGTCGTCCGCTAGCTCGCCCGGTGTAGCGTCCATTCACCGAATGGTTCGGCAGCCGGGTTCGTCCGATGCGGTCCAGGAGGAAATGTTGGGTGATGCGAGCACTATAAACATTCAACGTGCACACCCAGTGACGACGGATAGTAGGAGAGATCGGAGGAAGCCTTCGAGTCTGGTTCCTAGCTCGTCCAGGTCCAGCCGGGCCGCGAGCGAGAGAGGCCCCTCTCTCGTACAACAACATCTGGGACCAGATGTTGTGGTACAAAATGTGTCGCAAGCGGAGCACACGTCCGTCGCTCGGGACGCTCCGTTGTATAGGCAGTCCGCGGAGACTGCTTAGGCTTCTTCCTCTCATCAGCGCACACAACCGCACCTTGGCTATGTGACCGCCGATATTTTACCAGCTTCGCCGATCAGGGATTCTTCGGCGACCAGGTCACACCATCCGGTAGCCAGGGACACGAGGCCGATGGACTCCGGACGTTCGCATAGGAAGAGTATGCGGGAGTCATCTGATGCGGAGCTGCCCTCGGCGAAGCAGCGAAAGACTGTGCCTCCGCAGGCCTCGGACGTACTTGTGCAAATAGCACAACTTATCGCAGCATCCCAGCAACCGACAGAAACGGTGTCTGATCGGGAATTATCCGACGGCGCTGGGTCGGTACGCTCCGCCGAAGCAACAGGGGCGGACGACCGGGAGCATCATGAGGTCCGATCGGATGGTGAAAGGGATACGGATGATTTGGAGCTATCCCTTTCGGAACAACATAAAGCTGCCGTGGACTTCATCCGGCACTTTTTCCCTCAAGTTGTTCCGTCGGGCCAGACTGCTGCGGTTCCGGACAAGAGAATTATAGCGTCATTGGACTCCGATTTCTTTGAGCGGTTCAGGGACATCGCTCCCGAGTTTCCATCTCAGTCCAATAATGTTGCAAGAACATTTGAATTATTGAACGACGCTATATTCAAACTTGCTTTCAAAATGGGAAAAGCAGGTTTCTTGTCCGCCAATACTCTCAGCCTGCCTTTCATTAATGCAAGGAACAAATTCGATACGGCAGGATAGGGTATCCCGAGAGTTCCTCTGCGTATGGACGACGAGGTAGAAGACTTAGAATTATCATTGCCGTCGTCGGCGTCTATTCCAACCGCGGTGTTGGAAACAACTATTTCGTCTAACAGAGCCAGTTTAGATGCCTTATCTTACGCAGATCACCTTACTAAGGCGTTATCACTGTGCCTTCAAGGGAAAGAATTTCAGGATATACAATCCTCTTTAAGACTTCTTTCAAGGGCAGTAGCTTATTCCACGTGTAACTCCGCCCATTCAGTGGCAAACCTGGAGTTGGTTAGACGTGACGCAGCCCTAGCTACATCCACACTCGTGGATACTAAGGTGAAGAACTCTCTCAGAGTCGCTTCGGTCTCCGGAGAACTTCTCTTCGACGGCAAGCTTTCTGCAATTTACGATAAAATTACAAAGAAAGCTTCGGATTCTCTGCTGTTCAAATCTGCTTCTAAGAAGTCGGACACGGCAGATAAGAGTAAGACAGGCACTTCTGGGTCTAATGCGCCCAAGAGAGGTTCCTATAGAGGTTCCGGTGCGTCCTCTTGGTCTTATTCAAGAGACCGTCAAGGTAGCGACTCACGTTCGGGACGTCCTTCGGGCCGGGACAACCGGTCAGACGCCTCGAGGTCGACGGGACAAGGTGCGGGGCGTGGAGGACGTGGTTTCTCCTACCGCAGGCCTCGCAGGTCCAGGAGGTGATGGCTTCAACCTCTATCGCGTTCCGGTTGGCGGAAGGTTGTCGAGTTTTTCACAAGAATGGGCGTCGATTACGGACGACCCTTAGGTGAGAGGGGTGATTTCGGAAGGTCTAAAGATATCCTTCAAACGAAAGCCTCCATTAACTCGAAGTCCAAAATGGACTCAACTTCCGTCAAATCCGCAGAAAAGAGACGCTCTATTATCAGAGGTGCAGTCTCTTTTAATGAAGAACACGGTAGAGGTCATAGAAAACCAGGAGACACTGGGATTCTACAGCCATCTGTTTCTGGTTCCGAAACCAGACGGCTCGTTCCGTCCAGTCATAGATTTGAGCTGGATAAACAAGCTGATCGTCGCTCTGAAGTTTTATATGGAGACGATTCGATCGGTCAGAGCGAGTATAGATCTCAAAGATGCGTACTTTCACGTCATGGTACATCCGACATTCAGAAAGTATCTACGCTTCGCAGTCCTAGGGGTGGTGTATCAATTCCGGGCGATGTGCTTCGGATTGAATCTAGCACCCTGGGCTTTCACTCGGGTAATGAACTCGGTAATGATGTATTTCCGAGCTCATTCGTCTGCGGTAACGTCGGCCTACCTGGACGACATTCTTCAGAGGTACGGCAATGAGTTAACGCTTCAGAACGATGTGCAGAATCTACTTCTATTGCTCCCGACGTCTCGGTTTTATAATAAACGAGGAGAAGTCGGATCTGGTGCTGTCCAAGTCATTCACACATCTGGGAATGAGCTTCGAGACGCACAACAATCTCGTTCGTCTGCCGTTAACCGGAGCGAAATTAGTCAGTTACGCTCGCTATTGTCTGCACGCAGACAAAGTCACAGCGAGAGAATTTATGAGACTGATTGGTCTGTGCGGAGCTGCTGCGGATCTCATTCCGATGGGGCGGTTACGCACGCGTCCTCTCCAAATTTTCTTGACTCAGAATTGGAGTGTGAAAATTCATTCGCTCGACATAGACGTTCTCTTGTCAGATCAAGTGAAACGAGAGATTCAGACTTGGGCAAACATTCAGTGGTTAACTCAGGGAGTTCCGCTGCAGTTGCCGGATCCGAGTTTTACCATTATGACGGATGCCAGTCAAACAGGTTGGGGTGCATCATTGATCCCAACGGATTCGAGATGCCAGGGTCTTTGGGATCCGCAATTCCTGGGCAAGCACATAATCATCAAGGAAATGATGTCAATTTGGCTTGCGTTACGTCATTGGATGGACATTATTCACAATGCTCATGTCCAAATCCTATCCGACAATACGACAGTAGTGGCGTATTTACGGAATCAGGGAGGCACTCATTCAATTCCGTTGTTCAATCTAACAGAAAGAATCCTTCTGTTTGCTCTAGAACATCAGGTTCTTCTTTCGGTCCGTCATATACCGGGTCGTCTGAATGTACTAGCAGACTCCCTTTCACGAAAGGGTCGCTTGTTGCCGTCGGAGTGGACTCTCAACAAACAAGTATTCAATCAGATTTGCTACCAATGGGAACGGCCAATGATAGACTTATTTGCGACACATCTCAACAATCAGTTGCAGACGTATGTGTCTCCGTGTCCGGATCCAAGAGCATTTGCAGTAGACGCTCTGTCGATCCCTTGGGACGGAATGATAGGATATGCGTATCCTCCAGCGCCGTTAATTCAGCAAGTATTGCTAAAGATAAAACAATCTCAATGCAAGATTCTGTTGGTAGCATCTCTGTCTCCACAGAGACCGTGGATAAATCTACTCAGGTGTCTGTTGTGGGACCTCCCGCGAAAGCTTCCTCCACGGGAGAATCTTCTTTCGCAGGGGAAATCGCGTCAACTTCATCACAACCCGCAAGGTCTCAACCTTCACGTTTTTCTGTTGTGCGGTCCTTCTTGCATGGCAAGCACTTTACAGGACGAGCAGTGGACGCGATTTCTAACTGTAGGAGGACCTCCTCTTCGCTAAACTATGTGGCTAAGTGGAAGGTTTTTCGTCGTTGGTGTAGGGATCATTCTGTTGATATTTTTGATCCCTCTATACCAGACATTGCAAACTTTCTAGTATACTTGTTTGACGAAATCAAACTGCAGCCTGTTACTATTAAGGGTTATAGGTCTATGTTATCTGATACCTGTGCACATCATGATAATTTACAAATTGGATCTAATGTCTCTTTATCTAAGTTGGTTAGAAACTTCTCGATAAATAGACCCAGAACTCTTAGGTTAATTCCTAAGTGGAATTTAGCTTGGGTTCTTCTTAAACTGAAGGAAAAGCCATTTGAACCTTTGGGACAGTAGATTTCAAATTCTTGTCTTATAAGACAGCTTTTCTCTTGGCTTTCTCTTCTGCTAGAAGAGTCAGTGAGCTTCATGCACTGTCGGTGGATGATTCTCACTATTGTAGTGTCGGGAACACTATCACCTTCACTACTAATGTGGGATTTTTAGCTATGAATCAGGCTCCTAATAAATATCCGGAACCTATTGTTATTAAGGCTCTTCTGTCTTCAGACGGGCGTAGGCCTTTACTCTGTCCTGTTAGAGCGTTACGTATCTATAAACAGAGATCTCAGTTTATCAGAAAGGGACGAAAACGTTTCTTTCTGTCTCTGATGCCTAATAGAAAGGACATTTCGGTCCATTCTATTGCTAGATAGATTCAATTAACTATCCGTACTGCTTATGAAAATTTATCTTCTTCTCAGCAGTCTGTGCTTAAGATTTCGGCTCATGAAGTAAGAGCTCTTTCTACTTCTTGGGCTTACGCTAATAGTATTGCTATTACAGATTTAATGAAGGCTGCTTATTGGTCTCAGCCATCCACATTCACGAATTTTTATCTCAGAAATATTGAGTCCATTTCTGGAGACCTGCATTGTTTAGGTCCGTTATCTGTTGCTCAGAATGTCGTCCACTGAACAGTTGCAACTATAGTTATGCAGGCTTTCTGTTCCGGCAGTGACTCCGTCCGGCTGCCCTCTTCGCTCTGGGCTATTTGACCCAGGGCAAGGGGAAGGGGGGGGGGGGGGAGGGTGTTCCCTTAGGTCACCTGCTTTATAGTGAAAAGCAAGGGAATGCCTCCTCCGAAGTCAGTATTTCTGAGTCGTTTCCGGGATGGTTTTAAAGTGTAATATTAATGTTAAAATTCATTCATGTCATATTTTTAAAGTGTAGCTCGGTGTGAAGCATTTGTATATGTCAAGTGTCAAACGGGCGTTAATATACAATCCTCGGACACTTTTAAAGAATATAAAGAGTCTCAATTCTCTGGACTAGCTTTATTTATTGGCTTACTTTAAAAATAATTAGTATAAAGGGTTATACTGGATGTTAATAGAGAACATGAATGTTATTGTGCTCAATTATGAAGGGTATTGTATCTTTCTAATTTATCATAAAATAAGAAAGATACATGTAAAGCCTAATACCCCTTTTCTCCTTGAGGGGTTGACTCTATGTTATATAGTTGAGCTTATTGGATTTTCCTCTATGTCCTAGGCCCTCCAGCCTTTTTACTATTCAGCTAAGTCTGGGTCATTGGTACAGTATAAAAATGTTAAAAAATTTATAGTAATTTATATATTTTTTATACTTACCAATGACCCAGACGGGGATGGCCCTCCCAGGAGTTGGGAACTCTTACCTCCCCGCTGAGTACATAGCGCTGACCAGGCACTGCCAGTAAGAATGATAATTGGCGCCAATTTCGGAACGTCCTTGACACTGCGCATGCGCAGTAAGGGCAAAGTATGGAGGTCCTATAGGACATGATTTCTTTTGGTTTTAGATGCAAATTTTGGGGATTAGGGGGCAAAATTTGTGTTTGGCCCTGGATTTTTTAGAGTTAGCACCAGCTAAGTCTGGGTCATTGGTAAGTATAAAAAATATATAAATTACTATAAATTTTTTAACTTTTTGGGTATATAACTCGTTGGGAACAATGTCTACCTCAAATTCGATAACCACCATTATCCAATGAAAATTGTTATTGCCCTGTCCTGCTCCCACCACCACCCCTATTTACACATTTTACCTTATGATCAACTGAAGAAAAGGCATGATGCTCAGACTATTTTTTGGTCTCTCCTGAGGGGCTCAAGGATTGACAATGTATCCTTTGGAGATGGTAGACTCATTCTTGTTTAAAATCTTCTTCTCATGAACCAGCTGTAGCAGAGACTTGATATTTGGAAAACAGCTTCCTTTTGAGGTGTACACTCAAGTTTGTTCAAGAGAAGTTTGAGGGACAATATTTGTCATCGTTATGGGAGGGGCAAGAATCTTTGCCCCACTCAAAATTTCTATTTTCCAAATCGAGGGGCCGATTTGAACCAAATTTAATATGAAATATTAATGGGTCATAAGTACTTGTTTCATGCCAAAATTTTTTTTTAAAATGCCCCGTTGGAACCAAAGGAGCTAAAAATAGAAAAAATTTCAAAAGCCCATATCTCCAAAACTACAGACACTCAGAATTCTTATTTGGTGTGAAGCTTCCTTAGGACAAACAGAAAGGAATGGTAAAAAAAAAAATTGCTTTCGGTTTTATCATAGGGTACTTTTAGGGGACTCTGCATTTCTTAACACTGTGGGTAATGGGGGAAAACATTTAAGACTCTTCTTCACCTAAACCACTGCTCCAAAAGCTTTTAAATTTCACATATAACAACTTTGGAAGATTGATTCACATGTTTGTTGAAATCAAATTCCTGGCTCCATATTGGGGCTCTCTATGGGGGCCCAAATGTTTAAATTGGTGCAGTATGAGGAATACACGTTGAAAATCTTCTTCAGATCCACCAATCAGAAACTTTTGATAGTTAGTATGCAGCATCCTTAGGGAGGTGAGATTCACGTTTGTTCAAGCCAAGTCTCTGAGTCCATATTTGGGCTCCCTGTGGAAGACCGAATTGTAACTTAGTTCAATATGAGGAGCATTCCTTAAAAATCTTCTTCTTCACATCCACCAGTAAGAATCTTTGGATATGTGGTATACTGTATCGTTAGGGAGGTGAGATTCAAATTGTTAAAGCCAAGTCCCTGGGTTCATATTTGGGCACCTTGTGGAAATACGAACTATAACTAAGTTCAACATGAGGAATATTTTTAGTCGAGTTGTGACAAAGTCAGACTCGACTTATTATAGTTTGATGAATGGTGGGCAGGCAGGTATAAACAATTGGTTTCCGGATGATAGGACTTGCTAGGTGAAAGGTCAAGGTCACAGTGACCTTCAACATAGTAAATCGTAAACAGTTGGTTTCCGGATGATAACTTGATAATGTTTTGACCCACGTTCATGAAACTTCATAGGTATGTTGGCATCAGTGAGAGGAAGAACCCTATTTATTTTGGACTTGCTAGGTGAAAGGTCAAGGTCACAATGACCTTCAACATAGTAAATAATAAACAATTGGTTTCCGGACGATAACTTGATAATGGTTTGACCCACATTCATGAAACTTCATAGGTAGGTTGGCCTAGGTGAGTGGAAAATTCCTATTTATTTTGGACTTACTAGGTCAAAGGCCAAGGTCACAGTGACCTTGAACATAATAAATCGCAAACAATTGGTTTCCAGATGATAATTTGACAATAGTTCCACCTACATTCATGAAACTTCATAGGTAGGTTGGCATTGGTGCAAGAAAGAGCCCTCCTATTTATTTCGGAATCACTAGGTCAAAGGTCAAGGTCACAGTGACCCTTCACATAGTAAATTGTAAATAATTGGTTTCTGGACTATAAGTTGATAATGATTAAACCTGCTTTTGTGCTGTCACAACTCGACATTGGATCGGTGATCCTATCTGCATTTTATAAAAATATTTTCCTTCTGATCCAGTAGTCAGAATATTTTGATATTTGGAATACAGCATCCTTAGGGACGTAAGATTCAAGTTTGTTCAAGCCAAATCCCTGGGTTCATATTTGGGCTCCCTATGGGAGCGTGAATTATAACTTAGTTCAATATGAGGAATATTTTTATACGCCCGTTTAAAAAACGGTTGTATTATGTTATCAGTCTGTCTGTCTGTCCATCTGTCTGTCCATAAACAATTTGGTTTCCGTTCATTTAAAGTCAAACGCCTTGACGGATCGGCATCAAACTTTCAGAAGTTGTTTTTAGCATTAAAATACAGGTCAAGTTTGATATTGGTGTTTCTCAGTCCATCTGCTGCAGAGATATGGCCCTTTGAAAACACAATTTTTCTAAAAAAAATTGGTTTCCGTTCATTTAAAGCTGAACGCCTTGATGGATTGACACCAGATTTTTCAGATGTTGTTTTTAGCAATGAAATACAGGTCAAGTTCGATATTGATGTTTCTCAATCCATCCATGGCAGAGTTATGGCTCTTCGAAAACACAATCTTTCGAAAAAAATTGGTTTCCCTTCATTTAAAGTCGAACGCCTTAACGGATCGACATCAAACTTTCAAATGTTGTTTGTAGCAATAAAATACAGGTCAAGTTCGATATTGGTGTGTCTCAGTCCATCCGCTGCAGAGTTATGGCTTTTTGAAAACACAATTTTTGAAAAAAAATTGGTTTCCATTCATTTAAAGCCGAACGCCTTGACGGATTGACACCAAATTTTTCAGATGTTGATTTTATATACCTGTTTGAAAAACGGGACGTATTATGTGAATGGTCTCTCCACCCGTCTGTCTGTCTCTGTCTGTCCGTCCATGGACACATTTCGTTTCCGGACGATAACTTTAGTTGTAATGGTTTGAGCTGAGTTAAATTTGGCATTTGGATTTAGTATGACAAAGTACAGGATGAGTTCGATTTCTGTTTCTAGCGGCCCATTTGCATATAGCGGCATATAGCCCTTTATTTATGGGAATTTAGCCCAACTTTTCGTTTCCGGAAGATAACTTTAGTTTGCCTTGAGCGATTTATTTCAAATTTTCAGTTTTTTGTTTTTGACCACAAAATACAGCTCAAGTTCACTTTTGACCACAGTTGCACATACCGTTCCAGGGTTATTCCCCTTAAATGATTGCAAATTTGTGGTTTCCGGATGATAACTTTAGTTTGCCTTGACCGATTTTTTTCAAATTCTCAGATTTTGTTTTTGACCACAAAGCACAGATCAAGTTCACCTTTGGCCATAATCGCATGTACCGTTCCATAGTTATTCCCCTTGAATGATTGCAAATTTGTGAATTATGTTGTTTCCGGATGATAACTTTTGACGACAATCGCATATACCTTTCCAGAGTTATCCCCCTTAAATGATTGCAAATTTGTGGTTTCCAGATGATAACTTTAGTTTGCCTTGACCGATTTTTTTCAAATTCTCAGATTTTGTTTATGACCACAAAGCACAGCTCAAGTTCACTTTCGGCCAAAATCGCATGTACCTTTCCAGAGTTATTCCTCTTGAATTTGTGCATTTTGTGTTTTCCGGATTATAACTTTAGTATGGCCTAACTGATTTTTTATTATACGTCTGTTGAAAAACCATTGAATTATGGAATCAGTCTGTCTGTCTGTCCATTTGTCCATCCGCCTGTCTGTCCGTTCGTCAGCATTTGGTTTCCAGATGATAACTTTAGTATTTTTTTTTTCGATTGACTCCTAAACAAAAGACAGGTCAAGTTCGAATATGGGGTCACTTCGAAGTTCCCCTGAATTATGGACCTTGTTGGACATAGAATGCATCAAATATTTGGTTTCCGGATGATAACTTTTATTATTTGTTTTCCGATTGGTTCCAAACTTGGTATGTTGTTTAATCACAACAGAATACAGGTCAAGGCCGAATATGGGGTTGGTCCAAACAATTTTCACCCTCACCCCCATCCTTACCTCACCCTTCATAAATACAAAACGGGCATATATTGTCCCGCTACGTGGTGCTCTTGTTTTTTTAAAAATTTGTTCAGATCCACGGCTCAGAATGTTTTGATATTTGGTATACAGCATCCTTGGGGAGGTGAGATTCAAGTTTGTTCAAGCCAAGTCCCTGGGTTCATATTTCAGATCCCTATGGGAGCCCAAATTATAACTTAGTTCAGTATGAGGAATATTTTTTGAAAATCTTTTTTTTCAGATCCATCTGTCAGAATGCTTTGATATTTGGTATATATATGGTTTTCTTAATAGGGCAGATGCAAGTTTGTTCAAATCAGGACCCTTGGTTGATAGTTGTCAGTGTCAGGTGAGCGCTCTCAGGCCTCTTGGGGCCTCTTGTGAATAATTTCATGACTTCATTCCTCTGTAGTGTTGATGAACCATGACTAACTGCATGTGATCTTAGAACCACTTCATCAGGTGAGCAATTAAGGCCCCTTGGGGCCTCTTGTTTTTATGATGGCATCTGAATCTTAGAAAAATGAATAATGCACAGGTTTGCTCAAATTTGAATTCCAGAGTTCCAATTTATGCAGTGATTCAAAATCTGTAAAGAATCATTGATGTTTTGCAGGCCTGCTATGGCAGTTTCTGCTAGGAATAATTTATTGCGTCCTGTAGGAGGGGAAAATCATAGATCGCCTGGCACGACCATGTTTCGTGCTGGGTGAAGAAAATTTTAGATCTGAACACTGTAGGAACGCAATTTCCTTGCATCTAAGACGGCGTTTCATGTTTTAATGTGAGCAATTTTGTGAGAATAATTATGTTGAATCTTCTGGGAAACACACAAAGTTATTGCCATTTTTTCGCTACAATCACCATGTGACATCTTACCTAATCAGCAAACGGTAGAAAATAGCGATAGTTTCCAAATGACACTTGACAATCTTAAGTTTCAGCATGCCAATTCCGGAAACGGTGCTCTCTAAAATGTGTCAACTTTGTTGAGAATGACTGCATCTTGACTAGAATTTTACGGCGTCATGTTGTTTGTTTTTTCGACCAGATTTTATGCTTTATCAGTCAACTTGACGAAAATTTTGCATGACCCCGCAACAATTTGGCGCGACCCGTTTTTTGTTCACGTGTTTTTCATTGGCTTAAATTGACAAAGTCAAGATAAGCTATTGCCATCACATGTGCGTAAGTCTGTTAGTCTGTGATTCTGTTCACATTTTCCTTTAGCTACACCTGTAGTTCTTGTCCGATCGTCATGAAATTTCATATGCAGGTTTGAGATCATGTCTAGATGAGAATGTCCCCTTTTGGTCGCGATGGGTCAACCCTGATGGCTGCCCGAGCCTAAAACCTGAAAACCTTTTGCTCAGTCTACAGGTCGTATTTAATATGAAGGGATTTCATTGTAACTTGTTAGGATGACTCTGTATAATGTCTAGATGAGGACATCCCCTTTTGGCTGCGATTGGTCAACCATGATGGCTACACAGGCCTGAAGCCCAAAAACCTTTTGGTTCTGATCTGGCTGCTGTGACGTCTGCCCAAGCCCGAAACCCCAAAACTTTTAGCACAGTCTACAGGTCATATTTAATATGGAGGGATTTCATTGTAACTTGGTAGGTTGACTCTGTATGATGTCTGAATGAGATGCCCCATTTGGTCATGATCTGTCAACCATGATGGCTGCCCGAACCGAAAACCTTTAGCACAGTCTACAGGTCGTATTTATGAAGGGATTTCATTGTAACTTGGTAGGATGACTCCAGATAATGGCTAGATGAAAACATCCCCTTATGGTCGCGATTCTTCAGCCGTGACAGCTGCCCAAGCTCAAAACCCGAAAACCTTTAGCACAGACTACAGGTTGTATTTATGAAGGGATTTCATCGTAACTTGGTTGGATGACTCAGTATAATGTCTAGATGAGGACATCCCCTTTTTGTTGCGATTGGTCATCCATGATGGCTACACAGGCCTGAAGCCCAAAAACCTTTAGCACAGTCTGCAGGTCATATTTATGAAGAGATTTCATTGTAACTTGATAGAATGATTCATTTTGGAATAATTTCACTGTAACTTGGTAACTTTGGTTGACATACATTAACTGTGAGGGCCACATTAACCCACCCTTCAATTCTTGAGTACAGTCTACACCTCTAATTATTTTTATTGAAAACATAGCATACAGGGAACAGAAATTAACATATTCGAAGTTATCACAATTCTTGTCTTATTTCATAATCCTTCCATAAACATTGAACATTATCCTTTTCATCAAACACAACACACAGTCAAGTTAAGTTAAGCTATAGTGTCATTGACACTTTCATTTTAGGTAACCTCTATGCAACACAAAAGGGTGTTCGGCTCAAATCGACAGGCCTGGTTTTGTTGGGTGAGTCCTTCAGGACTCCTTTGGCCTCTTGTTTTAAGTGCAGACATTCTGAGTATCTTTGGAAGAAACAAAAAAAATTTTTTAGATTCTGTCACTCCACTTGATTTTGAGCTTTTAGAATGCTATGTGCTAAATGGATGATTGAAGGATCTTGAAAAAATAATTTCAGAGAATATGTTTTCCTATCTGAATCACTAAAAATCAGCACGAGACATGAAGAAAATCTATTTTAAAATGTTTATTTTGTAAATTTTCTTTCCCAAACAATGGTTTGATCATATTTCCTTGCAATGTGCTCATCAAGGTTGTTCCTTTGAGGTTTTAGAAGCTAAAAAAAATTTCTGTTTTGTAAGGTAAAAACCGTTGGCAGTGTATATATGTAATCAGCAACTGGCATAAGGAAAAATATTAATGTTTGAAATTATTTTGGAAGATGGAAGAAAACTTGGCATTATAATTTGCATCATAAAAGTTTGCACTGAATATATTTATTGTTCTTTCAGCAGACAGATCCAGTTCGGACAGAGATTTGGGAACATCAAAAGGTAAGCTTCAAAAACCTTTTACATCAGGTTACACTTAATCAAATGCTTTTTTAATGGAAGAAACCCTTTTAGTTGTTAGCTTGGTCAAACTAGATATAATATTATCTTCCTTTAACAAGGATTTATTTTTCAGCTCTTATTCAGCTAACAGGTCAAATGTGTACTGGGATGTGGTAAATGGTTTGGCATTTGACAATAATATGCAAATAATTGGGATTTTCTTTTAAAGAGATGGAAACCAAGTATAGTGTGGTACTTGAAGTTCCATAAATCCGATGTACCATGGTGCAGTAGTAGTAGTAATCTTTATTTATGTGACATGTGCATGTATTATTTGTTTAAAGTATATTTAGATTCATTACATAATGCACCCAGCCTTATAGGCCTATATGTCACACTTTTAACATTAGTGGTTTACTGTGAGCAAGGTAGATCACGCGCACCCACTAACATAATATAACACAAAGTATTGATGTTAATTGGATGTGAGAGACTGTATCAGGTGATGTTAAAAGAATACTTTGTTTTGAAGGCTTGAAAATGTATATAGGTGGACAGTTCGTATTGCTATTTTTTCCAATTTCCAGACATCTTTTGCCCCTGCCCCCACCCAGACATGTTAAGTTAATGAATTGTAAAATAGTCAGATTTCTGTGCAAAAATTAGTGAGTTTATGTCATTTATATGTCTCAAAGAAGAAAAATATATTGACAGTAACAGTAAGATTCCATTAAAAATTCTATTTTACAGGCTCATTTTAAATAGATACAAGAACCAAAATAAATTGCTTTTGTACTGTTGTCACTCACACCAGACATCACAGTAAAATCTGCCCTGGTTAGAGGCCTTGTTTGGATGCAAAAAAATTGGTACTAGTAGGTCTGCATTGCCTCCCATTCCATATACAAAAATATTTTCACGCACAATATCATTAACCAACATCATCCTTGAAAATGGATGGATTATCCATGAAAGCAAACAATTTTGAGCTAGGCAGGTTTTCAACCCATGAGTTACTAATACTTTAAACCAACAGACAATTCATTAGTTATTCAATTGAAGTGGTAAAAGTTGTACGTAATTTCTGACGCATCATTTCAAAGTTATTTGGTTTCACATCTGCTTCTCATCCAAAGAGTTGTTGGTGGGTTTTTCCATGTTTTCTGTTTTATTCATTTCAGTTGGAGCTTTTTGGTCAAAGTTTTAAGTGTTGGAAGTGAAAATAGGTGACTTAAGTACATCTCTAGATAAAAAAAACATCACTTTCATAGTGTTTCTAGATGACTAAAATGTACAAAAATGGATTAAACAATGTATTTTTTTTATGCTCCCCCCAAAAAATTTGGGGGAGCATATAGTCGCTGCTTTGTCTGCCTGTCCGAAACAAATGGTTTCTTATCAACCTACCTCAATTATTTACTACAGGCTTGCACTACAGTGGAAGAACCTAACTCGGATAAAATACTCTCTATTTTAATCTTTCCCAAGATTTGGGAAAGAAAAGTGGTGTGAAAACACCACGAAAAAATAAGCCAAAACTGTGCCGAGCGCCATCGGCGCATACCCAGTATGGGACGCTCTTCCATAGTACAAATCCACGACTTCCGTAACAGTGCGCAATGCATCAATTCGTCATTCTTTTTCTATCCGAAGCACGAGCAGGATGTGTTTCCGCCATATGCATTATGAAACAGTGATAATTCAACTCGTGGATAATGGTTTTCCTGTGACTGGAATTATGGATCTGAAGATCGTATAATAACAGGACTGTGTTTTATATATTCTCGTTTATATTTTAACCACATTCTCATTGTTTATTAATTACTATTCCGTTTTCGCGAATGTTTTGTTTGCGACATCGTGTCATCGCGATTCGACAATGAATTTTTTCGGTTGATAAAAAAATTGTTATTGGAGTAGGTGTCGGCCGTCTGGGTTCTGCCACCTTCTTTCGTAGTTGAGGTAGTTGAGGGTGTTCTTCTACTTTCTGTTTCTGTTGAGTTCACCTTTTTCTTCTACTGCTCTCACCTCTGTTCTTTCCAGTTCGGTTCCTTTAGGGCAATTCCTTTTGCCCTCGCCATTGGTGCGTTCTCGTGTCCGTTTCGTCCGCACCCGCGGGTGGTGTGGAATGCTGTCGTTTCGGGAGCCTCCCGACTCGACCACGTCTGATGTGAGTTTACCCCCTCCGTGGGGGATGTGCAGCTCCTCCTGCACCCATGGGGGGGAGGGGGGGACACTGTCGTTTCGGGGCCCCCCGACTCGACCACATCTGGTGTGAGTTTGACCCCCTCCGTGGGGGATGTGCAACTCCTCCCGCTCCCACGGGGGGTAGTGAACGCTATCGTTTCGGGTCGCCCGATTCGACCACGTCTGATGAGAATTGCTCCTCCTCCGTGGGGGATGTGCAGCTCCTCCCGCACCGGGGGGGGGGGGGGGGTGGGGACCGCTGTCTTTTCGGGGCTTCCCGATTCGACCATGTCTGGTGAGAGTTATTCCCCTTCCGTGGGGAATGTGCAGTGTTTTACCGTGGTGGATACTGCGGGAGCTGTTGGTTTTCTGGTGTAGAGATGCCTGGTTCCGGGACTATGCGCCCTCTCCAGTCGACATCTGAGGCTGTCACTAGGGTTGTGACTCCTCCTTTGGAGGCCGAGCTTGGTGGCTCTCTCCGCTTTTCCGCCAGTTCCAACAGCTCCCGTCGTATCTGCTGCTACTGCTGTTCCGTCTACAACGTCATTGGGCACCGTTTTTAGCCGGCCTCGGCTTCTCCCTGCCAGGGTCTGCAGGGATGTCTAGTGTGGTTGTGGGTTTTCGGCCTCAGCCTTCCCAGACTTCCACTCGGCAAAGTCAAATGGGTCTGCCGACTGAACCCCCTACTGTGTCCTCTCAGCCATTGAGCACAGTAGTTTTATACCTGCAGTGGTCTGCTGTGGTGTCAGGTTGTGTAGACGTGGGGGTATCGGCCTCAGCCTTCCCTGACTTCAACTCGGCAAAGTTGGAAGTGGCTACCGGCCGGACCCTCTCCTGTGGTCTCTGCGCCGTCGAGCGCCACAGTTGTTATTGGTTTCGGTTGTTCTTAGTGGGACACTATGAACTCCGTGGCATTTCCGTCCACTCATTCTGGCCACACGACCAGTTTTGGGGGTCCAACGTCTTTTGTACAGCCTGGACCTTCTGCCCTGCAGAGGTCAGCGGTGACTCTCATGAGTTCCTGCTATGTTGATCCTCGGGTGTGTCACACCCCTACACACGTCTGCCTTCAGACGTTTTCGGCTGCCGCCCGTCGTCCCACGTCGGGTCTTTTGGAGGATCGTGACCCTTCGCTGGTTAAGAGGGTCAGAGGTGAAGCCACTTTGCCGGTGCGTTCCCCTGTCGAACCGGCCAGTACGGGCAGTGAGCTTAGGGAGTCCTCTCCTTACTCAGGTTCTGTCAAAGAGCCTTCCTGTTGCTTCCAGCGAGGCAGCGAGTGGTTTCCAGGCGCCTCCTATGGTGCCGCCTCCCGGGATTGGAAACAGGCCGCTTTCTAATCCCCCTGGTGTTCCGACACCATGGGAGGCGTCGGCTGGTTTGCCCACGATGGGCTATGTGTCTTACGACTCAGGGGAAGAGTCAGACATGCTTGATGTCGAGAGCCAGCAGTCTTCGGACTTGGGGGCAGCTCTTAATTTCGTGTTTGGGTTCCTTCCGGATCTCAAACCATCTAACCAGTCGACAGTGTCAGCCAGGCTGCGATCATCGGTCGCGCGCCAAGTCTATGGAGCAACCTGCTTCTGGGCGTCTTCGACCGTGCCCGTCGGTACAGTTGGTTGAAGCATTTTCAGCCTTGGACTCCAAGCTAAGTTCCAAGGCTATGAAGGCTCTGTTCTTCACCAGGGTTGACACCTTTTTGCCTCCGGCGCGTTATCGTTCCTACGATTCCGCCAATCCGTCGGTCTACCAGACTTTGACGGTTTTGGATCAGGACTCCAATTCCCTCGGGCTTTCCAAGTCCAAGTCTGCCGTCATTCCGATGACGACTCTGGAGTCCACGTTGGGCTTATCGAGAGAGAAGCTTGGTATGCTTTCTCTCTCCGATCACGTCGTCTCAGCTTTAGCTGCTTATCTGCCTTCAGATAAGTTTGACGAGGTACAGGCTCCTTTGCATGTGCTGTCCAAGGCGCTCATGCATCTTACTCAAACGCATGCCTGTAACACGGCTAATCTGGAATTAGTTCGAGGGGACTCTGTGCGGGACACAGGCCGATCCCTTCCTGAGTAGCAGTACGCTACTCTTCGATCTGCTTTTTTGGCAGGTCCGCAACTTTTCCATGGTTCTGTGTTGACGGTCCGGGATGACGTCCTACGTCATTCCAACGATCAGCTGCTGTTTCTTCAGCTTGATCAGCCTTCTAGGGTAGGCACGGGCCATTCCAAGCCTAACAAGTGCCCTCGGCTTCCTCTGCGAAGCAAAGGGGCTGATCCTTCTGCCACCGCTTCTACTTCTTACTCAAGGGGTAAGGGTAAGCGTCAGCAGTCTTGAGGGAAGTCCCAGGATTCTTCATTCAGTAGAGATGTTTTCTCCTCTCACGAGCCTCGTCGGGGTTCGCAATGAAGGTCCTCACCTCGACTCGTCCCAGGTTGGAGGAAGGATAGCAGAGTTCGCAGACCGTTGGGCCACCATCACATCCGATCCTTGGATGTTGTTTGGTCCGGGCTGTGAATATCCTTCCGACGGCACTCCACTCTGTCCAGGGTGCCTTTTCCAACTACAGTTCCTTCAGACATTTTACGTCGGGAACTTTTGTCCACGGAGATAGACAATCTTCTGACAAAGGGGGTGATTGAGGTCATCAAGAACATTAGGTCAGTGGGTTTCTATTCCTGCCTGTTCTTGGTGCCGAAGAAGGACGGCCGACTCCGACCGGTTATCGATCTGAGTTTCCTGAACCAGTCTATCATTGCTCCCAAGTTTAGCATGGAGACTTTCAGGTCGGTCCTCCGTTCAATTCACCAGGGAGATTTCGCTTCCAGCTTCGACCTGCGAGTCGCTTACTTTCACGTTCTGATTCATTGGGCGTTACGGAAGTATCTCAGGTTCGTTTTCTGGGGCGAGTTTACCAGTTCAAGGCCATGCCTTTCGGCCTCAACCTGGTTCCTTGAGCCTTCACCAGACTGATGTCGCATGTGATAGCTTTCCATCACACACAGTCCAGGGTGACTACTTCGGCATATCTGGATGATAGAGGGCGCGGTGGCTCAGTAGGTAGAGGTGCAGGCTGCAAGCCGAGATGTCCTCGGTTCGAATCCCACCTGCGGCAACCGCGTTGTGTCCTTGGGCAAGACACTTCACCCCCATTGCCCATGTGGGGGCACGATGACGCCGTGTACTAAGGCGTACTGCACGGCGATGGTACGCATGTCTTCAACCAATCTAACCCTGCCTGTGCTGCAGTGCGGAGTTACGACGATGTTGGAGAGCTGGCAGCTGCTCGTCGTTGCTCGGTGGTTCTCTCCGGTGACTCCGGCTTCCTCCACTGGTAAAACTGTCACGGTCATGATTAGCCATTGTGCATAAATATGTGACCTTAAACATAAATAAATAAATAAATAAATAAATAAATAAATAATCTGGACGATATCCTCCAGGAGCATTCCAATGCTGCCTTACTGGAGTCGGATGTCGCCGCTCTGTTGAGCTTGCTCACGTCGCTACGTTTCAGAGTCAACAAGGAGAAGTCGGACCTGGTCCCTTCTCAGTCGTTTTATCATCTGGGGATGGCTTTCCGCACACAATTCAATTTGATGGCGGTTCCCCAGGCCAAGGCTGTGATTCTCTCAGCTTTTGCTTCGACTCTGTCCCAGTCCACATCCGCGTCGGCTCGGAGTTTTCTCCGGCTAATCGGTCTCTGCTGTTCGGTGACGGATCTCATTCCTCTAGGTCGGCTGCGTGTCAGACCTCTCCAACACTTTATGCTCAGTCGTTGGAGGCTGAATGTAGATTTTCTGGATCTGGTGCTTCAGTTTCCAGAATATCTTTATCCTCACCTTCTCCTCTGGGGGGATGTCCAGTGGCTTTCGTAGGGTGTTCCGTTGGACTTACCCACGTCCGATCGCGTTCTGACAGCAGATGCCAGCGATCTCGGATGGGGTGCGACGTTGGATCCTCTAGGTCTTTCCATTCACGGGATGTGGGACCAGGATCATGCAGCTCTACACATCAACCAGAAGGAGCCTCTTGCTCTTCTGCGTTTCAGGCAGTGGATCCCTCACCTGTCGAATCGCCAGGTCCTTCTGTTGTCCGACCATTCGACGGTGATTGCTTACATTCGGAACCAGGGCGGCACGCACTCTGTTCCAATGTACGAATTGGCTTGGGATCTTCTACTGCTCGCTCAGGATGTCCACGCCGGGGTGGGTGTTCGTCACATTCCAGGTTGCCTGAACGTCCTAGCCGACTCCCTGTCCCGTCGGTGCAGGGTCATTTCCACCAGGTGGATGCTCCACATGGCGGGTTCCATCGATCTCTTGTGACTCGTTGGAACCATCCGGTGGACACTTTTGTGTCCCCGTGTCCAGATGCTCTGGCTTTCGCCGTGGACGCTCTGGCCCTCCTTTGGGATGGTCTTGTCGGCTACGCCTTCCTACCGGTTCCGATTCCGCCTCAGGTTCTCACCCAGATATGAACCTGCAGTCGTCGAATCCTTTCGATCACACCCGTCGCTTCAGTGGGTGTGGATCACTCTGCTCCGCTCTGTGTTAGCGGCGGTTCCGGCATGTCTCCCTCTACCTCGCGACTTTCTCTGCCAAAGTCGCCGGAGGAGGTTTTCAAGTTGACCCGACTCAATTGTGCCTTCGCACATGTCTTTTATCGGTTCCTGTCTCCTCCGTAGTGGTTTTTCGAGACACGCAGTGGAGTTGCTTTTCTTCAAGGAGGCACTCACTCCACTGGTTTAGCGTCTGTGACTAAGTGGAAGGTTCTTCTGTCGATAGTGTGCGATCACTCTGTTGCTTCTGTCACTCCTTCGATCACACTGCTTGCGGAGTTTCTGGTATATGTTTGTTTCTGGGGGTCTCCAGCAATGGGTACTTGTCCATGCTACGGAGACCTTTTTTCCTATGTGATACCGCATTGTTTCGACACTCATCCTTGCCTCTCCAAGCTTGTTCAGCTCTTTTCCTTGAAAAGACCTAGGACTTTGCAGTTTACTCCAAGATGGTCACTTTCTTGGGCGCTGCTCTGCTTGGGGGTGAGGGGCGTTCATGCCTTTATCCTGGATGAATATGCGTTTTCCCACATGCCAGATCTCTCCTGCATCCATTTCTTGATGGACTTGTCTTGCTATTCGTGCAGCTTCCGCTCGTCTAGCTACTGGTGCTTGTATTACCAATTGTTTTTTCTGCCACGAGGTGCGTGCATTGTCTTCCTCTTTTAATAACTCTGTCATGTTGTCGGATGACTGATGTTATACTGGCAGCCTTCTGGAGAAATGCTACATTCTCCTTTTATCTGCGACAGTTGCAGGAGCCGACAGAGAACCTTGGGGCCCTCTTTCTTCGGCTCAGGATGTTGTCTATCCAAGCTTTTCAGCTTTTTTCAGGGTCAGTTCCAGCTTTGTGCTGTTACTGCCCTTTCTGTCTGTGCGTCGCACTTCACCATACGCCTGATCTTTCATTGGCTTTTCTAATGTTTGTGATGCTATGGTTTGATAGGCCTAGGGATCTCTTCCTCTGTCCACGGCCCCAGTGCTATTCAGTTATGTGTGGGTTGGTTATGTGATTCCCTCCAGCTTTTTGTCTATTCAGCCTGTAGTAAACAATTGAGGTAGGTTGATAAGAAGTATAAATTTTATAGTAAATTTCCTTTCTTATTATACCTACCGCAATTGTTTACATGGAGGCCCTCCCGTCTTCTTATTCGGGTAAGAATCCTTCCTCCCCGCTCATCACATAACTCCTGTGTTGTTCGGAATCAAAAGAATGACGAATTGATGCATTGCGCACTGTTACGGAAGTCGTGGATTTGTACTATGGAAGAGCGTCCCATACTGGGTATGCGCCAATGGCGCTCGGCCCAGTTTTGGCTTATTTTTTCGTGGTGTTTTTACACCACTTTTCTTTCCCAAATCTTGGGAAAGATTAAAATGGAGAGTATTTTATCCGAGTTAGGTTCTTCCACTGTAGTGCAAGCCTGTAGTAAGCAATTTCGGTAGGTATAATAAGAAAGGAAATTTACTATAAAATTTATACTTCTGGATGATAACTCTAGTTTGCGTTGGATGTACAACCTTATAAATTTCAACATTACTACCTACCATGAAATGCAGGTCAAGTTCGATTTTCACCATTATGGCATTCACTGTTCCAGAGTTATGCCCCTTGAAAAGTCGTAAAATGGTAAAATCAATGGTTTACGGATGATAACTAGTTTGCATTGATGTACGTCCTTATAATTTTCAACATTACCACCTACCGTGAAATGCAGGTCAAGTTCGATTTTCACCGTTATTGTATTTATTGTTCCAGAGTTAAGCCTCTTGAAAAATGGTAAAATCACTGGTATTTTTATACAACAACCAATGGCGCAGACTAGCTGGTGCTAACTCAAAAATTAATCCAGGGCCAAACACAAATTTTGCCCCCCCCCCCCCCCCCCCCCAATCCCCCAAATTTGCATGCAAAACTGGAAATTTAGTGTCCTATCTGATCCTCCATACTTTTTGAATCTGTGCATGCGCAGGATCCTGGAAGACACCGAAATTGGCGCAAACCATCATTCTTTGTTTGGCCCTGAAGTCAGCAACAATGAACTGATATGCTAGACACAAATCAATGGTAAAATTGGTGGATCCAAGGACATAAAGAAATAATTGGATGATGGAAGTGAACAACGGTGGTTTGGAGTGTTCAGGGCTGTAACTTTATAATTTTTATCAAAATTATTTCATGTTTCCCAATTTCGGGACATGGGCCAGACGTCATCATTCTTGCTAATGATTTATCCACTGTTTGTTAAGTGTTCCTTCCCTGTCCTTCCTTGAAGCCCTCCTGTTAAACTCCCAAGCTTTTTGGCTTATTTTTATTGAAATTTTTTATTAAATTTCTTGGGAGTTTAACGTATATTACAGAAAGTTTATTCTGTATATCCCCAGGGTTGCGTCCTAGGGGTGTTTGGGCAATTTGGGTCATGCATCTTTCATCCAATGTATGGTTTTTTCTTCATCTGAAGATCTTGCTTTACATTGGGTAACTTTAAAATCTGTCACTGACTTTGGGCCTTTTTTTTTATTCAGTGCCTGGGGTCTTGTTTCCATTTTTTTCACTGACGTTGTTTACATTGACAATGTCCTATAAATATATGTAGTTTCAACTTATTATTACTGTAGGATTCTTGTAACATACATGTTATAATATTCCGGTAGTGTAGCAATTATTTTGGGAATTTTGTCCACACTTAGTCTCTATCGGGATACCTTTGGGCTCGTCATGTTCCCTTTGGGAACTTGGGCTTTTGTCAAAAAAAATTTTTGAATTTAATTTTTGAATTTGTATTTTGAATGTTGGTTATTATGTATCTGTATTATATCTTTATTGTGGAGTTGGTGGGAGTTCAATCGACTTTGTTTGATTAATCATGAAAGCTTATTGCTCTAAATGCAAGGCGAGGAAGTCTTCCTTAGATTTACATGCCTGTTGCCTTGCTTGTAGTCAATGTACTCCTGCGAATTCTTGTCCTACATGTATTGATTGGTTCTGACAAACGTTGGACACGAGTGTCACGGTATGTTGTTAGCGGTGAGAGGCCAATGCCGGTCCTCTCGCCGCAGAGTCATTCTAGCTTCTCAGTTTCTTTTTTAGAGGAACAAGAACATGGTAATGATTATGTGACACCTACCAAAAATGTCCTACCGTCGTCATGCTCTGATGAGCAAACAGAGCTAGCTGCCTAGGTGCTCATGAATATTAGGCAGGGGATAAAGCCACTAGCCGGTGGTTTTAATCCCTTGTCAGCAGCTAGCTCGACCGATGAAGTGAAACGGTTACTCTGTCCGTGGGTACCATGACGCCGGGTATGTCTGTTGCTGTCGAAGGAAGTGTAGTGGGTAGAGCGAGCACCTTAAAATCCAAACATGCTCACCCAGCGACGATGGAACCAGGGAAGAAGCCAGCAAGTGTTTTGGGAAGCTTCGCGAGGTCTGAAAGGACCATGAGCGGGAGAGGTCCTTCTCTATTCCAACAACAATTGGGGCCAGATGTTGTGGTGAAGAACTTGTGCTGGCCGGAGCATACGTCCACACCTTCCGCTCGGGACGCTCCGTATAGATTACAGCCGGCCTCGGCTACAGTCATGCTTCTTCCACTTCATCTACTAAGCACACACGACCGCATCCTAGCTACCCGACTTCGGATATCCAGCCTGCTCCTCGAAGAAGGGACCACGCTTCCCCCATGAAGTCTGACCATCCGGTAGCTAGGGAGACGAGGCCTCGAACAACGGGACATGCGGAGAAGAGAGCCATCTCCGACATACTGTCCCAGGAGCAGAAAGTGGCCAAGAAACAAAAGACCGCTGCTCCTCAGGACTCGGTGACGGACTTGCTGTCGCAGATTGCGCAGCTGATCGCAGCATCCCAGCAAGTGCAAGAGCAGCCTCCCTCAGAATCAGAACCTGAGCTGTCGGACGTTGCTGGGTCGGTCCAGTCGTCTGTTCATGCAGATGCAATGGACCGAGATTCACAACTGATTCTCTCGGATAGTGAAAGGGATAAAGAAGAGGATTACCATGCCCATTCGGAACAGCACATGGTTGCGATGGATTTCATCCATCAATACTACCCTGAATTTGTTCCGTCGAATCAGAATTCTGCGACGAGAAGGAAGAAACCGCTGGTGTTGTTGGACGCAGACTTTATCTGGACAAAGGAGGAAGTCCTTTCATCCGGTAGCTAGGGAGACGAGGCCTCGAACAACGGGACGTGCGGAGAAGAGAGCCATCTCCGACATACTGTCCCAGGAGCAGAAAGTGGCCAAGAAACAAAAGACCGCTGCTCCTCAGGACTCTGTGACGGACTTGCTGTCGCAGATTGCGCAGCTGATCGCAGCATCCCAGCAAGTGCAAGAGCAGCCTCCCTCAGAACCTGAGCTGTCGGACGTTGCTGGGTCGGTCCAGTCGTCTGTTCATGCAGATGCAATGGACCGAGATTCACAACTGATTCTCTCGGATAGTGAAAGGGATAAAGAGGAGGATTACCATGCCCATTCGGAACAGCACATGGTTGCGATGGATTTCATCCATCAATACTACCCTGAATTTGTTCCGTCGAATCAGAATTCTGCGACGAGAAGGAAGAAACCGCTGGTGTTGTTGGACGCAGACTTTATCTGGACAAAGGAGGAAGTCCTTTCATTTCCGGTCCAGTCTCGGCAGGTGTCGTAGGCTTTCGGCCATATAGACAACGCCATATATAACCTCTCGAGTGTGAGAAGGAAAGGTGGTTTCTTAACTTCATCTTCCATAAATACACTGTTTCTTGGACCACGTTAAATTTAAAACAGTCGGGGAAGATGTTCAGAGAGTTCCTCTTCGTTTGGATGAGCAGGCTGAGGATGTAGAGGTATCCTTACCTGATTCATTCACAATTCGCTCAAACACAATTGAGATGGCAATTTCTTCAAATAGAGCAAATTTGGTCGCTATGTCTTACGCAGCTCACCTTACAAGAGCTATGGCGCAACGTCTCAACGGAAAGGAATATGAGGACGTCCGTACCTTTTTAAGAGTTCTTTCCAGGGCAATTATGTAGACCACGTATAACCCTTACAGTGGCTAATCTGGTGTTAATCAGACGTGATGCTGCCCTTGCGTTGATAGATGACAAGGTGAAAAGCTCTCTCCGAGTCACTCAGGTCTCCGGACATACCATTTTTGACGACAAGCTTTCGCTAGTCTATGATCAGGCTACTAAGAAAGCGTCTAGTGCTCTGCTTTTAAAGTCGGCATCTCAGAAACCGCTTCAGCAGACAAGAGTAAAGGAGGACATTCCAGACAAAAATCATCAAAAGGAAGCTCCTCACGAGGCTACAAGAAACCCTCTTATAATTACTCTGGAGGTCGTCAGTATAGCGACTCGGGAAAGGGTCGGAGGTCTGATCGGGACTATTGATCAGATGCATCCTCTCTTCGCGGGGAGGATGTGGTTTCTCCTCACGTAAGCCTCCCAGGTCATACAGGTGATGGTCAAGACCTCTATTGCTTGCCAGTTGGCGGAAAGTTATCAAGCTTCGCGAAACACTGGATAGCAGTCACCAGTGGGTGAGGAGTGTAGTCTCGGACGGCCTACGGCTATCATTCCGAGCGAAACCCCCACTAACAAGATGTCCGCATTGGACAAATCTTCTGTCAGATCCTTGCAAAAGAGAGTATCTCCTAGTGGAGGTACAGGCTCTCTTATCAAAGGAAGCAATAGAGGTCGTCGAGAACCAAAGTTCTCAAGGTTTTTTACAGTCACCTGTTCCTCGTCCCGAAGCCAGACGGCTCGTTCTGACCGGTAATAGACTTGAGCTGGATAAACAAGCTTAGCTTATCGTGGCTCCAAAGTTCTATATGGAGACCATTCGGTTGGTAAGGGCGAGCGTTTGAGTGAACAACTATGCGGCAAGCATAGATCTAAAGGATGCATACTTTCATGTCCTGGTACATCCGGCATTCAGAAAATACCTATGGTTCGCTGTGCAAGGGAAGGTGTATCAGTTCAGAGCAATGTGCTTTGGCCTGAACCAAGCTCCCTTGGGCATTCACTTGAATAATGAACTTGGTAATGTCACACTTCCAACCTCATTCGTCTGTGGTAACGTCGGCTTACTTGGACGACATTCTACAAAGATACGGCAACAGAATTATTCTTCAGAACGATGTTCAGAGTCTGCTTCTTTTACTCCGACATCTCGGTTTCATTCTAAACGAGAAAAAGTCGGATCTAGCTCCGTCCAAGTTGTTCACTCACTTGGGAATGAGCATCGAAACTCACAACAATCTGGTTTGTCTGCCGTTACCCAGAGCAAAATTAGTGAGTTGTTATGCTCACTTTTGTCTACACTCAGACGCATTAACAGCGAGGGAATTCATGTGACTGCTGGGGCTGTGTGGAGCGGCTGCAAATCTTATTCCAATGGGTAGCCTGTGCATACGTCCTCTCCAGATATTCTTTTCTCAGAACTGGAGTGTGAAGACACATTTGCTCGAAACCAGTACTGTTTTAACGGACCTGGTAAAACAAAGGGGTTCAGATTTGGGCAGATATTCAGTGGTTAACTTCGGGAGTTCCGCTGCAACTGCTGGATCCGGTTTTCACGATTATGACGGATGCGAGTCAGACGGGTTGAGGCATGACCCTAAGTCCCGCAGACTTGAAGTGTCAAGGTCTTTTCGACCCTTGGTTCCTAGAGAAGCACATAAACATCAAAGAGATAATGTCAATAGGGCTAGCGCTACAATAATGGATTCACATAATAGCGGACGCTCGTGTTCAGATTTTGTCGGACAACTTGACAGTAGTAGCGTACATCAGGAACCAGGGTGGCACTCATTCGATTCCGTTATGCAAACTAATGGAGAAGATTCTTTTATATGTCATGAATCATCAGGTTCAGCTTTCTGTCCGTCATATACCGGGTCGACTGAACGTAATAGCAGACTCGTTCTCTCGCAAAGGTTGCCTGTTGCTTCGGAGTGGACGCTCAACAAGCGAGTATTCAGGAAGATTTGCGATGCACCTGAACAATCAGTTACCGACGTTCGTGTCGCCATGTCAAGACCACCGAGCGTACGCAGTAGAAGCTCTGTCGATCTCATGAGACGGAATGATAGGATATGCATATCCTCCAACTCCGTTGATTCAGCAGATTCTGTTGAAGATCAAACAGTCTCATTGCAAAATTCTACTAGTAGCACCTCTGTCGTCACAGAAACCATGGATCAATCTTCTCAGGTGTCTGTTATGGGACATTCCCCGGAAGCTTCCTCCACGAGAGGACCTTCTTTATCAGGGGATGTCGCGCACACTGCATCACAACCCGGAAGGTCTCAACCTTCACATTTTTCCGTTGTTCGGTCCTTCTTGCATGGGAAGCAGTTTACAGGACGAGCAGTGGGCGCAATTTCTAACTGCAGGAGGTCCTCCTCTTTGTTGAACTACGCAGCGAAGTAGAAGGTTTTGTTCCATTGGTGTAAGGATCAGTCGATAGACATTTATGATCTGTATACCAAATATTGCCAATTTCCTGGTCTACTTGTTTGACGATCTCAAACTGCAGCCCATTACTATTAAGGGCTATAGGTCTTTGTTATCAGACACTTACGCTCATCATGATAACTTGGCTGTTGGATCTAATGCTTCATTGTCCAAGCTGGTTAGAAATTTGCTATTAATAGACCTAGAACCCTCAGATTAATTCCTAAGTGGAATTTGGCTTGGGTTCTGTTGAAGCTTAAAGAAGCTCCATTTGAGCCTTTGGATGTTGTAGAGTTCAAATTCTTGACCTATAAAACAGCATTTCTCTTAGCCTTTGCATCTGCTAGAAGAGTTAGCGAACTTCATGCTTTATCAGTTGATGAGTCTCACTACCGTAGTGTGGGTAATACCATTACCCTAACTTCGGAAGTGGGATTTCTGGCTAAGAATCAGACTCCAGCTAAACGGCCTGAGCCTATTACCATTAAGGCTCTGCCGTCATCGGACAACCGAAGACCTCTGCTGTGTCCAATCAGGGTTATGCGCATATATAAACGTTGATCAGATTTTACTAGAAAAGGAAGAAAGCGTTTCTTTCATTGATTCCTAACAGAAAAGATATTTCTGTTAATTCAGTTGCTAGATGGATTCAGCTGGCAATACTCATTGCCTATGAAAATCTATCTTCGGATCAACGTTCTGTAAATAAGATATCAGCGCATGAAGTTAGAGCGCTGTCCACTTCTTGGGCTTATTCTAACAGTATAGCCATTACTGATCTCATGAAGGCTGCATACTGGACAAAGCCCTCTACATTTACCAAGTTTTACCTGAGAAATTTAGAGTCCATCTCCGGTGACCTTAGATCTTTTGGTTCTCTTTCTGTTGCTCAGAATGTCATCCATTAATGGTTACATCTATAGTTATTTAGGCAGCCCGTTCCAGCAGTGACGCTGTTCCGCTGTCCTCTTCGTTCTGCCGTCTCGTTCCTCAGAACAAGGGGAAGTGGGGAGGGGGGGGGGATGGTTTTTTCCCTTATGATCATCAGGCTTTATAGTGAAAAGCAAGGGAAGACCTCCTCCGGTGTCAGCAGTCCTGAGTCGACGCTGGAATGGTTTTAATATGTAGCTCGGTGTGAAGCAATAACTATGTATCATTTATGTTCTGTTTTTAAAGTGCAGCTCACTGTGGAGCATTTGTATATGTCACGTGTCAAACGGGCATTAATATGCAATCCTCAGACACTTTTAAATATAAAGAGTCTCATTCTCTGGACTATATTTATATATTGGCTTTCCTTCACCGAATTCGCATAATGGGTTATGCTGGCATTAAATGGAGAATTATATATTATGTAATACTCAATTACATTGTTGGTGTTATGTCTTTCTCGTTTCTTGTAAAGGAGAAAGACATATATAATCCCTTTTTCTCCTATTCTCCTGTAGGAGATATCCCGTACTGAAGTAATTGAGAGATTGGATTTTCCTTTATGTCCTATGCCCTCCAGGCTTTTTATGATCCAGCTAGTCTGGGCCATTGGTTGTTGTCTAAAAATATGATAAATTTGTACATTTTTGGCTCACCGACGATAGTTGTGTGAGTCTATGGCATAGCCCTCATGTCGGCGTCCTAATTCATACATTTTGAACTTTTGTGTGCAGGTTTTGATTTTTTTTTTTTTTTTGCTTTTTTTTTATGTCCGCATGCTTTTCGGGGATAGTAATATTTTATTCAACCCATTCCATGCTTAGTTACTTGAATTCTGGACTTTTGTTTACAGGTTTTTGACTTGTGTGCTGGTTTTGATATTTGTCTTTCTTTTCTTCCAAGGAGTAATTTACCTTGCAGTATATTGCCATGGTTCCAGTTTTATGTTAGAATGCTTGTTAGGGCCAGTATTATATTATTTAACCCTTTCCCTACTTATTACCTTAATTTTTGACTTTTGTGTGCAGGTTTTGAGGTTTGTCTTTCTTTTCTTCAAAGTGGAGACTTACCTTGTAGCATATTGCCATGGTTCCTAGTTTATGTTAGCATGCTTCTTGGGGCTATTATTATATTATTTAACACTTTAGCTGCTTATTTACTTTAATTTTGGACTTTTGTTTGCAGGTTTTGGACTTTTTTTTTCTTTTTCTTTTTTTACTCTTGCCACCCCTTGACATTGGCCACCTGTTGGTGAGCCACGGGTATTGATACCCTTTCTAGTTTATACTTACCAATGGCCCAGACAGGCATTTAACAGGCAACTATAGAAAGAATCATGGTTGGCGCAGATTTCGGTGTCTTCCTGGATACTGCGCATCCAGAGATCCAAAAAGTATGGAGGACCAGATAGGACATTAAATTTTTGGTTTTGCATGCAAATTTGGGGGATTGGGGGGGGGGGGGGGGGGGTGCAAAATTTGTGTTTGGCCCTGGATTAAATTTTGAGTTAGCAACAGCTAGTCTGGGCCATTGGTAAGTATAAAAAAATATACAAATAGAATTTATAATTTCCGGCTGATAACTCTCATTATCACCCGCTAAAACGAAGTTTGCAGGCGATATAGAGATGGGTTCCGTCCATTCGTTAATTCATCCATCCGTCCATCCATAACTTTGGACCGTCATATCTTGCCAGTGGATGTTGGATTTAAATGATGTTTGGTATGGTGATCGACCACCATGGAGAAAAGGATATTCACAAGTAACAGATTTTGTCTCTTTTTTTTTCTCTCTAGAGTTATAGGCCCTTTTCCACTTTTTTCAACTTAAACCACTTTTCGGGTTTTGGGGGATACTGGTGGAGTTGCATCTTGTTTCTCTACAAATCACACTATATTTTTATACTGTACCAATGACCCAGACTTAGCTGGTGCTAACTCTTAAAAATCTAGGGCCAAACACAAATTTTCCCCCCCAATCCCCAAAATTTGCATCTAAAACCAAAAGAAATCATGTCCTAAAGGACCTCCATACTTTGCCCCCACTGCGCATGCGCAGTGTCAAGGACGTTCCGAAATTGGCGCCAATCACCATTCTTTGTTTGGCCCTTCATCAGTTAACATCTCACTGATCTTTGTGCTTGTAAATCTCAGTTTAAATGATGCCAGACACATAAATATTGGAGAAATGGTGATTCTAAGGAGGATAGAGAAGGAGGAGAGGAAAAAGGAGTGACAAAAAATATTCAGGGCTGTAACTTAAAATTTTGTTATAAAATTATGTTAAGTTGCCTATTTTCGAGGCATGGGCCTGTTGTTGTCATTCTTGCTTTGAAGTTGCACTGCTTATTCAGTGTTTCCTCTCTCCTTATCCTGTAAGTCCCCCCTTGCTATTCTCCTATGCTTTTGGCATATTTTTGAGTAAGATTACTACTAAAATTTCTTGGGAGAATTAGCTTGGTTACAGAATGAATTCTGTTATTTTCCCCATGTTTACGTCTAATCACCCATGGGTGTTTAGACGTTGTGTTCTGCATCTACCATCTGATGTTCTGCAGATTCTTCTCTGGAAGTCTCTGTTTTGCATCAGATAGTGTGTAATTTTGATAACTGATTTCGGGCCAGTATAGGCAGTGCCTGGAGTCCTGTTTTCTGGTGTTTATACACTTCTTGTTTACATTGGCAACAGTCTCTTTTGAGGGGGGCTTTTTGCCTTTGGAGTAGTTTATCTCATTACAAGATACATTATTATTATCCGTAAGTGTTGCAATAATTATTTAAAATAATTTTAAAATTTTTGACCACACTTACCCTTGGGATCCATTGGGGCTCAACGTTACTTTTCAGAAACTTGGGCTTCGCTGAAAAAATATTTTTCAAAAATTATTTTGAATTTCATTTGCTTTTTTCAATGTTAATGGATCATGTTATTATGTATCTTTGTGTTTAGGGGTTTGTGCGAGTACTAGGACTTGTTGTCTTTTCACAATGAAAGGACATTGTTCAAATTGTAATAGGAAGAAATCTTCCTCTAACTTTCATGATCATTGTATTAATTGTAGTCAGTGTACTCGCACTAACTCCTGTTCAATATGTCAATATTGGGATGACAAACATTGGAAACGTGTGTCACGGTATGTTGTTAGTGGAGAAAGGTCTATGCCGGTCCTTTCTCCGCAGGGTAACTCTAGTCTATCAGTTTCTATTTCAGAGGAACAAGAACAGGGTGATGTTTCCATGTTATCTTCCAAGAGTGCGCTTCCGTCGTCACAATTGAATGAAGAGTTAGCGGCAAAAGTGCTCTTGGAGATACGACAGTTGCCTAAGAGGTCCCTAGTAGGATCGACGGCGCTGTCGTCCGCTAGCTCGCCCGGTGTAGCATCCATTCACCGAATGGTTCGGCAGCCAGGTTCGTCCGTTGCGGTCCAGGAGGAAATGTTGGGTGATGCGAGCACTATAAATATACTAGGTGCACACCCAGTGACGGCGGATGTTAGGAGAGATCGGAGGAAGCCTTCTAGTCCGGTTCCTAGCTCGTCCACGTCCAGCCGGGCCGCGAGCGAGAGAGGCCCCTCTCTCGTACAACAACATCAGGGACCTGATGTTGTGGTACAAAATGTGTCGCAAGCGGAGCACACGTCCGTCGCTCGGGACGCTTCGTTGTTTAGGCAGTCCGCGGAGACTGCTCAGGCTTCCTCATCCTCTCACCAGCGCACACGACCGCACCTTGGTTACGTGACCGCGGATATTCTACCAGCTTCGCCGATAAGGGATTCTTCGGCGACCAGGTCACGCCATCCGGTAGCCAGGGACACGAGGCCGGTAGACTCCGGACGTTCGCATAGGAAGAGTATGCGGGAGTCAGTTGATGCGGAGCTTCCCGCGGCGAAGCAGCGAAAGACCGCCACTCCGCAGGCCTCGATGACGGACGTGCTTGCTCAGATAGCACAAATTATCGCAGCATCCCAGCAGCCGACAGAATCGGTGTCGGATCGGGAATTATCCGACGGCGCTGGGTCGGTTCGCTCCGCCGAAGCATCGGGTGCAGACGACCGGGAGCATCGTGAGGTCCGACCGGATGGTGAAAGGGATACGGATGACTTGGAGCTATCCCTTTCGGAACAACATAAAGCTGCCATGGATTTTATCCGGCACTTCCTTCCTCACTTTGTTCCGTCGGGCCAGACTGCTGCGGTTCCGGACAAGAGAATAATAGCGTCATTGGACACTGATTTCTTTGAGCGGTTCAGAGACATTGTCCCTGAGTTTCCGTCTCAGTCCAATAATGTCACAAGAACATTTGAATTATTGAACGACGCTATATTCAAGCTTGCTTCCAAAACAGGCAAAGCTGGTTTCTTGTCCTCCAATGCTCTTCACCTGCCTTTCATTAATGCAAGGAATAAATTCGATACGGCAGGACAGGGTATTCCGAGAGTTCCTCTGCGTCTTGACGACGAGGCGGAAGACTTAGAATTGTCATTACCGTTGTCTATGTCCGTTCCAACCACGGTGTTGGATACGACAATCACGTCTAACAGGGCCAGTTTAGACGCTTTATCTTATGCAGACCACCTTACAAAGGCGTTATCACTGCATCTTCAAGGGAAAGAATTCCAGGATATACAATCCTCTTTAAGACTTCTTTCAAGGGCAGTGGCTTATTCCACGTATAACTCCGCCCTTTCAGTGGCAAACCTGGAGTTGGTTAGACGTGACGCAGCCTTAGCTACATCCACACGCGTGGATAGTAAGGTGAAGAACTCTCTCAGAGTCGCTTCGGTCTCCGGAGAACTTCTATTCGACGGCAAGCTTTCTGCAATCTACGATAAAATTACTAAGAAAGCTTCGGATTCTCTGTTGTTTAAATCCGCTTCCAAAAAGTCGGATACGGCAGAGAAGAATAAGACAGGCACTTCTGGGTCTAATGCGCCCAAGAAAGGTTCCTATAGAGGTTCCGGTGCGTCCTCTTGGTCTTATTCAAGAGACCGTCAAGGCAGCGACTCTCGTGCGGGACGTCCTTTGGGCCGGGACAATCGGTCAGACGCCCCGAGGTCAACGGGACGAGGTGCGGGTCGTGGAGGACGTGGTTTCTCCTCTCGCAGGTCCAAGAGGTGATGGCTTCGACCTCTATCGTGTTCCGGTTGGCGGAAGGTTGTCGAGTTTTTCAGAAGAGTGGGCGTCGATTATGGACGACCCTTGGGTGAGAGGGGTGATTTTGGAAGGTCTAAGAATATCCTTCAAACGAAAGCCTCTGTTAAGTCGAAGTCCAAAATGGACTCAACTTCCGTCAAATCCGCAGACAAGAGATGCTCTGTTATCGGAGGTGCAGTCTCTTTTAATGAAGAACGCGGTAGAGGTCGTAGAAGACCAGGAAACACCGGGATTCTACAGCCATCTGTTTCTGGTTCCGAAACCAGACGGCTTGTTCCGTCCAGTCATAGATTTGAGCTGGATAAACAAGCTGATCGTCGCTCCGAAATTTTATATGGAGACGATTCGGTCGGTCAGAGCTAGTATTCGGGTGAACGATTATGCTACAAGCATAGATCTCAAGGTTGCGTACTTTCATGTCATGGTACATCCGACATTCAGAAAGTATCTACGCTTCGCAGTCCTAGGAGTTGTGTATCAATTCTGGGCGATGTGCTTCGGATTGAACCTAGCACCCTGGGCTTTCACTCGATGTCATGATGATGTCACTAATGAACTCGGTAATGATGTATTTCCGAGCTCATTCGTCAGCGGTAACGTCGGCCTACCTGGACGACATTCTTCAGAGGTACGGCAATGAGTTAACACTTCAGAACGATGTGCAGAATCTGCTTCTATTGCTCCGACGTCTCAGTTTTGTTATAAACGAGGAGAAGTCGGGTCTGGTGCCGTCCAAGTCATTCACTCATCTGGGAATGAGCTTCGAGACGCACAACAATCTCGTTCGTCTGCCGTTAACCAGAGCGAAATTAGTCAGTTGTTACGCTCGCTATTGTCTTCATGCAGACAAAGTCACAGCGAGGGAGTTTATGAGACTGATAGGTTTGTGCGGAGCCGCCGCGGATCTCATTCCGATGGGGCGGTTGCGCACTCGTCCTCTCCAAATTTTCTTAACTCAGAATTGGAGTGTGAAGATTCATTCGCTCGACATAGACGTTCTCTTGTCAGATCAAGTGAAACGAGAGTCAGACTTGGGCAAACATTCAGTGGTTAACTCAGGGAGTTTCCGCTGCAGTTGCCGGATCCGAGTTTTACCATTATGACGGATGCCAGTCAAACAGGTTGGGGTGCAACATTGATCCCAACGGATTCGAGATGCCAGGGTCTTTGGGATCCACAGTTCCTAAGCAAGCACATAAACATTAAGGAAATGATGTCAATTTGGCTTGCGTTGCTTCATTGGATGGACATTATTCACAAAGCTCATGTCCAAATTCTGTCCGACAATACGACAGTAGTGGCGTATATACGGAACCAGGGAGGCACTCATTCCGTTCCGTTATTCAATCTAACGGAGAGAAACCTTCTGTTTGCTCTAGAACATCAAGTTCTACTTTCGGTCCGTCATATACCGGGTCGTCTGAATGTACTAGCAGACTCCCTTTCATGGAAGGGTCGCTTGTTGCCGTCGGAGTGGACTCTCAACAAACAAGTATTCAATCAGATTTGCTACCAGTGGGAACGGCCAATGATAGACTTATTTGCGACACATCTCAACAATCAGTTGCAGACGTATGTGTCACCGTGCCCGGATCCAAGAGCATTTGCAGTAGACGCTCTATCGATCTCATGGGACGGAATGATAGGATATGCATATCCTCCAGTGCCGTTGATTCAGCAAATATTGCTAAAGATAAAACAATCTCAGTACAAGATTCTGTTGGTAGCATCTCTGTCTCCACAGAGACCGTGGATAAATCTACTCAGGTGTCTGTTGTGGGACCTACCGCGAAAGCTTCCTCCACGGGAGGATCTTCTTTCGCAGGGGAAACCGCGTCGACTTCATCACAACCCGCAAGGTCTCAATCTTCACGTTTTTCCGTTGTGCGGTCCTTCTTGCATGGCAAGCACTTTACAGGACGAGCAATGGACGCGATTTCTAACTGTAGGAGGACCTCCTCTTCGCTAAATTATGCTGCTAAGTGGAAGGTTTTTCGTCGTTGGTGTAGGGATCATTCTGTTGATATTTTTGATCCCTCCATACCAGACATTGCAAACTTTCTAGTATACTTGTTTGACGAAATCAAACTGCAGCCTGTTACTATTAAGGGTTATAGGTCTATGTTATCTGATACCTATGCACATCACGATAGTTTACAAATTGGATCTAATGTCTCTTTATCTAAGTTAGTTAGAAACTTCTCGATAAATAGACCCAGAACTCTTAGGTTAATTCATAAGTGGAATTTAGCTTGGGTTCTTCTTAAACTTAAGGAAAAGCCATTTGAGCCTCTTGGGACAGTAGATTTCAAATTCTTGTCTTATAAGACAGCTTTTCTCTTAGCTTTCTCTTCTGCTAGAAGAGTCAGTGAGCTTCATGCACTATCGGTGGACGATTCTCACTATCGTAGTGTTGGGAACACTATCACCTTCACTACTAATGTTGGATTTTTAGCTAAGAATCAGGCTCCTAATAAATATCCAGAACCTATTGTTATTAAGGCTCTTCCGTCTTCAGACGGGCATAGGCCTTTACTCTGTCCTGTTAGAGCTTTACGCATTTATAAACAGAGATCTCAGTTTATCAGAAAGGGACGAAAACGTTTCTTTCTGTCTCTGTTGCCTAATAGAAAGGACATTTCGGTCCATTCTATTGCTAGATGGATTCAATTAACTATCCGTACTGCTTATGAAAGTTTATCTTCTTCCCAGCAGTCTGTGCTTAAGATTTCGGCTCATGAAGTTAGAGCTCTTTCTACATCTTGGGCTTACGCTAATAGTGTGGCTATTACAGATTTAATGAAGGCTGCTTATTGGTCTCAGCCATCCACATTCACGAATTTTTATCTCAGAAATATTGAGTCCATTTCTGGAGACCTGCATTGTTTTACGTCCGTTATCTGTTGCTCTGATTGTCATCCACTAAACAGTTGCAACTATAGTTATGCAGGCTTCCTGTTCCGGCAGTGACTCCGTCCTGCTGCCCTCTTCGCTCTGGGCTATTTGACCCAGGACAAGGGGAAGGGGGGGGGGGGGAGGGTGTTCCCTTAGGTCACCTGCTTTATAGTGAAAAACAAGGGAATTCCTCCTCCGGAGTCAGTAATTCTGAGTCGTTTCCGGGATGGTTTTAAAGTGTAATATTAATGTTAAAAATTCATTCATGTCATATTTTTAAAGTGTAGCTTGGTGTGAAGCATTTGTATATGTCAAGTGTCAAACGGGCGTTAATATACAATCCTCGAACACTTTTAATGAATATAAAGAGTCTCAATTCTCTGGACTAACTTTATTTATTGGCTTACTTTAAAAATAATTAGTATAATGGGTTATACTGGATATTAATAGAGAACATGAATGTTATTGTGCTCAGTTATGAAGGGTATTGTATCTTTCTAATTTATCATAAAATAAGAAAGATACATGTAAAGCCTAATACTCCTTTTCTCCTTGAGGGGTTCACTCTATATTATATAGTTGAGCTTATTGGATTTTCCTCTATGTCCTAGGCCCTCCAGCCTTTTTACTATTCAGCTATGTCTGGGTCATTGGTACAGTATAAAAATGTTAAAAAATTTATAGTAATTTATATATTTTTTATACTTACCAATGACCCAGACGGGGATGGCCCTCCCAGGAGTTGGGAACTCTTACCTCTCCGCTGAGTACATAGCGCTGACCAGGCACTGCCAGTAAGAATGATGATTGGCGCCAATTTCGGAACGTCCTTGACACTGCGCATGCACAGTGGGGGCAAAGTATGGAGGTCCTTTAGGACATGATTTCTTTTGGTTTTAGATGCAAATTTTGGGAATTGGGGGGCAAAATTTGTGTTTGGCCCTAGATTTTTAAGAGTTAGCACCAGCTAAGTCTGGGTCATTGGTAAGTATAAAAAATATATAAATTACTATAAATTTTTTCACTTTTTATCATGCCAGAAGATTCATACAAAGATAGTTTCCTGTTATATTTTGACATCATTCAAATTTTTTGCGTCATGTTAACATCATCATGACATCTGTGCTTTAGCAGTACTTATTTCCCTCCCTCCACTACCTGAATATCCATCGTCTTTGACTTTGCAATAACTTTCCCTTAGGCGATTTTTGCCCAACAGAGCTTAAACTTGAATATTCAATACCATTTGTAAATATTCATTGTTTTTGGCTGCACTGTAATTCCACCTATTTGTGTATCCACCCTGATCTTCAAGGTGTATGGTGTAGTCCATATCTTACATGTCTTTGTCTTAGTTTATTTTCCTTCCCAGCCTGTCACAAATTTCTTTAAAAATCTTCTTTTTCAAATCCACCAGTCAGAATCTTTTGATATTTGATATGTGGCAACCTTAGAAGGTTCAGCTTCCAATTTGTTCAAATCAAGTCCCTTGGGTCATATTTGCACTCGCTGTAGGATCACATATTTTAACTTAATGCTCAATAAGGACTTTTCTTTAAAATAGCTTTTTCACATCCTCTAGTCAGATTCTTTTGTTACATAGTATGGACATCCTTAGTGTGGGGAGATTCAAGTTTGTCAAATCAAATTCCATATAACTTGGTGCAGTATGAGGAATATTCTGCCAAGATTTTCTTCTTCAGATGCACCAGGCAGAATCTTTTGCTGTTTGGTATATAATATCACTATGACACCCAGGTTAAAGTTTATTCAAAGTGTTTGCTTGACTAATTTGGTGGGCACCAGAGGAGTTTGAAATTTGAAAGAGAACCCAATGGAGAGTTTACTCTTTGTTTAAATGAATTGTGCCCATGTGTTTGTGGTAAACTTAAGTTATGTGTTACATGTGAATGTGAGTACATAGATTAACGTTTCCTCACTAGAGGTTGGGGGAGGGGGTGGGGGAAGGGGGGCTTTGCAAAATAATTTTTTATGCCCTCGAAAAAATTTCAGGGACATATAGTGGATTTTGTTGAACCTTGGCATACATGTTGCTTATGGGGAGACGATGTGTTGCACACAAAATGTTTTTTTTTTGTTTGATGGAGCTCAAGGTCACAGACCAAGATCATAGTTTGGGGGCATGTGTGGTCGTGACGTCACTGTTGGTCTTGTTTTGCTTGAAAAGAAAAAAATTAGAAAGCAATTTCATCATGTTGAGGGGTAGGGAGGTGGAGGGGGGCCACTGGGTGACTTTTTTTCACTTTGTTCAAAATGTGTTTGGGGTTTTTTGAGTGGTTTTACGCAAAAAAAAAAAAAAAAAAACACTCTGCATACCCAACCCGCACTCACAAAGCTAAATAAAATTAACTATCTTAACATGTAGCTGCTAAATGTGACCTTAAATCCTTCTTTAGCCAATTTTATCAGGTGAGCGATAAAGGCCCGTTGAGGCCTCTTCTCTTCATTGACCAAGTACTTTTATGAATTGTGTGGATTTTCAAATGAGATTCTTGTGTGCGCAACTCCTTTTACATTATTGAACCGATTTCGATTGAACTTCTCAAACATTATGACTAGCAAGTAAACATGCGCATACTCTAAAAAATTTTCATCTGCGACAATTTTAAGCAGGTTATCTCCCCTGAACTTAGATTTATTATGGATTTTCAAATGAGATTCTTGTGTGTGCAACTCCTTCTACATTATTGAACCAATTTCGATGAACCTTCTTAAACATGATGACTAATGAGTGAACATGCGCAACATTTCCAAATTTTCCATCTGTGATGATTTTTTCCAGATTATCTCCCCTTCAGCTTGGAAGATTTAATATAGATTTATATATGTGATTTTTGTGCATGCATCTATCCCACATTTTTAGCTCACCAACGAAGCTGTGTGAGCTTATGTCATGACCCGTGGCGCGTCGTCATCATCACTTGTGTTAAAGTTATTGTAAGAGTCCACTTTAGTTTAAACAATATTTATTCAATAGAGAATATTATATGTTACATTAACACCGTAAATCTGACAAAAGCAAAAACAGTAAACAACAAAACACAGTGTGACATATAATAAAATTGCAATAGAAAATGAGTACTGTAGGGATTTGACAGTAAGCTTATAGCTTATTCGGGTCATCTCCCAATATTCAGGTCACCTCTCAAAAGAGTTCACTTTGACTTTCCCACCTGTTACTATGCACCTCATACTGTTTCTATGACTTAGTTACCCACAGACCCTTACCCAGTGATACTTTTTTTGCAATGTTTATAAGAGTTTTTTGTAAGTTTGGACTTCGAGAATTTCTGACCTGTTTTGCTATACATGAGTGGAGGCTACCACCAGTATGCTGTGGCTTTTATATTTCATACATGTGTTAAATGCATCAATATAAGATGACATTAACCCTTGGCCGGACATTTTTCGGAGATTTTGGACTTTTTTAATGCAATGTTTTTGTAAGTGTGGATATTTTTTGCAGATTTGTAATAAGCCTAGGTTTATTGCATGCCATGCATTGGTGAGCTAATGGGGATGGACACCCCACTCTTGTTTAACCAATTTGGATCAAACGTCTCAAACATGACTAGGAAATGAACATGCACATATTATAAAATTCTTCATCTGTGTCAATTTTAACCAGGTTATCTCCAATGAACTTGTATTTATGATGAATCTTCAAATGAGATTCTTATGTGTGCAACTCCCCCTACATTATTATGAACGGATTTAGATGAAACTTCTTAAACATGGTCACTAATGAGTGAACATGTGCATGTTTTCAACTGTCCCATCTGTGAGGACTTTTACCTGATTATCTCCTCTTTAACTGAGGAGATTTAATGTTGATTTGTATAAGATTTTTGTGTCTGCAAGTCTTCCTTCATTAATGAACCAATTTTAATCAAATATCTCAAACGTTATGACCAGCAAGTGGACTTGCGCATATTCTAAAAAAATTTCATCTTCGACAATTTTAAAAAGGTTATCTCCCTTGAACTTAGATTTATTATGGATTTTCAAATGTATTTCTTGTGTGCAACCTTTCCTACATTATTGAACCGATTTTGATGAAACTTTTTAAACACTGCCAATTATGAGTGAACATGCACATGTGCCCAAATTTTCTATCTGTGGTGATTTTTATCTCCCCTTTAATTTAGAAAGATTTAATATAGATTTGTACATGAGATGTTTGTGTTTGGAACATCTTTATTAATGAACCTATTTTGATCAAACTTTTCAAACATTATGCCGAACAAGTGGGCATATTCCAAATTTGGTGATCTGCGACAATTTTAACCAAGTTATCTCCCATAAACTTGGATTTAATATTGATTTTTCAAGCTCCACATTCAGTTCTGCCTTCTAGTAAGCCGTAAGTGGGAGTATTAATCACCTTCAGTGATTGTTCTAGTTGAGCATGGCATTCTATTATACTTCACCCCTGTGGGATCCCCAGGAAGTGAAACACTGCTTTTTTAACTGTCAGAAACAAGCTCAGTTTTACTGGTAAAATGGGACCCAGTCACCAATGCTTGGGGTGGAAGTCCTCTGAAATGGGCAGCAAAGGTGTAAAAGATTGACTGAACTTGACTATCACCATTTTGTGGTCATGATCAGCCATTGTGCAGAAGTATATGACCTTAAACACCAATAAATAAATAAATAAATTATACTTCACATAAGATGCTGTGATTATTATGAGACATCTCCAAAAGTAGTACAATGGAACCCTGTTAATTAAATATCCACTTTGTTAATGAAAATTATTCAATTAACAGGAGTATTCAGTTAACAGGGATTGTCACTTTCCTGTATTCTAGAGATAAACTTAGCATTTATTCTATTATATCTTGTTTGACAGAGCCTCATGAGCTCTGTCAAACAAGATATAATAGATTAAATGCCTGTATTGGGTGTACTGAAGGCAATTAAGTCTATAAACAAAGGAAAACTGGGGAGAGTCAGGGTAATTTCTTGACAGATTACAAGATTTTTTATTCAATTAACAGGAGTTTACTCTATAACCTATATTCAATAAACAGGTCAAATTTGTACTGGAGGTATGGTAAATGGTTTTGTGTTGGGAAATTATATTCAGTTAACAGGGTTATTCAGTTAAGAGCTATCCAATTTAGTGGGCTCCACTGTACCACAAAGATGTTTTGCCAAATTGAATATTAGAAATAATTCTGTTTTTTTTTTTTTCTTTTCAGAGGAAGAATCAGGTTCCAGTTCCTTAAGGGGTAAACGAACTCGTACAGCTCCAGCAGAAATTCATAGTGTAAAAAAATTCAAACCTTCTCCAGATGTCCAAAGGAGAAGTTTACGTGGAAAGGTATAGAACATGGCATTCAGTTACAATAAAGATGCTTAGAAACTATGGTGGGGAGAGGGAGTAATATCCTTCTTAATCTACTTCCTCTATCGTTTTTCACTTTGTTCATTGTCCTATTGGGGTACCATAGGGAGATAAAATGACTCAAACATTTTTAGCTCAACTTTGACGAAGTCAAATTTGAGCTATTGTCATGGCCCGTCGTCCGTCTGGCCGTCTGTCCGCACGTCAACAATTGGATACGGCTCGGGCTAGAGGCCGTATTTATGAACCGATCTTTACGAAACTTCTTGGGTACCTTTGTTATGACCGTGGGACGAGAACGAGTGTTTTTGGGTGCGGTCCAAAATTCAAGATGGCTGCCAGCCGCCATTTTGTACCGACGATGCAGAAACTGTACTGAACTTCCATATGAATCCTCTGATTTGAATATTTTTTTGTATGAATGTTTAGTACCATGGGATACATCACATATAATACGGGTTTTTTTCTCGTGCATAAATTGTGCAAATTAGACTAATTTTGATGTTTTTTGGGGTTACTTTCAGCACTGTAAGTGCAAATGCCAATACGGCTCGGGCTAGAGGCCGTATTTATGAACCGATCTTGACGAAACTTCTTGGGTACCTTTGGTATCACCGTGGGACAAGAACGAGTGTTTTGGGGTCCGGTTCGAAATTCAAGATGGCCGATGACAGCCATTTTGTACAAAATTAGGTGCAGTCAGATTTTTGCACAGAACTTCCATATGAAAGCGCTGATTTGAATAATTTTTTGTGTGAATGTTTAGTATCATTGGATACATCACATATAATACGGGTTTTTTTCTCGTGCAGAAATTATGCAAATTAGATGAACTTTGATTTTTTCAGTGCGACTTACACACAGTAAGTACACATGTCAATACGGCTCGGGCTAGAGTCTGTATTTATGAACTGATCTTCACAAAATGTCTTGGGTACCTTTGTTATCACCTTTGGATGAGAACGAGTGTTTCTGGGTGCGGTCTAAAATTCAAGATGGCTGCCAGTGGCCATTTTGTACCGAAATTAGGTCTAATCAGTTTTTTGTACACAACTTCTTTACAGCTCAGACTAGAGGCCATATTTATGAACCAATCTTTACGAAACTTCTTGGGTACCTTTGTTATCACCGTGGGATGAGAGCGAGTGTTTTTGGGTGTGGTCCGAAATTCAAGATGGCCACCAGCAGCCATTTTGTACCAAAATTAGTGCAATCAGTCTTTTGTACAGAACTTCTGTATGAAAGTTCTGATTTGAATAAATTTTTGTATGAATGTTTAGTAACATGGAATACATCACATATTGTAAGGGTTTTTTTTTCATGCAGAAATTAAATTAGATGAACTTTGATTTATTCAGTGCTACTTACACAATGTAAGCACACATGTCAATACGGCTCAGGGTAGAGGCTGTATTTATGAACCGATCTTCACAAAACTTCTTGGGTATCTTTGTTATCACCTTGGGATGAGAATGAGTGTTTCTGGGTACGGTCCAAAATTCAAGATGTTTGCCAGTGGCCATTTTGTACCAAAATTAGGTCCAATCAGTTTTTTGTCACAAGTTCTATACAGCTCGTATTTATGAACTGATCTTCACAAAACTTCTTGGGGACTTTTGTTTTCACCTTGGGACAGGAACGAGTGTGTTTTGGGGTGCCTTTGTTATCACTGTACTATGAGAACAAATATTTTGGGGTTCAGTCAGACCCACTCTGGGACTCCAAAGATTTTTTTCTAGTTTAGCATCTGACTGTCACCCACCTTTACAATACTTTACCTATACATTTGTTACAGGCAACGGTCAGTATTTATGTACAGACCGTTACAATACTTTATATGTACCTTTGTTATCAGGTCATTACCTAGCTGTTTGTCATTGCTGTGTCACATACTATACGTGTACATGTCTTTGTCTTGACAAGTTGAGCTACAGTGTCATTGACACTTTCATTTTTCTTAGCCATTCTAAAGAACTATTTTGTAGAGTGTTATTATTCCTGCCCAAATAAAGTTTGGCAGGAGATATAGAAATTAAAATTTTATACCTTTCATGCCTTAACCTCATATTTAATTATCGCTGGCCAAAACGAAGTTTGGTGGGGATACAGAAATGTCGTCTGTCTGTTCTTTCATTTGTCCTTCAGGCCATCCATACTTCGATCCATAACAACTTTGAACCTTCATATCTCAGTCAGTGGATGTTGGATTTAAATGATCTTTGGTATGCTGATAGACCACCATGGGGGAAGGATATTCACAAGTAACAGGTTTTGTCCATTTTTAGCTCACCTGACTGAAAGTCAGTGGGAGCTAAAGTGATCAGTTTTTGTCCATCCTACGTGAACTTTACATCATCGACTTCTCCTCATAAACCACGGGGCCGAATTGAACCAAATTTGATGTGCATGTTACTTATCATATGTCAAATCAAGTTTGTTCAAATAAAGTTGCCTTGCCTACAGGGGGCACCACAAGGGGCATTACTCTGATAGCATCCATAAATTGTTTTCCAAAATTAAAAAAATCTCCAGAACCATCAATTAGATATATAATCTTTTGATATTTGGTATATAATATCTCGGGGGGGGGGGGGGGGGGGGGGGGGGGGGGGGGGGGGGGGGGGCAGATTCAAGTTTGAGTCACTGGGTTAATAATTGGGCTCCTTGAAAGGAGCCTGAATTTTAACTTAGTGCAATATGAGGAAATTTCTTTAAAAATCTTCTCCGGAACCATCATTTAGAATCATCTGATATTTGGTATACAACATCTCTAGAGGGGTCAGATTCAAGTTTGTTTATACCTCCACTTATGAAGAAAATGGGGCTATACTGGATTACATGCGTCTGTCCATCCATCTGTGTGTGAGTCCGTCCGAGAATATTCATAACTTTCATAACTTATGTTAATTATTATTTTCTATAATATTTGTTGATAATAGGTATGCTCACACTAGTTATTTTTAGCTCACCTGAGCGCAGCTCAAGGGGAGCTTTACTAATCACTTTCCGTCCATCTTCCGGTGTCCATCGTCCGTCCGACGTTAACTTTACATTATCAACTTTTTCTCACGAACTGCTGGACCAAATTCAACAAAATTTGCTGTGCATGTTCCCTATTATATGTCAATTCAAGTTTGTTCAAATCAAGTTGACCCGCCCCTTGGTAGGGCCACGCCCAAAAAGTGAGCCTAAATCTTAAAAAATCTTCTCATGAACCAGCAGTAGCAGAGACTTCATATTAAGTGTGCAGTTCCCTTTTGAGGTGTAGACTCAGATTTGTTCAAGAGAAGTTCTGGGGCTATATTTGCCATCGTTATGGGAGGGGCAAGAATTTTCTATTTTCCAAACCGAGAGGCTGATTTGAAACAAATTTGACATGAGGTTTTATTGGGACATAAGTAGTTAATTTATGGCAAAAAAAAATATTTCCGTCGCCCCATGGGAACCGCAGGAGCTAAAAATAGAAAAAAAATTAAAACACCCATATCTTCAAAACTACACGGCACTGAGAATTCTTATTTGGTGTGAAGCTTCCTTAGGACCAACAAAAATTGCTATCGGTTTTAGCATGGGGTACTTTTTGGGTACTTTGAAAAAGTGCTGAGTCAGCGTTTTTAGCTCACCTGACTTTCAGTCAGGAGAGCTATAGTGATCACTCACTGTCCGTCGTCGTGAACATGGTGTTTGCGTCTTCTCCTCCCAAACCTCTGAACCAATTTAATTGATATTTGAGATAATAGTTTGTCATGACATCGCAATTTGATTTTGTTCAAATCAAGTTGCCTCGCCCCTTGGTAGGGCCACACCCAAAAAGTGTGCTGAAATCTTAAAAAATCTTCTTCTCATGAACCAGCAGTAGCAGAGACTTGATATTTGGTGTGCAGCTTCCTTTTGAGGTGTAGACTCAGGTTTGTTCAAGAGAAGTTTGATGGGCTATATTTGGCGTTGTTTTGGGAGGGGCAAAATTTTTGGCTCCGGCCAAAATTTCTATTTTCCGAACCGAGAGGCTGATTTGAACCAAATTTTCTGTGGGGGCTTATTGGGTCATAAGTACCTAATTTATGCCGATTTTTTTTTCCTGCAGTCCCGTGGGAACCGCAGGAGCTCAAAATAGACAAAAATTAAAACGACAATATCACCAACACTGCACGGCACTGAGAATTCTTATTTGGTGTGAAGCTTCCTTAGGGTCAACAGAAAGGATTGGTAAAAAAAAATTGCCATCGGTTTTATCATAGGGTACAGTTTCGGGACTTTGAAAAAGTGCAGAGTTACTGTAGGCAATGGGAAAAACATTAAAAAGTCTTCTTCTCCAGCTCCAGCAGGCAGAATATTTTGATATTTGGTATGCAACATTGTAGGGTGAATCTGATTCAAGATTGTTCAAATCGGCCCCCTGGGTTTATATTTGGGCTCAGTATAGAAGCTCAAATCCGGACTTAGTGCATTTCAGGCAAATTTCTTTAAAAATCTTCTTTTCCAGATCCAGCAGGCAGAATCTTTTGATATTTGGTATGCAACATTGTGGGGTGGATCTGATTCAAGTTTGTTCAAATCGGCCCCCTAGATTCATATTTGGGCTCACTACAGGAGCCCGAATTCAAACTTGGTGCATTTCAGGCAAATTTCTTTGAAAATCTTCTTCTCAAGATCCAGCAGGCAGAATCTTTTGATATTGGGTATGCAGCATGCTTAGGGGGGTGAGATTAAAGTTTGTGCAAGATTCAAGTTTGTTCAAATTGAGTCCCTGGGTTCAAATTTAGGCTATGGGAGCCCAAATTTTAACATAGTGCAAAATGAGGATTATTCTTTCAAAATCTTCTTCCTCAGATCCACCAGTCAGAATCATTTCATATTTGGTATACAACATCTCCAGGGAGATCAGATTCAAGTTTGTACAAATCGAGTTCCTGGTTCACATTTGGGCTCACTATGGGAGCCCGAATTTTAACTTATTGCAATATGAGGACTTTTCTTTCAAAATCTTCTTCAGATCTACCAATAAGAATCTTTTGATATTTGGTATGCACCATCCTGGGGGGGGGGGGGGGGGGGGGGATTCAAGTTTGTTCAAGCCAAGTCCCTGTTATTATTTAGGCTGATAATTTGGGGTTCCTTTCCGGACTTAGAAATTTTGGACCAAAATCCGGAAATATTTTTTTGTTTTTTTATGCATTTCAGTCAATTTTAAGACAAAATTTGTTTTTTTTTTTTACACTGAAAATTTCGGGGCCAGGTGGAACTTAGAAAATTTTCGACTGAAATCCAGAAATTAGTTTTTTGGTTTTTTATGCGTTTTGGTCAATTTTAAGAAGAAAAAAAAATTTTAGGCTGAAAATATTTTGTTTAGTAAAGACTTCGAAAATTTCCGAACAAAAATAAAAAAAAATCTGTTTTTTATGCGTTTATCTCAATTTTGGGATGTAAAAGAGCAGGAACTGAAAATAGAAGGAAAACGAAAATTTCCGAACAGAAATAAAAAAAAATCTGTTTATGCATTTATCTCAATTTTTGACGTAAAAGTGCAGGAACTGAAAATAGAAAGAAAATCATATGTATTGTGTGGGCACAATCGCTTCATCTAGTTGGTATATGCTTTACTTAGGAGGGGCATATGCAGCTTATTCAAGTCAAGTCCCTGGTTTGATATTTAGACTACCATGTCAGGTGTGCGCCCTCAGGCCCCCAGGGGCCTCTTGTTTAACACTGTGGGTAATGGGAAAAACATTTAAGACGACTTTTCTCCGAAACCACTGCTCCAAAAACTTTCAGATTTCACATATAACATATTTGGAAGATTGTTTCACATGTGTATTGAAATTAATTTCCTGGACCCATATTTGGGCTCTCTAATGTTTAAATTAGTACAGTATGAAGAATATTCTTTAAAAATCTTATTCTTCAGATCTACAAATAAGAATCTTTTGATATTTGGTATGCAGCATCCTTAGGGAGGTGAGATTCAAGTTTGTTCAAGCCAAGTCCCTGAGCTGATATTTGGGCTCAGTGTGGGACCCCGAATTATAACTTTGTTCAATATGAGGAATTCTTCTTTCAAAATCCTCTTCTTCAGATTCAGCAGTTGGAATGTTTTGATATTTGGCATGCTGCATCCTTGGGGGGGGGGGGGGGGGGGGGGGGGGGGGTTCAAGTTTGTTAAAGCCAAGTCCCTGGGTCCATATTTGGGTTCCCTGTGGGGCAAAATTTCTTTGAAAATCTTTTTCTCAAATCCAGCAGGCAGAATCTTTTGATATTGGGTATGCAGCATGCTTAGGGGGGTGAGATTCAAATTTGTTCAAGTCAAGTCCCTGGGTTCATATTTGGGCTCACTGTGCTAGCCCGAATTATAGCTTAGTACAAAATGAGGAATTTTCTTCAAAAATCTTCTTCAGATCCAGCAGTCGGAATGTTTTGATATTTGGTATGCAGCATCCTTAGGGGGGTGAGATTCAAGTTTGTTCAAGCCATGTCCCTAGGTCTATATTTGGGCTCACAGTGGGAGCTTGAATTGTAACTAAGTTCGAGGTGAGAAATTTTCTTAAAAAATCTTTTTCAGATCCAGTAGTCGGAATGTTTTGATATGTGGTGTGTAGCATCCTTAGGAGGGTGAAATTCAAGTTTATTAAAGCCAAGTCCCTGGGTTCATAAATGGGCTCCCTGTGGGAGCCTGAATTATAATTTAGTGCAATATAAGGAATATTCTTTTAAAATCATTTTTTTTAAGATTCACTGATCAGAATCTTTGGGAGGGGGGGTGTTCAAGTTTGTTAAAGCCAAATCCCTGGGTCCATATTTGGGCTCCCTGTGGGAGCCCGAATTATAACTCAATATGAGGAATTTTTCTTTAAAAATCTTCTTCAGATTCAGCAGTCGAAATGTTTTGATATTTGGCATGCAGCAACCTTAGGGGGTGAGATTCAAGTTTGTTCAAGCCATGTCCCATGGTTCATATTTGGGCTCACTATGGGAGCCTGAATGACATCTTAGTTCAAAATGAGGAATTTTCTTTAAAAATCTTCTTCAGATCCAGCAGTTGAATGCTTTTGATATTTTTTATGCAGCATCCTTTGGGGGGAAAGATTCAAGTTTGTTCAAGTCATGTCCCTAGGTCCATATTTGGACTCACTGTGGGAGCTCGAATTGTAACTTCGTTCAAAATGAGGAATTTTCTTTAAAAATCTTCTTCAGATCCAGTAGTCAGAATGTTTTGATATTTGGTGTGCAGCATCTTTAGGAGGGTGAAATTCAAGTTTATTAAAGCCAAGTCCCTGGGTTCATAAATGGGCTCCCTGTGGGAGCCTGAATTATAATTTAGTGCAATATGAGGAATATTCTTTTAAAATCATTTTTTTTAAGATTCACTGATCAGAATCTTTGGATATTTGGTTTAAGCTTTTCTTAGGAGGAGCAGATGCAACTTGTTGAAATCAATTCTCTGGGTTGATATTTAGGCTACCATGTCAGGTGAGCGCCTCAGGCCCCCTGGGAAATAGACATTATTTGTCTGTTCAGCCTGTATCTCAGGAATCCTTTCATATTTGGTATATAACATCTCTGGGTGGGGCAGATTCAAGTTTGTTCAAATCGAGTCCCTGGGTTAATATTTTGGTTCACTATTTGAGCCCAAAATTAACTTAGTGCAATGTGAGGACATTTCTTTAAAAACCTTCTTCAGATCCACCAGTCAGAGTTCTTTCATATTTGGTACATAACATCTCAAGGGGGATCAGATTCAAGTTTGTTCATTTTGAGTCCCTGACTTAATATTTGTGTTCTCTTTGGGTGGGGTTGGGGTAGGGGGGTGGCAGGGGGAGCATGTAAGGTTCAGGTTTGTTCAAATTTGTTCTTTAGTGTTTTTCCATAAAACTTGCCTTTCATGACTTCATTCCTTTGTAGTGTTGATGAACCATGTCTGACTGAATGTGACCCAAAATATTTCTTTGAACCACTTTGGCAGGTGAGCGATTAAGGCCTCTTGGGGACTCTTGCTCTTTTACAGAGTTATGGGCCTCTTTCCATTTTTTTCTACTTAGAAACCCTTCAGCTTAGAAACCCTTGGTGAGGATACCAGTGGCGTTGCACATTGTTCTTACTGCAGATGAGCAGCTAAGGGATTCTCCAAGAGAAAAATCCCTTAAAGAACAGAAAAGTCAAAATGACAAAGTTTTAACCAAAACAGACCAACCAGGGGGCAAAAACGCACAGGCCTCCTGCCCAGTAACACTGTCCAGAACAGTAACCATTGTCCAATTTCCAACAGACATGTGTAGTTTAATTTTCTAAAATTTTGAATGTTATATGCATGTATATTTCTGAAGCAGGGATGAGGTACATACAAATAGAACATTTTATGGCTGAGTGGACAGTATTTTGTGTTACTTTGGTAAATATATTAAGAAATAAAATTTGATAAAAAATTTTAATTTCCTCGCAATTTACCAAAGTAACACAAGTGCCAATTCAACAGTAAGGTGGTGGGTATTGAGAAATATATATGTTTGCATCTTCAGTAATAAACCTAGAGGTCAGAGTTTATAGTGTGTCTGAATCTAACATTCTAGAGTATAATTGGATCAATAATCATCATTTTCAGAGAATATATGAAAATGATAAACATGAAAATAACACAACATACAATACATATTATACATATATATATATATATAAATGTATCGCCAATGTCAAGTAGAAATTCCATCAGGCATTGACCTGGATCTGAGCCACTGAACTGAAAACTCTTAAAGTTTTTTGGAAGTTGTCCCTGACGGGAGTCAATCCCAGATCTAATACACCCAATCACCTAGCCATAAACACACAGAGGGGCTCCGATCCAAATACTGAATGCTCTCTAACTCACTAAAAAAGCAATACTAATTAGCACTATTATGAAATCAATGAAAACAAAGACTCTGAATCTGACAGTCCAAAACTATAATGATCTTCGCCTAAAATTTGTTGTAAAACAAATATGCTTCTAAAGAGGATTTGCGTTAATTTGTATTTATGAGACAAATATATATATATAATTTTACCAAATCTTGGCAACCAGCTTGGTTCAGTCAATAAAGTAGCAGTCTAACCTGAACCTTTCATTACCATAGGAATGTAGATTGTCGGTGGTAATATAGACACTACAAAACTAATAGAATCACTGATGGAGAAGAGGAACATGAATGAAGGAAATCGTGCTGTCTGCTCCTTTTGTGCCTAGGCAAAATTGATTGTTCGACAATCCTAGAATGTTCAAGTCTGTACCGGTTGTAGAGCTCATAGAAAAAGGGCTATGTCCCCACTTGATTCAAGGAGAACAGATGATGCCTCGAAGAAAACAGAAAAACTTTCACCATGAATGTCGTCCTTTAGATAATACAGATTCGAGGTGTTTATACATTATCCAGCATAAAAGGTGACAAAAGATTGCCGATCTGGGGTTATCATCAGAATGCAAGGGATGTACATGCAAGTCGGGGCAATCTTGTTGATTGTGGTGTAAGACTGAGAATACTCAGGGATTCTCATCCGATTGCAAAGGTGGACGTATATGCAATTCAGGGAAATCTTGTTTATGGTGTCGTGAGACTGAGTACACTGCAGAATGACTGACTGATTGCCAGTGTGGATGCAAAGGCAAGTTGGGAGATAATTTTGTTAAAAATCCCTAAATGGGATTGTCGTTGATTTATATGCAGATTGGTAACAATCTTGTTTATAGCCCCATGAGAATTGACTCATGCATTATCGTTCGATTACAAGGGTAGTAATCTATGAAAGTCAGGGATTATATATATTTTTATACTATACCAATGACCCAGACTTAGCTGGTGCTAGCTCCTTAAATTATAGGGCGAAACACAAATTTTGCCCCCCAATCCCCAAAATTTGCATCAAAAACCGAAATTTCAATGTCCTATGTGGTCCTACCTTATATCCACTGCTCATGCGCAGTGTCAAGGGGGTCTCGAAATTGGCTCCAAAAGTCACTCTATCTGGACCGCGAGCGAGAGAGGCCCCCTCTCTCTTACAGCAACATCTGGGCCACGATGTTGTATGTTCATTTGTTAGTCGGAGCATACGTCCACTCCTCATCCTCGGGACGCTCATTCGCATAGACAGTCCGACACGGCTGGTCTATTGGCTTCCTCATCCTCACGTCGGCACACACGACCGCACCTTGGCTATGTGACCACAGATATTCAGGGGACATTCGCATATTATATAAATGCAGGAATGAACGTCTCTGGAGCTCCTGCTTTGCCGACCAGGGAATCCACGTTGATCAGGTCACGCCATCCGCTAGCCAAGGACATGAGGCTTTTCCAGTTGGGACTTTCGCATATTATATAAATGCAGGAATGAACGCCCCTGGAGCTTCCAGCAGCTAATTACGGAAGACCGCGGCTCCACAGGCCTCCGTGACGGACTAGCTATCGCAGTTAGCTCAATTCATCCCAGCATCCCAGCAGTTATCAGAAACTTTTTCAATAAAGAACTATCTGAGCAAGCTGGGTCGGTTCGCTCCCCTGCAGAGTCAGTAGGGATGACCGAGATTATTATGTGGTCCAAGCGGATGGTAAAAGGGAATTGGCACGGCTGAAATTTTCCCTTTCCGAACAACTTAAGGTGGCCGTAGATTTCATCTGGCAAGTTGTTTCTCTGGACAAAAATGCTGCGTTACCTGATAAGAAACTGTAAACGTGACTGGACACAGACTTTTTCAGCCAGATTAGGGACACCGTCCCTGAGTTTCCGACCCAGTCCAGAAATGTCATCGACATTTGAACTTTTGAATGACGCTATATTCAAGCTAGCCTCTAAGACTGGCAAATCCGGTTTCTTATCGCCTATGCGCTATACAGCTGCCTTTCATCAATGCTAGACATAATTTGAAACGGCAGGACAAGGCGTGCCGAGAGTTCCTCTGCGTTTGGACGACTAGGCTGAGGACCTGGAAAGGTCATTGCCGGCATCCATGTCTATTTACTCCAGTATACTGGAGAACACAATTTAGATGCATTTTCTCACGCAGATCACCTTACCAGAGTGTTATCACTACTTCTCGAAGAAAGAATTCCAGGATCTTTAATCTTCCTTAAGAGTTCTTTCGAGGGCTATAGCATTTTCTACGTATAACACCGCCTTTCAGTGGCAATATGGAGTTAGTCAGACGTGATGCTGCCCTGGCTGCATCCACAAAAGTGGATAGTAAAGTGAAAAAAATCTCTTCCAGTCGCTCCGGTCTCAGGAGAGCTTCTCTTCGTCGTTAAGCTTTCTACAATCTATTAGATTACTAAGAAAGCTCCGGATTCTCTGCATTATTCCGCTTTGAAAAAGTCGGACTCAGCAGGGAGGAGTAAGGCAGGTTCTTTGGGGGCGAATACGTCCAAAGGAAGTTCCTATAGAGGATCAAAGCCTCTATGTCTTACTCCGGAGACCGTCAGAGTAGCGACTCACATAGGGGTCGTAATGCTGGCCTGAGATATCGGGTCAGATGCCCCTAGATCGACTGGGCGAGGTGCAGGTCATGGAGGATGTGTTTTCTCCTTCCGCAATCCTCGCAGGACCAGGAGGTGATGGTTCCATGTCGACCAGGTCACGCCATCTGCTAGCCAAGGACACAAGGCCTTTCCAGTTGGGACGTTCGCATATTATATAAATGCAGGAATTAATGTCCCTGGAGCTTCCAGCGGCTAATTATGTAAGACTGCGGATCCATAGGCCTCCGTGACGGACTTGCTATCGCAGATAGCTCAATTCATCACAGCATCCCAGCAGCTATCAGAAACTTTTTCAGTAAAGAACTATCTGAGCCAGCTGTGTCGCCTCGTTCCCCTGCAGAGTCAGTAAGGGACGACCGAAATTATTATGTGGTCCAGGCAGATGGTAAAAAGGGAATCAGCACAGTTGAAATTTTCCCTTTCCGAACAACTTAAGGTGGCCGTAGATTTCATCCGGCATCACCTTTTAGAAGTTGTTTCTCTGGACAAAAATGCTGCGTTACCTGATAAGAAACTGAAAGCGTCACTGGACACAGACTTTTTTCGGTCAGATTAGGGACACCGTCCCTGAGTTTCCGACCCAGTCCAGAAATGTCGACATTTGAACTTTTGAATGTATTTTCGTTGTGCGGTCCTTCTTGCATGACAAGCAATTACAGGACGAGCAGTGGATGCAATTTCTAACTGCAGGATGACCTCCTCTTCGCTAAATTATGCTGCTAAGTGGAAGGTTTTCTCACGGTGAGGTAGGGATCATTCTGTTGATTCCTATGCACTTCATGATAGTTTACAGATCGGATCTATGTCTCTTTATCTAAGTTACGGAAAACTTTTCGATAAATAGACTTAGAACCCTTAGACTAATTCCTAGGTGGAATTTAGCTTGGGTTCTTCTTAAGCTTAAGAAGCACCATTTGAGCCTCTTGATACAGTGGACTTCAGTTCTTATGTTATAAGACAGCTTTCTCTTAGCCTTCTCTCCGGCTAGAAGAGTTAGTTAGCTTCAGGCACTATCTGTGGATGATTCTCACTATTGTAGTGTAGGTAATACTATTACCTTGACTACTATGGTTGGATTTTGGCTAGAATCAGGCTCCTATAAGTATCTGGAACCTATTGTTATTAAGTCTCCTCCGTCTTCAGACGGGCACAGGCCTTTAATCTGTCCTGTTAGAGCTATACGTTTTTATGTGTACCCATACTGTGTATGGTACACATAATGCCGGCATCCGGGGTGACCATCCGTCGTTCGTCCATCCTTTGTCTGTCCGTCTGTCTGTCCATCCGTCTGTCCATCCGGCGTCCGTATCCATTTCTTTGGCATTCGATAACTTGAAAAATATTGCTTAGATTGTCAAGTTACTTTATATTTGTGTTCAGGTTACCGATGTGCCGAGCTGTATAGTTTTTGGTGTAAATCAGATAATTTAATCCTGAGATATTAACCCTTTATCCTTCAAATTGAAAATTCCTCCAATCCCTTTGGCATTCGATAACTTGAAAAATATTGCTTGGATTGTCAAGTTACTTTATATTTGTGTTCAGGTTACTGATGTGCCGAGCTGTATAGTTTTTATGTGTACCCATACTATGTATGGTACACATAATGCCGGCATCCGGGGTGACCATCCGTCGTTCGTCCATCCTTTGTCCGTCCGTCTGTCCGTCCGTCCGTCTGTCCATCCGGCTTATGTATCCATTTCTTTGGCATTCAGTAACTTGAAAAATATTGCTTGGATTGTCAAGTTACTTTATATTTGTGTTCAGGTTACTGATGTGCCGAGCTGTATAGTTTTGGTGTAAATCGGATGATTTGATCCTGAGATATTTACCCTTCAAATTGAAAATTTCTCCAATCCCTTTGGCATTCGATAACTTGAAAAATATTGCTTGGGTTGTCAAGTTACTTTATATTTGTGTTCAGGTTACTGATGTGCCGAGCTGTATAGTTTTTGGTGTAAATCTGATAATTTAATCCTGAGATGTTAACCCTTTATCCTTCAAATAATCCCTTTGGCATTCGATAACTTGAAAAATATTGTTTGGATTGCCAAGTTACTTTATATTTGTGTTCAGGTTACTGATGTGCCGAGCTGTTTAGTTTTTGGTGTAAATTGGATAATTTGATCCTGAGATATTAACCCTTTATCCTTCAAATTGAAAATTCCTCCAATCCCTTTGGCATTCCATAACTTGAAAAATATTGCTTGGATTGTCTAGTTACTTTATATTTGTGTTCAGGTTACTGATGTGCCAAGCTGTATAGTTTTTGGTGTAAATCTGATGATTTGATCCCGAGATATTAACCCTTTGTCCTTCAAATTGAAAATTTCTCCAGTCCCTTTGGCATTCGATAACTTGAGAAATACTACTTGGATTGTCAAGTTACTTCATATTTGTGTTCAGGTTGCTGATGTGCCGAGCTGTATAGTTTTTGGTGTAAATCTGTTATTTTGATCCTGAGATATTAACCCTTTATCCTTCAAATTGAAAATCCCTCCAATCCCTTTGGCATTCGATAACTTGAAAAATATTGCTTGGATTGTCAAGTTACTTTATATTTGTGTTCAGGTTACTGATGTGCCGAGCTGTGTAGTTTTTGGTGTAAATCTGATAATTTAATTCTGAGATATTAACCCTTTATACTTCAAATTGAAAATTCCTCCAATCCCTTTGGCATTCGATAACTTGAAAAATATTGCTTGGATTGTCAAGTTACTTTATATTTGTGTTCAGGTTACTGATATACCGAGCTGTATAGTTTTTGGTGTAAATCTGCTATTTTAATCCTGAGATATTAACCCTTTATCCTTCAAATTGAAAATTCCTCCAATCCCTTTGGCATTTGATAACTTGAGAAATGTTGCTTGGATTGTCAAGTTACTTTATAATTGTGTTCAGGTTACTGATGTGCTGTATAGTTTTTGGTGTTAATCTTATAATTTGATCCGGAGATATTAACCCTTTATCCTTCAAATTGAAAATTCCTCTAATCCCTTTGGCATGAGATAACTCAAAAAATATCAGTCCGATTGTCATGTTACTTTATATATTTATTTAGGTCACTGATGTGCTGTGCTGTATAGTTTTTTATGTAAATCTGATAATTTGATCCGGAGATATTAACCCTTTATCCATCAAATTAGACACTCCTCCAATCCATTTCTATATGTACCCATACCTTCACTGTGTGGGAACGATTTTCTACTTAACCGGAAGCTACAGATTATCGAGGCGTGAATGTTCAGATTTTTGCAAAAATATTAGCACACAATTCGAAGAAAAACTCCGTAAAATAACTGAAGATTCTGTTTTACAGCAAGCCTTCAACGATTTCTGGTAGGATAATACAATGGATTATCCTTTGGCTTCTATTATTTGGTCAAATGTTAAACCATTTTTTTAAAAATAAGTGAACTTTTGAATTTAATCATCATAGATTTAGAATATGAGAACGTCTGGTGGCGTGAATAAATTAGAGGTTGATGCGAAATGATTTTAAAAGCAAAATATTTTTCCTGTTTTAAACAAGAAAAACATGCCTGCGACCCGGTACATGCATAGTTTCTTCCTCAATGTCTGTTTTAAACATATACTTCTTTCATTCAGAAGGGCACTACGTTTTTGATATCTGTCCGATTAGCTGCTGTGGAATGTAATCATTAGTTTCTGCAAATTCATAAAAAAATGTCCGGTTAGTTCTGATTATTTATCTTATACCTGTTTGCGATAAAGGGTGTGTAATAAACTTTGTCTTTATTACATGCGTGTGTAATATCGATTTAATGAGCTCATTATATGCACATGACTCTATGCTTCACTTAGCAACGCTCGACTCTCTTCGAAATTAGGTTACGTGATGTAAACAGTATGGTATAACACGTGTGGATTAAAGTTGGTTGGTTTAAGTTATTTGAATCATTGAATATATTTTCATCTCAAATAAAATTGCCATATTTTACTCCAAATCTTACTCCCTTCTTGAAGCCAGTTGGCTTTTCGCGTGTATTCTGTATCCATACGCAAAGGCAAATTGAAAACTACTTGCTCGACATTCCGCCATTTCATTTCATAAATTACCATTAGCTCGAAATTCGGCCATTTCATTCCCTAAATTACCCGAAAAAACATTAAAATCATCTTTCAATGTCAGTACAAGATAAATACAACAATACCATAGTGTTTTCGAGATGGCTTATATCTCAACGAGTTCAAAGTGTTATATTCGCGAGGCTCTGCCGAGAGAATATACCACTTTGAACTCGTTGAGATACAAGCCATCTCAAAACACACTGTGGTATTATCGTATCTATACGAAACTAATACTGTGGATATTGGTGTAAATATTGATATTTAGTATAGGTTACACCATAGAAAGCGAGTGATATTGAATATACAATTGCGAGGGTGCTAGATAATAATGGGACCAGTAGGCGGAAGCCAATGAACCTTGACACCCTGAAAGTGGGTTATAGCAACATCCAGGGTCTCCACCAGAAAGTAAGTGAAATTGCTACATTGATTTGAGGCAGAGGAGTTTGACGTCATGGGCTTAAGCGAAGGACACGAGGAACGGGTAGACCAAGTAAGGGGGTACGTATGGATAGGTGTAGGGCGAACGGAAGGCCAGAAGAAAGGGGGAGGGGTAGGCATGTACATTAAAGAGAATTTAAAACCATCGCTGATCACAGACCTGGAAAACATCAGCACCCCGGCTGAGGTATCGAAAGAAATTGGATGGGTAAGGATCAGTCTGAAAAACAAAAGTATTGCCCTTGGGGTTGTGTATTGTGCGGTGGAGGGAAGCAAACCCGAACGGAATGATTCAATATACTCAACACTAAGGTCCAATATCACCGAATTACAAAACAAGGGGCTCGGTATAATTCTGATGGGTGACTTTAATGGCCACATAGGTAATGATGAAGAAGGCATAGAGGGTGGGGACAATAAAGTCAACAGGAATGGAAGGAAGCTGTTGAACTTCACAAACGAGCTCGGTCTGAAGATTCTGAACAGGGACGCGAGGTGTAAGGGGAATTGGACCTGGGAGAGGAACGACAGAAAATCATTAGTCGACTACATCCTCACAGATATTAATTTATGGAGGGAGGTGATAGGGGTAGAAGTGGATGATGAGGGTAAAATGGAGGTGGATAGTGATCACAACTTGATTACAGTGACGATCAGGGCCAAAACTCTAGTAAAAAGCAAACGAAGCTCTAAGGAGATTTGGGAACTCAAAAAAGATGCTGACTGGGCGAAGTTCAATGAAAAACTGAAACCAAAGCTTGCAATCGTACCCAAGAGGGGCAGTGTCCAGAAGATGGCCAACGTCATAGTTGCGAGTCTGGTGGAGGCAGGAAAGGAAAGTGTAGGAAAGGTCAGGGTGCCAACACGGGAATTTGGGTACAGAGTGAACGAAGAACTGAAAAGGGCCATAAAGGGAAGAAAAGCTAAATGTGTTGCATACTGTTACAGGAGAAGTAGAAAACTTAAGGGGGCGGAAAGCAATGAGGCCACAGTTGCTAAGGAAGAATACCACCAAGCACGAAATAATGTAAATAAGATTAAAGACGATAATCGGAGAGTACGAAATAGCAGTCTTATTAGGACGATAAGAACGACAGGGGGGGTCGAGTTCGAACGTATTTTGGAAATGGGTGAATAAACGTAACAAAGGAAGTAACCCACAGAGTATTAAAGTAGATGGCAGTGTTACAGACGAGCAAGATCAAGTCACATCAGAACTAGTCAAGCACTGGGAAAATGTAAACGATAAGAGATGGGGCATGGGGAGCCCACCAGAGTGTCCGAATCAGGTCGAGGAAAACCTATCGAGCTTCGTGTGCAGCGAAATTAAAACGGAGGAGGTGCGAAAGGTGATATCAAAATTAAGGGATGGAAAAGCGAGAGGAGTGGATGAAATTCGTAACGAGTTTATCAAAAATGGGGGAGAGGAACTCGCGGAAAGCCTAACTGTCCTATTCAATCTAGCCATAGAAAATCAAGAGGTCCCAAAGGAGTGGAGAGAAAGTAAAGTGACATTTATTCACAAAAAGGGGGAAAAAGACGTTTTGGATAACTATCGAGGGATCTCTGTCAATAGCAACATTGGAAAGGTTTTCTGTAAAGTCCTGTATGGGAGACTAGAGGAGGTGATTGAGGAGAAGGATTTTTTGGGAGAAATCCAGAATGGCTTCAGGAAGGGAATGAGAGTTACTGACCATCTTTTCACACTATCCCAAATGATAGAATCCGCGAAAGCAAAAAAGAAAAAGATGTTTATGGCCTTTTTGGATATCAAAAAGGCATACGATAGAGTATGGAGGGAAGGTATGTGGCGCAAGCTGGAGGCTATGGGCTTAGGAGGCGAGTTTGTTGGAATTATGAAAGCATTATATAAAGATGTACAGAGTGAACTTAGCCTGGGAAACATTACAACGAAACGTGTGCCTATGGAGATAGGCCTAAAACAGGGGTGTATCCTTTCGCCGATCCTGTTTGCATTGTATATCAAAGGTTTAGGAGATGAACTCCTGCGTAGCGAGGAGGGGGTAGTAGTTGGGGACTTGAAGATCCCAGGGCTATTTTTTTGCAGACGATATGGTTCTAGTGTCAGAAAGCGAAGAGAGGCTAACGAAAATGCTGGGAATTGTTGGGAAATATGGGAGCAAATGGAGACTCGAACTTAATGAAAGCAAGAGCAAAGTTATACCTGTGGGCCGCAAAGTGGACCCCACTCGAAGGTGGAGAGAGGGTGAGTTCTGCATTCCGGAAGGGAGCAGCAAACTTCTCAGTGTGGGAGAGACAGGTGATTACGAGTATTTGGGGGGTAAATATAAACATTACAGGAAGAGGCATCTACCGGAACCACACAAATAAATTGATTCTGAAGGGGAAGCGAATCCTTAACCAAATGAAACTTATAGGGAGAAACAGTTTCAATAAGGTTTTCGTGGGGAAAACCATTTGGGAAATGGTGGGGCTGTCAAGTATAACGTACGGTACGGAAGTGGTACCCCTAAACCAGACGGCCATAAAGAGCTTGGAAATCCTGCAGAACGATGCAGGCCGATGGATAACAGGGTTGAGTAATGCCGCAGCGCTAGAAGCAATCAGGGGTGAGCTTGGGTGGATGAGGATCAAGGACAGAATAGACCTGTTGAAGCTCGGTTATCTTAATTATTTGGTAAATCTCCCCGACAGCCGATGGTGTAAAGTAATGTTCCTGAGAATTTTCAACTCAATTATCAAAACGGGGTGGATGGTCCAAGTGAGGGAGCTAGTAGAGAACTACTCATTGAAGATCTCGGACCAGGACGTTGGGGCAAACCAGGGTAAAAAAATCGTCAGAGAAAGGGTCATGGAGGATTGTAACCGTAATTGGCGAGAGGGGGTCAAATCAAAGAGGTCTTTGGGTGGCCTGCGTGATAAAGAGAAGCCAGGTTTTGAAGAGTACCTTGATGGCACCTTTGGGGGGCCACTGTTGTTCAAGCTGAGGTCGCGATCCCTGGAGCTGAGGGGAAAAGTTGGGAAAGACGGTGAAAGGGAGTGCCAGATGTGTAACTTGGACATGGTGGAGACCCTGGAACACTTTCTTCTAGAATGCCCAAAGTATCAGTCTAAAAGAATGAGATTCACTGGGAGTATAATGGGGAAGTGGGATGGGAGAATGAAGGACATGTGGTTAGGGGGAGGCTCAAAGAAGAGGGTTAATATGCTAATCGGAGAGATTGGGAAGAATGGGACAAGGGATATCATCAAGCAGTTTGTCTCTGAGTGTTGGGAGGAGAGGAGAAGCGTGGGAATAGGGAGGCAGTTGGGAGTACAGGGGTAACCATGGCCTTCTCGTCCGAGAACCGCGACAAATCAGCGGCTGGCCAAAGTGTTATTATTATTATTATTACGAGGGCTTTGCTCAAGTGAGTACTCCCGAGCAATTGTATGTTCAATATCATGATATGATATGGTGTATCCGACTTGTCACATATGGTTGTTTTCTTAGACAAACAAAAGGCACGACCACAACACGAAAGTCTCATTGTCACTTCTAGCTAAAATGAACTAGATTCTTTTCAATCGAGACACCAATATTATCGTTCTGCGCTTTAAACATTCGTAGTTTTTGAGTTTGTAAAAACATTCGTGACTTTGCGGGGTTTTTTTTCGGCTTGATGTGATATTCAACGAATCCTTAAATACAGCATGTGCTTTTATCAACTCTTCGGGATATATCACTTGTTTGAAACAAAAGACTGATGTCATAAGTATGTGCCAATTGTAGATACAGCAACTGTGAGCTTTTTGCCCACAAGTACATATAATATATCACAAAATAAGTTAAGTCCTGAGCTCACATATACAGACTTACAGCTGAGCCAAACAGAGTTCTCAATTAACTTAAATTTGAATGGACATGGTTGCAGCCCAAGATGCTTGTAGATCATGATGGAATTTCTTCTCTGTCTCTATCCCTCTATTTCTTTATCTGTATGTATGTTTCTACCTGTCTTGAGAGAGAGAGAGAGAGGGACAGACAGACAGACAGACAGACAGACAGACAGACAGACAGACAATGAGGGAGACAGAGAGAGAGAGAGAGAGAGACGGGAAGGGGACGTTTCAGCCATGAGACGTTTCGGCCCCAGGACGTTTCGGCCTTGAGATGTTTCGGTCTGGGACCTTTCGGCCTGGGACCTTTCGGGCTTGAGACGTTTCAGCCCAGGAGACAGGACAGACAGGAGATGTAAAAGACAACAAAATGGTAATGATCATCATCAGTCTTTATTTCATACAGAGACATAGAGTGAGTCTAAGAGAGAGAGAGAGATGGTATTTCCTGTATTTCTTTATATATTCTCTCGTAATCCGTCCGGTCGTGAACTAATCGGACATGTGATTTTGAGCTAATCGGACAGATGAGTCAACTGGACCATCGATGAAAAATAGCTTGTTTTCTACAAACAGGTAACACACGTCAAACGGCCATGTCTCCCAATAAGGGAAAATAATTTATCTTCCGATATTTTGTACAAATATTACCTTACTGGGATGAGTATTACATTAAAATAACAGTTTTCAGTGTGATTTGCATCCTGAATAACCAACTTTGTGGGGATTTTGTGGCGTTTTTCTCACTTCTAAATGCCAGAAATACTACATTCACCACAAAACTTGATGAATATTACAGTAATAAAACATATTACTCACAGTTAAGTCTTGAAATCTTCTCTTTGTGTAATTAAGAGGCTTCATTCTGCCACTGTGTTGGTAACGATTCGATAAAAAAAAAAACGTTTTCACGCCTCGATAATCTGTAGCTTCCGGTTTAATAGAAAATCGTTCCCACACAGTGACCTTGTATGGTGAACATAATGTCAGCATCTGTGGTGGCCCTCCGTCATACAGCTTTCTACTAGTTGCACGTATGGGTACACATCTGACGATTTCATCGGCCTATTTTTGGTGTAAATCGGATAATTTGATCCTAAGATATTAACCCTTTATCCTTCAAATTGAAAATTTCTCCAATCCCTTTGGCATTCGATAACTTGAAAAATATTGCTTGGATTGTCTAGTTACTTTATATTTGTGTTCAGGTTACTGATGTGCCGAGCTGTATAGTTTTTAGTGTAAATCTGATGATTTGATCCCGAGATATTAACCCTTTATCCTTCAAATTGAAAATTTCTCCAATCCCTTTGGCATTCGATAACTTGAAAAATATTGCTTGGATTGTCAAGTTACTTTATATTTGTGTTCAGGTTACTGATGTGCTGAGCTGTATAGTTTTTGGTGTAAATCTGATAATTTAATCCTGAGATATTAACCCTTTATCCTTCAAATAATCCTTTTGGCATTCGATAACTTGAAAAATATTGCTTGGATTGTCAAGTTACTTTATATTTGTGTTCAGGTTACTGATGTGCCGAGCTGTATAGTTTTTGGTGTAAATCGGATAATTTGATCCTGAGATATTAACCCTTTATCCTTCAAATTGAAAATTCCTCCAATCCCTTTGGCATTCGATAACTTGAAAAATATTGCTTGGATTGTCTAGTTACTTTATATTTCTGTTCAGGTAACTGATGTGCTGAGCTGTATAGTTTTTATGTGTACCCATACTATGTATGGTACACATAATGCCGGCATCCGGGGTGACCATCCGTCGTTCATCCATCCTTTGTCCGTCCGTCTGTCTGTCTGTCCGTCCGGCATCCATATCCATTTCTTTGGCATTCGATAACTTGAAAAATATTGCTTGGATTGTCAAGTTACTTTATATTTATGTTCAGGTTACTGATGTGCCGAGCTGTATAGTTTTTGGTGTAAATCGGATAATTTGATCTTTGAGATATTAACCCTTTATCATTCAAATTGAAAATTCCTCCAATCCCTTTGGCATTCGATAACTTGAAAAATATTCCTTGGATTATCTAGTTACTTTATATTTGTGTTCAGGTTACTGATTTGCCGAGCTGTATAGTTTTTGGTGTAAATCTGATGATTTGATCCCGAGATATTAACCCTTTATCCTTCAAATTGAAAATTCCTCCAATCCCTTTGGCATTCGATAACTTGAAAAATATTGCTTGGATTGTCAAGTAACTTTATATTTGTGTTCAGGTTACTGATGTGCCGAGCTGTATAGTTTTTGGTGTAAATCTGTTATTTTGATCCTGAGATATTAACCCTTTATCCTTCAAATTGAAAATCCCTCCAATCCCTTTGGCATTCGATAACTTGAAAAATATTGCTTGGATTGTCAAGTTACTTTATATTTGTGTTCAGGTTACTGATGTGCCGAGCTGTATAGTTTTTGGTGTAAATCTGATAATTTAATCCTGAAATATTAACCTTTTATCCTTCAAATTGAAAATTCCTCCAGTCCCTTTGGCATTCGATAACTTGAAAAATATTGCTTGGATTGTCAAGTTACTTTATATTTGTGTTCAGGTTACTGATGTGCCGAGCTGTATAGTTTTTGGTATAAATCGGATAATTTGATCCTGAGATATTAACCCTTTATCCTTCAAATTGAAAATTCCTCTAATCCCTTTGGCATTTGATAACTTGAAAAATTTTGCTTGGATTGTCTAGTTACTTTATATTTGTGTTCAGGTTACTGATGTGCCGAGCTGTATAGTTTTTGGTGTAAATCTGATGATTTGATCCCGAGATATTAACCCTTTATCCTTCAAATTAAAAATTCCTCCAATCCCTTTGGCATTCGATAACTTGAAAAATATTGCTTGGATTGTCAAGTTACTTTATATTTGTGTTCAGGTTACTGATGTACCAAGCTGTATAGTTTTTGGTGTAAATCTGTTATTTTGATCCTGAGATATTAACCCTTTATCCTTCAAATTGAAAATCCCTCCAATCCCTTTGGCATTCGATAACTTGAAAAATATTGCTTGGATTGTCAAGTTACTTTATATTTGTGTTCAGGTTACTGATGTGCCGAGCTGTATAGTTTTTGGTGTAAATCTGATAATTTAATCCTGAAATATTAACCTTTTATCCTTCAAATTGAAAATTCCTCCAGTCCCTTTGGCATTCGATAACTTGAAAAATATTGCTTGGATTGTCAAGTTACTTTATATTTGTGTTCAGGTTACTGATGTGCCGAGCTGTATAGTTTTTGGTGTAAATCTGATGATTTGATCCCGAGATATTAACCCTTTATCCTTCAAATTGAAAATTCCTCCAATCCCTTTGGCATTCGATAACTTGAAAAATATTGCTTGGATTGTCAAGTTACTTTATATTTGTGTTCAGGTTACTGATGTACCAAGCTGTATAGTTTTTGGTGTAAATCTGTTATTTTAATCCTGAGATATTAACCCTTTATCCTTCAAATTGAAAATTCCTCCAATCCCTTTGGCATTTGATAACTTGAAAAATATTGCTTGGATTGTCAAGTTACTTTATAATTGTGTTCAGGTTACTAATGTGCTGAGCTGTATAGTTTTTGGTGTTAATCTGATAATTTGATCCTGAGATATTAACCCTTTATCCTTCAAATTGAAAATTTCTCCAATCCCTTTGGCATGAGATAACTCAAAAAATATCAATCCGATTATCATGTTACTTTATATATTTATTCAGGTTACTGGTGTGCTGTGCTGTATTGTTTTTTATGTAAATCTGATAATTTGATCTGGAGATATTAACCCTTTATCCATCAAATTAGGCACTCCTCCAATCCATTTCTATATGTACCCATACCTTTTTATGGTGTGCATAATGTCGGCATCCGTGGTGGCCCTCCGTCATACAGCTTTCTACTAGTTGCGCATATGGGTACACATCTGACGATTTCATTGGCCTATTTTTACAAGCGTAGATCTGAGTTTATCAGAAAGGGATGTAACGTCTCTTTCTGTCTCTGCTGCCCAATAGTAGGGACATTACGGTCCATTCTCTTGCAAGGTGGATTCAATTAACTATCCATACTGCTTATGAAAAATTATCTTAAACTCGGCAGTCGGTGCTTAAGTATCTGTTCCGGCAGCGTATCCGTCCTGCTGCCCTCTTCGCTCTGGAATATTTTACCCAGAGCAAGGGAAGGGGGGGGGGGGGGGGGGGGGGCTGGGATGATCCCTTATATCACCTGTTTTATAGTGATAAGCAAGGGAATACCTCCTCTGGAGTCAGTAATTCTGAGTCGGTGCTGGGATGGTTTTAAAGTGTAAAGCTAATTCATACAATATTTTTAAAGTGTAGTTCGGTGTGGAACATTTGTATATGTCACAGATCATACGAGCACTAATATACAATCCTCAGACACTTTTAAATAGTATAAAGAGTCTCATTATCTGGACTATCTTTAATTATTGACTTTCCTTTAATAAAATTAGTATAAGGGATTATACTGGCTGTTAATAGAGATCATTGATGATTATTGTGCTCAATTACGGAATGGTATTTTATCTTTTTTTTTCATGAAAACAAGAAAGATACGTGTAAAGCCTGTTCTCCTCTTCTCCCTGAGGGGATAATTCTGTTTACATGTAGTTGAGCCTATTGGAATTTCCTTTATGTCCTAGGCTGTCCAGCCTTTTTTCTATTCAGCTAAGTCTTGGTCATTGGTACAGTATAAAAATGTTAAAAAATTTATAGTAATTTACATATTTTTTTTATACTTACCAATGACCCAGACAGGGATGGCCCTCCCATGAGTTGGGAACTCTTACCTCCCCGCTGATTACATAATGCTTACCAGGCACTGGTTATAAGAATGACTTTTGGAGCTAATTTCGAAACCTCATTGACACTGCGCATGCGCAGTGGATATAAGGTATGGAGGACCACATAGGACATTGAAATTTCGGTTTTTGATGCAAATTTTGAGGATTGGGGGGCAAAATTTTTGTTTGGCCCTATAATTTAAGGAGTTAGCACCAGCTAAGTCTGGGTCATTGGTAAGTATAAAAAATAAATTAATTACTATAAATTTTTTAACTTTTCTACTGTATACCGATGGCCCAGACTAGCTGGTGCTAACTCAAAAATGTTTAGGGCCAAACACAAATTTTGCCCCCCAATCCCCAAAATTTGCATGCAAAACCGAAAATTAGAAGTCCTATCTGGCCTCTATACATTTACCCTCTGCGCATGCGCAGATGCCAGGAAGTCACCGAATCTAGCGCCAACATCATTCTTTGTTTGGCCCTTGTCAGATAACACCAAACTGACATTTCTGCTTTTTAAATCTCAATTAATAATGATGCCAGACACAAATCAATGGTTAAATTGGTGGATCCAAGGACACAACTGGATGAAGGAAGGAAGAAACGGTGGTTTGAAACGTTCAGGGCTGTAATTTTATAATATTTATAAAAATTAGTTGATGTTCCCCAATTTCGGGACATGGGCCTGACGTCATCATTCATTGATAATGATTTGTCCACTGTTTGTTATACCCCCCCGCAAACAAAGTTTGGGGGGGTAAGGAATCGCCCTGTCCGGCCATCTGTCCATCCTTGTAAGCACAACTCCTCCTAAACCATGTGAAGAATTTTCATGAAACTTTACACAATGGAAGAACTCCATATGGAGATGTGCATGAAGTAATATAATTCCGTTCTGACATTTCCAAGGGGAGATAATCTAACTTATACATTTCAGGTGCGGGGGGTATCACTTTGTGAGTTTGCTCACAGTACCTCTAGTTTAGTATCCTTTCCTTTCCTTCCCTTGATCACCCCCAGTTAAGCTTCCAAGCTTTTTGGCTTGTTTTATTGAAATTTAAAAAAAAAATTTCTTGGGAGTTTAACGTATTATACAGAAAATATTATGAACATTCCCAGGGTTACGTCCTCACCCTTAGGGTCTTGAGGCGTTTTGGTCATGCATCATTTATGTATCGTTTTTTCTTCTGATGAAGATCTTGCTTGACATGGGTAGTCTTGTTTCTGTTACTGACTTCGCGCTGTGTTGCCTGGGGTCTTGTTTACGGTTTTGAAGTTGTTTACATTGACACTGCTCTAGGTAGTTTCCTATTATTTTTAAGGAACGACAGATGTATGTAACATTAAATATCCTGATAGTGTAGTAGTTAATTTTATGACATATTATTATAATTTTGTGCACACTTAGGCTTTTTGGGTCTCATCGTTCCCTTTGGGAACTTGGGCTCTTATATAAGAAAAAAATTTTCGAAAACTTTTTTTTGTTTTTTGAAGGCATTTTTTCTTATGGATGTATTTATTTCATCGATTGTACTTTAATGTTATCTTATATTTACGTAGATTTGGTGGTAGTACAATTGACCTTTGTTAGATTTTAGATATAATATTTATCTAATAGTAGGGCAAATAGAGGAAGCCTTTCCTCTATTTACATGGTCGTTGTCTTGCATATACTCGATGTACTACCACTAATTCTTGTTCCCGTGCCAGGTTTTGACGATTTTGATGACTGGTGTCGTGGTTTGTGTTAGGCGAGTGGACACTATCGGTCCTGTCGCGGCGAGGGTACACTGCTGGTCCTCTTGCCAAAAATGTCACTATAGTTTTTTTAGTTTCTATTTACAGAGGAACAAGAACATGGTGTGGTTTTGTGACGCCGTCAGGGTGTGTGCTTCCTTCATCGCATTATACTATTAGAGCTATTGGAAAAGTGCTCAATGATATAAGACAAGGGCTAGGCTTTTGAAGTAAGGTTTAGGTCCCATGTCTCCAGCTAGCTCAACCGGCAGATCTATCACGTCGAATGTGGTGTGATGCCGGGTATGTCCATATCGGTCGAGAAGAGGAATAAGGGTGTAGCGAGCCCTATAAAAATATGAACATGCTCACCCTGCGACGACGGAAAGGAGGTAGCATGGGAAGGAGGAAGCAGACAAGTTCTGAGGTATGCTCGTCCAGGTCTACCATGATCGCGAGCAAGAGAGAGGCCCCTCTCTCTTATTACAACATCTGGGGTCAGAGGTTGTTGGTAGGAACTTGTGTCAGTTGGAGCTTACGTCCAAGCGTTCCTGTTCGGGATGCTCCTTCTAATAGGCTGCCAGGGTCGGCTAGTCTTATAGCTTCCTCTACGTTCGAAAAGCACACAAGTCCGTTGTCGTCAGCTAGCTCGACCGATGAAGCAGTTACTCAGGTCTCTGAGAACTGCGACGCCGGATGTGTCTGCTCCGAGCTAGTAGATGATATAGGGCGGAGCGAGCATTATAATATGCAACCAGGCTCACCCAGCGACGACGGAAGGAGGAAGCCTGCAAGTTCTGAGGTACACTCGTCCAGGTCAGCCAGGAGCGCGAGCAAGAGAGAGGTCTCTCTCTCTTACAGCATCATCTGGGGACAGATGTTGTTGGTAGGAACTTGCATCAGTCGAAGTTTACATCCATGCCTCCTGTCCGGGTCGTCCCCTCTAATAGACAGCTGGGGTCGGCTAGTCTTACGACTTCTTCTACATACGGATAAAGTATTCTTTATATTGCACAGGGCTGTAAACCGCAATGAGTGGTTTCAGTTCCTTGACACAGGTGAAACGGTTAAGATTGAATATGAGGACCGTGATACCGGATGTGTCGCATGTGCATGGTATTCAGAGCTAGTGGCATCAGTGCTCAATGATATAAGACAAGGGCTAGGTCTTTGAACTAGGGTTTACGGCCCTTGTCTCCAGGTAGCTCGACCGTTGGATCGTTACTTAAATATGGGTAGTGTGATGCTGGGTATGTCGGTAGCGGTCGAGAGAGAATAAGGGTGTAGCGAGCACTATTAAAACCAATCATGCTCACCGTGCATTGATGGAAGGAAGAAGCCGGCAAGTTCTGAGGTACGCTCGGTTAGGTCTACCCGGACCGCGAGCAAGAGGGAGACCCCTCTCTCTCTTTTAACAACATCTGGGGGCCAGGTGTTGTTGGTAGGAACTTGCTTCAGTCAGAGCTTACGAACATAGCTGTTGTCCGGTACGCTTAGTTCATTTCTTAGCCAGGGACGGCTACAGTTTGGCTTCTTCAGCATCTACCAAGCACGCCCGACCGCACATTGGCTAAGTGACTTAGGATATCTAGTCTGCATCGTCAAAAGGTTCATCATTTGTGAAGAAAGTTGCACCATCTAATAGCCAAGGAGATGAGGCTTCATTCATCGGGACATCCGCAGTAAGAGCCATCTCGGACTCGCTGTTCCAGGAGCTCCTGGCGGATAAGTAATTCATGACCGCTGCTGCTCCTCAGGCCTCCGTAACGGACTTGCTGTCGCAAATTGCGCAGCTCATCGCAGTATTCTTGCTAAGGCAGAAGCACTCAACGTCAGTCTCAAAACTTGAGCTGTTGAATGGTGCTTGAACAATCCAGTCATTGGCCTGTTCAGATGCTAACTAATTTAGACGAATGATGAAAGGGATACGGAGGAGGATAACTTTCCCTTTCGGAAGAACTCATGGATGATATGGATACTATACATTATCGTTTCCTTGAACTTGTTCCAGTGAATCACAATGCTGCGTGTAATTGTGAGAAACCGCTAGCGTTGTTAGACGCTGACTTCATCTGAACAAAGAGCAGGATAATAAGATCTTTTTCCGGTTAAGTTTTCATGGGTGTCCCAGGTCTTCGATTGTGTAGACAGCGCCATTTCTTTTCAACCTATTCACAATTGTTTACAATTGGCTGTAACGTAAGTGCAAGCCCTATTTCGGAACTAACTCAAGCTTTTCAGAAACTTTTCCAAACAAGTTGGAAAAGTAATAGAGTGCAAAAGCACGAAAAAGGGTCGAGCGAGACCGGCACTCGAAATTACAGGTACTCTTCTTTTTATTTCTGCCATTGTACTGGTCGGAAATTTTTGTGACTCAATCTATTTTTTTAGCTGTTATCTTCATGAACAACTTATTTGTAAGTGCTATCTTCATCTGATTATGTGCAAGTGGATTGTATCCTTTTCAAGCTTCTAAATTATTACTATTTAATGATATTTTTGATAATTTTTCCTTGCTTTTTCACACATAGTCTTGTTTTTCCCCCATGTGTGAACACAACCATTGTTCTGTTTTCCGTCGGCGGGAAGCTTGATTTCATATATCATTTTCATATTATGCCTAAGACTATTCCTAGTTCCTCTTGATTGCAGGTGAAACATGTGGACGACTCTCATTCCACGTGTCACTTGCAACAATTGTACTCGGGCCCAATCATGGTATTTGTGGGGTTTGGTCCTCAAAATTCTGGGCTTTTATTAACAAGGTGGTTCTGTCTAGAGCTAGAACCCCTCGTTCTCGGGGTAAGGGTAGCTGTGCCTTATCAGATATTTCTGTGAATGCACGTAGTGACTCTGTCACACAGGATGCTGATCTGTCTTCTGTGGCGAGTTCCTCTGCAACTGTTGACGGTGCTCGTGCTGTGATACCCGACGTGGAGACCGTGGTCTGTTTGTCTTCTGATGTCACTCTTGAGGCATCTGTTTTCGTAGAGAGCTTCTCCGAGGTCTGCTCGGTGACACTCTCCAATTTGCCTCCTACGCCGTCAAGGGTTGCTGAGGAAGTTGTTACTACAGATCCTATTCTGTATGCTGGTGGCTCTTCCATCTCCTCTGGGGATGGTATACAGTCTCGGGGGTCCGAGACTGTATCTGCTGGTGTGTCTATGAACTCTCAGCCTTCCCTGGCTTCGAGGCGAAGCTGTGCGGGTTTGCTGTCTGCTCCGTCTCATCTGGCTAGGTTTGCTCCTAGCCGTTGAGCCATTCGGTCGCTTCGGCAACGATTCATCGCCCCTCGAGCGAATTGTTTATTGTTCCTCCTTCCCCTGCTAGTGTGCCGACTAGCAGGATGGGGTTGGGACATTGGCATCCAGGGCCTGCTGTTCGGCAGAGGTCAGTGACGGCCCCGGTTAGCTGTCACTCTCGGAACCTTCCTCCGGTGATTCTTCACTGTGTTCCGAGTCTGGATGTCGATCGATGCTTGCTGTCGGTCTCAGAGGATGGGCAGTTGGGGCAGGATCCTGTCATTCTTGGGACAATCCTCCGGTGTCTTCTCACCGTGTCCCAGGTCCAGCTACCGATCGACGTATGCCGTCGGTCTCTTTAGAGGATTTGCATTCAGGGCCTTCTGTTCTGCAGAGGTCAGTGATTGCCCCTGGGCGTCACAAACGGGACTATCCTCTCACCGTCTCCCTATTCTGTCTGCCGATCGACATTCGTCATCGGTCCCTTCTGAGGATTTGGGTTCTTCTACCAGAAGGGTCCATGGGGAGGACACTCCATTGGGCGATGCTGCTGCAACGGATTCTCAGGGTGACCTACGTAAGGCCATTTTGGCACTCACCCGGTTGCTTTCCAGCAACCCTCAAGTTAGTCTCCCTGTGCCTCCTGAGGCACAACCTACTTTGGTCGGTCGCCGAGATGTCTCGCCTGGCCCCTTGGATACTACACAGTATTCACAGGAGGTTTCTGCTGGTCAGCCGGAGTTGGGTTACGTCTCTTCTGCAACAGAGGATGACGATTTTCTTGAAGGTGATGGGCCCCCCCCCCCTCGTCAGTCTTGGGGCAGGCTTTGGATTTTGTCGGCGACGTCAGCTACGCCTTCGGCTCAGTCTGCTCCTTCTGCTCAGAAGAAGCACCGACGCGTCTCAGGCAGGAAAGTCTCAGGACTCTGTCGTTTCCCGAGGTGGTGGTTTCTCCTCTCGGGGGCCGCAAGTGAAGGTCCTCACCTCGATTTGCCTCCAGTTGGGGGAATGCTGTCGCTGTTTTACAACTGTTGGACAGAGATAATGTCGCACACTTAGGTCCTTGACGTCATACAATCCGGTCTGCGACTGTCCTTCCATCGGCACCCCAGTTTATCTCGGTTGCCCCTCCCGACTCGGGACCCTTCCGATTCTCTACGTCGGGACCTTCTGGTGCAGGAGATCGACAATCTCCTCTCCAAAGGGGCGATCAAGGTGGTCAGGAACACCCTTTCACCGGGGTTTTACTCAAGACTTTTCTTGGTGCCGAAGAAAAACGGCCACTAGCATCTCTGGGTTTCAGAGTCAATCTGAGTTTCAGAGTCAATCGCGAGAAGTTGGATCTCCTTCCTTCTCAGCAATTTCGTCATTTGGGGATGTATTTCGACACTCTTCACAATGTGGTGTCAGTCCCCAATGCTCGTGCGACGATTCTTTCCGCCTTGATCTCCTTCCTTCTCAGCAATTTCGTCATTTGGGGATGTATTTCAACACTCTTCACAATGTGGTGTCAATCCCCAATGCTCGTGCAACGATTCTTTCCGCCTTGACTCGAAGCCTGCTTCAATCTTCCTTGGTCTTAGCCAGGACTTTCCTTTGGATGCTGGGTCTTTGCGGTTCGGTGACGGATCTCATTCCGCTCTGTCGCTTGTTTGTCCGACCTCTCCAACACTTCCTGTTGGATCATTGGCGTCCAAAACTTCCTGTTCCTCGGTCCCTGCTTTGTCACCTCCACCCTTGTGCCGATGTTCCCTGGCTGACACAGTGTGTTCCATTGGATCTTCCTTTGGCCGATCGCATCCTTACTGCGGATGCCAGCGATCGGGGCTGGGATGCGACGTTGGATCCTGTTCACTGTCCCACTCGCCGTGAGTGGACAGCGAACAGGTGGGCCTTCATATCAACCAGAAGGAGCTCCTTACTCTTCTGTTGAGTTTTCGGCTTTGGATCCCTCACCTGTCGGACCATATTGTCCTACTTCTTTCAGACAATTCTACAGTAGTGACCTACATACGGAATCAAGGAGGCACAATTGGATTCCCATGTATCGGCTCTCTCGGGATCTTCTTCTGTAGGCGCAGGATGTAAACACTTGGGTGGCCATTCAACACATTCCTGGGCATCTCATCGTCCTAGCAGACTCCCTGTCCCGACGCGACAGTGTCCTTCCAACCGAATGGATGCTGCATTGGTCGGTGTTTCAAACGATTTGCGAGCGGTGGGGTCGTCCTCTTGTCGACCTTTTCGTCACTCACTGGAATCATCAGGTAGAGACCTTTGTCCCCACTTGTCCGGATCCACTAGCCTTTGCTGTAGACGCTCTGTCTCTGGTCTGGACAGGGTAATCCCAGGAAGTATCACAACAATCTGGCGAGCCTGTCCCTTCACTCCTGTCTTTTATCAGGTCCTGTCTGCGACATAGAGGTTTTTCGAGATGGACAGTGGAGTGCATTTCTACATCGCGGCAACATTCCACTGGCATGAAGTGGAAGGTTTTCTGCCTCTGGTGTACAGATCACAATGTGGATTACCGTGATCCGTCAATCGCTCAAATTGCGGATTTTCTGGTATACCTTTTTGACTCCAAGGGCCTTCAGCCTATTACGATTAAGGGCTATCGGTCCATGCTGTCTGATACTTGCTCTTGTGTGGGAAAGCGGTGCATCGGTCGTAATCTTTTTCTCTCCAAACTGATTCGGCACTTTTCTTTGAAGAGGCCTCGAGTTTTGCGTCTTACACCCAGGTGGAACTTGGCGTGGGTGTTGCACTGTTTGGAGGGGGTGCCATTCGAGCCGTTATCTGAGACCGATATGCGTTTTCTCATCTATAAGACGACTTTCCTTCTAGCATTTGCTTCTGCTCGACGAGTCAGTGAGGTTCATGCACTATCTGTTAATTCTGCTTTCTTCAGAAATGAGGCTAACAGTGTCACCTTCACAATTTTTCCTCTTTTCTGGCTAAGAATCAACTTCCTGATTCAGTACCTCCTCCCATCTGCATTTGTGCTCTCCCCGCTGTCGATGGTCGGAGACCTCTTCTTTGTCCTGTTCGTGCGATCAAGACTTACATTAATTGCACTCAGTTCATTAGGAGGGGTCGGAAGAGATTCTGTCTCTCATTCCTAAGAGGCAGTCTATCTCTTCCCATTCTATTTCCAGGTGGATCTGTCTTGCAATCAAGCTGACATATTCCCGCTTGTCTGCTTCGGATCTTGTTTCGAACTGGTTTAATGCTCATGAGGTTTGTGCCATTTCTATATCCTGGACGTTCGCCAATTCTGTTTCGCTCCGGGATGTTATGAATGCGGCTTACTGGAGGAATGCTTCTACCTTCTCCTCCTTTTATCTTCGCCACCTACAGCAGCAATCTGAGGACCTTTATTCTTTAGGCCCTCTCGTTGCTTCTCAGGCTGTTGTGCACCCTTGTTAAATTTGTTTTTATCAGGTTTGTGCTTTCGCTCAACCTTGTTCTTTTCAGGTGCCTTCTCTCTATCTTCATAACAGGTTTCGCTATTGTTCTCTGCCCTTCTTGCTTTTCTTTCTGCTGTTCTTGTTGGTATTTGTTATGTGATTCACCTCCTCCTATTGTTTTTTCAGCCAATTGTAAACAATTGTGAGTATGTTGAAAAGAAATTAAAATTTGTTAGTAAATTTTGTTTCTTAACATACCTACCACAATTGTTTACCAGAGGCTCACCCTCCTTGGGGATATCTTTGAAATCGATGCCTCCCCGCTAAATCACAAACTTCTCGTTGGTGGAAATACAAATTTGACGTCACGGTTGTTGCGCAAGCGCTCGGTAAACGCAAGAGGTGTGCAGAGAGAGTACCTGTAATTTCGAGTGCTGGTCTCGCTCGACCCTTTTTCGATCTTTTTCGGGCTTTTGCACTCTATTACTTTTCCAACTTGTTTGGAAAAGTTTCTTAAAAGCTTGAGTTAGTTCCGAAGTAGGGCTTGCACTCACATTACAGCCAATTGTAAACAATTGTGGTAGGTATGTTAAGAAACCAAATTTACTAAAAAAATTTAATATTCAATTTCCTGTGGGAAGAAGTAATACGGTTTCTTATCATCATCTTCTTTATGTTTAACCGTTTTTTGTTCACATACATTTAAAAAACGACCGGGGAAGATGTGTTGAGAGTTTCACTGCATTGAATGAGCAGGCTAAGATCCTAGTGGTAGCCTTACCTTCATCATTTCTCTGTTCGCTTGGACACAATTGAGAAGATAATTTCTTATTCAGAGCGAATTTAGACTCATGGTCTTATGTACTTCATTTTTAAGTGCTGTGACGCAACGTCTATTTGGAAAGGAATTTTGTGGACATTTGTACCTTTTAATTCTCTCCAGAATTATATCTCTGTCTTAACAAATGTTGAGTGGGAGCTATTCTGATGTGAGAAGCCTCGTCATCTTTAGCATTTGATTAGGTGGAAAACTTGCTACAGGTCGCTTTAGTTTTCCAGACACTAAGTCTTTGATAGAAAGCATTAATTCTCGACTCTTAAGTTACTCGACTCTAAGTTGGGGTCTATTCGACCAACGCCAGCAGAAAGAGTAGGAGAGGTTGTCCTAGACTTAGATCGTCTATTAGGACTCTTAGCGAAGGTATAAGTATCCCTCCTATATATTACTTTAAGGATTGTCTGTAGAGCCACTTGGATAGGGGGTTTAGGTCTGTTTAGTTTACTGATCAGAGACCCCGGAGCAGGTTGCTCGAGGCTCTTATTAAGCTCGGTCCAACCGATTTTGACTGGAACTGGATAATTAGGTTATTTATGATAATCTTTGAATCTAAAAGCGAGCATTCGGCGATATATCGTGTATAGTTCTTTAGATCACTTGAATTATGAACTCGATAATGTCTCATGAATACATGTATCCTACAATTCATTTTCAACAGGCTGGTTCATCTGTTGTTTCACAGAGCGAATTAGCCAGTTGTTTGGCTCGCTTTTTAGCTCACCTGACTTTCAGTCAGGAGAGCTATAGTGATCACTCACCGTCCGTCGTCCGTGAACATGGTGTTTGCGTCTTCTCCTCCCAAACCGCTGAACCAATTTAATTGATATTTGAGATAATAGTTTGTTATGACATCGCAATTTGATTTTGTTCAAATCAAGTTGCCCCGCCCGTGGGTAGGGCCACCCCCAAAAAGTGTGCTGAAATCTTAAAAAATCTTCTCATGAACCAGCAGTAGCAGAGACTTGATATTTGGTGTGCAGCTTCCTTTTGAGGTGTAGACTCAGATTTGTTCAAGAGAAGTTTGTGGGGCTATACTTGGCGTCGTTATGGGAGGGGCAACATTTTTGGCCCCGCCCAAAATTTCTATTTTCCAAACCGAGAGGCTGATTTGAACCAAATTTTATGTGAGGGCTTATTGGGTCATAAGTACCTAATTTATGCTGATTTTTTTTTTCCTGTAGCCCCATGGGAACCGCAGGAGCTAAAAATAGAAAAAAATTGAAACGCCCATATCTCCAAAACTGCATGGCACTGAGAATTTTTATTTGGTGTGAAGCTTCCTTAGGACCAACAGAAAGAATTGGTAAAAAAAAATTGCCATCAGTTTTATCATAGGGTACAGTTTCGGGACATTGAAAAGGTGCTGAGTCAGCACATTTTAACACTGTAGGCAATGGGAAAAACATTAAAAAATCTTCTTCTCCAGATCCAGCAGGCAGAATCTTTTGATATTTGATATGCAACATTGGAGGGTGGATCTGATTCAAGTTTGTTCAAATCGACCCCCTGGGTTCATATTTGGGCTCAGTATAGGAGCCCGATTTCGAACTTAGTGCATTTCAGGCAAATTTCTTTGAAAATCTTCTTCTCCAGATCCAGCCGGCAGAATCTTTTGATATTTGGTATGCAACATTGTGGGGTGGATCTGATTCAAGTTTGTTCAAAGCGGCCCCTTGGGTTTATATTTGGGCTCAGTATAGGAGCCCAAATTTGAACTTAGTGCATAGTGCATTTCAGGCAAATTTCTTTGAAAATCTTCTTCTCAAGATCCAGCAGGCAGAATCTTTTGATATTGGGTATGCAACATTGTGGGGTGGATCTGATTCAAGTTTATTCAAATCGGCCCCTTGGGTTTATATTTGGGCTCAGTATAGGAGCCCAAATTTGAACTTAGTGCATTTCAGGCAAATGTCTTAAAAAATCTTCTTCTCCAGATCCTGCAGGCAAAATCTTTTGATATTTGGTATGCAACATTGTGGGGTGGATCTGATTCCAGTTTGTTCAAATCGGCCACCTGGATTCATATTTGGGCTCACTATAGAAGCCCAAATTCGAACTTAGTGCATTTCAGGCAAATTTCTTTGAAAATCTTCTTCTCAAGATCCAGCAGGCAGAATCTTGTGATATTTGGTATGCAGCATCCTTAGGGGGGTGAGATTCAAGTTTGTTCAAGCCATGTCCCTAGGTCCATATTTGGGCTCAATGTGGGAGCTTGAATTGTAACTTTGTTCGAAATGAGGAATTTTCTTAAAAAATCTTCTTCTTCAGATCCAGCAGTCGGAATGGTTTGATATGTGGTGAGTAGCATCCTTGTGGGGAGGGGGGATTCAAGTGTGTTAAAGCCAAGTCCATGGGTCCATATTTGGGCTCCCTGTGGGAGCCCAAATTATAACTTAGTCAATATGAGGAATTTTTCTTTAAAAATCAGATTCAGCAGTTGGAATGTTTTGATATTTGGCATGGAGCAACCTTAGGGGGCTGAGATTCAAGTTTGTTCAAGCCAAGTCCCTTGGTTCATATTTGGGCTCACTATGGGAGCCTAAATGACAACTTAGTTCAAAATGAGGAATTTTATTTAAAAATCTTCAGATCCAGCAGATGAATGCTTTTGATATTTTTTATGCAGCATCCTTAGGGGGGTAAGATTCAAGTTTGTTCAAGCCATGTCCCTAGGTCCATATTTGGGCTGATTGTGGAAGCTCGAATTGTAACTTGGTTCAAAATGAGGAATTTTCTTTAAAAATCTTCTTCTTCAGATCCAGCAGTCGGAATGTTTTGATATTTGGTGTGCAGAATCCTTAGGGGTGTGAGATTCAGGTTTGTTAAAGCCAAGTCCCTGGGTTCATATATGGGCTTCCTGTGGGAGCCTGAATTATGACTTAGTTCAGTATGAGGAATATTCTTTAAAAATCTTTTTTTATATCCACTGGTCAGAATATTTGGATATTTGGTTTCAGCTTTTCTTACGAGGAGCAGATGCAACTTGTGGAAATCAATTCTCTGGGTTGATATTTAGGCTACAATGTCAGGTGAGCGCCCTCAGGCCCCCTGGGGCCTCTTGTATCTTTTATCTTACGCATTAACAGTGGAAATTTTATGCGTCGGATGGGGTTGTGCGGAGTGGCTATGAATGTTATTTCGATGGGTCGCTTACACACACGCCCCCTCCAGTTATTCTTAACTGGAGTGGTAGACGTTTTTCGCTCTAGACCTGTTTTGTTTTAGAGAATCTTTTAACATAAGGTCAAGTTTGGGCATATATTTATTGGTTTTCTCAATTATGTGAGTTCATATATTGGGTTACAATCCTGAGTCCGTTGGTCTCTCTATGCAGGGATCTTGCGACCCTCGGTTCTTGGAGACCACATACTATTACAATTCATGTATTTATAGATGCAGATCCGAGTTTATCAGTTTTGGATAGAAAAAATAAACAGCCAATCAAACAGCTTGATTTTCTTAAAGAAGGTCTGCTCGATTCGTTTGGGGGTGATTTTTGTGCGCCTTGCGTTTGGGGGTGATTTTTGTGCGCATTACACTCCTGAGTCCGATGGTCTCTCTATGCAGGGATCTTGCGACCCTCGGTTCTTGGAGACCACATACTATTACAATTCATGTATTTATAGATGCAGATCCGAGTTTATCAGTTTTGGATAGAAAAAATAAACAGCCAATCAAACAGCTTGATTTCTTAAAGAAGGTCTGCTCGATTCGTTTGGGGGTGATTTTTGTGCGCATTGCGCAACGCTGACCATTGATATCACATCAAATTGAAACTGTCTTTGAAAAGAAAATAAGTTCTTGTTTTCGCCCATTTTAAATTAAGTTTCCCATCTTCCAAGCGTTGGTTCAATTGAGGATCTTCATTCTTTTTCGCCCATTATGCAAGATGCCTCAATTCGCCCCGTCAACCGATCAACAATTTCTCTGTGTTTCATTACCTTCGCTCGTTACTATACTGGATCGTTCAAACGTATGTGAAGTGAGTATTAAGCGGTTGTAATGTACAAATCCAGACTCACCTCTGCGTTTCGGTTGTGGATTGTAGTACGGCCAAGTTTACGTGAAACCAATCGATTGCACGCAACATAGTTCAATGTTGTTGTTGATTTTCAATACACGTTGAAAATTGAATACGATTATTCAGTCTCATTTTTGTGATGATAATAATAAATATATGTTTTATAAACACGTCTTCTTTTCCATGTAAAAAGCAGCATAATTCAAGGGCATTTACAGGGGATTTTTTGGCCGTGTTTTACTAAAACTGGGCGTGCAAAACACGGGTGCACGGCTCGCTGGCTAAAACACTGGTACCATGGGATACATCACATATAATACGGGTTTTTTTCTCGTGCAGAAATTATGCAAATTGGATGAACTTTTATGATTTTTTCAGTGCTACTTACACACAGTAAGTACACATGTCAATATGGCTTGGGCTAGAGTCTGTATTTATGAACCGATCTTCACGAAACATCTTGGGTACATTTGTTATCACCTTGGGACGAGAACGAGTGTTTCTGGGTGCGGTCCAAAATTCAAGATGGCTGCCAGTGGCCATTTTGTACCGAAATTAGGTCTAATCAGTTTTTTGTACACAACTTCTATGCGGCTCAGGCTGGAGGCCGTATTTATGAACCGATCTTTACGAAACTTCTTGGATACCTTTGTTATCACCATGGGATGAGAACGAGTGTTTTTGGGTGTGGTCCGAAATTCAAGATGGCCACCAGCAGCCATTTTGTACCAAAATTAGTGCAATCAGTCTTTTGTACAGAACTTCTGTATGAAAGTTCTGATTTGAATAAATTTTTGTATGAATGTTTAGTAACATGGAATACATCACATATAGTACGTGTTTTTTTCTCGTGCAGAAATTATTCAAATTAGATGAACTTTGATTTATTCAGTGCTACTTATACACTAAGAGTGCACATGTCAATACGGCTCGGGCTAGAGGCTGTTTTTATGAACCGATCTTCACAAAACTTCTTGGGTACCTTTGTTATCGCCTTGGGACGAGAACGAGTGTTTCTGGGTGCGGTCCAAAATTCAAGATGGCTGCCAGTGGCCATTTTGTACCGAAATTAGGTCCAATCAGTTTTTTGTCACAACTTCTACACAGCTCATATTTGTGAGCTGATCTTCACAAAACTTCTTGGGTACCTTTGTTTTCACCTTGGGTCAGGAATGAGTGTGTTTTGGGGTGCCTTTGTTATCACTGTGCTATGAGAACAAATATTTTGGGGTTCAGTCAGACCCACTCTGGGACTCAAAGATTTTTTTCTAGTTTAGCATCTGACTGTCACCCACCTTTACAATACTTTACCTATACATTTGTTACAGGCAACGGTCAGTATTTATGTACAGACCGTTACAATACTTTATATGTACCTTTGTTATCAGGTCATTACCTAGATGTTTGTCCTTGCAGTGTCACATACTATACATGTACATGTCTTTGTCTTGACAAGTTGAGCTACAGTGTCATTGACACTTTCATTGGGGTTGGATAGAGAGAGAACCACAGAAGTTAAAAACAAATAAAAAATCGTAGACACTACTTTAATACTTCACATAACAGAGCTTTGTTTTTGCCTGAAAATTTTTTTTTTATCTCTTTGAGAAAACAACAGTTTTATCGACAAAGTCTTCAGGCACTTTGGGACCTCTTGTTTATATAGACACATTTGAGAGAGAGTTGGAATTAAGTTTTATAAACTAGCAATTGGCTGCTACCCAGTTGAGTGATATAGGAGTAGAAATAACCAAAATTCAATTGAAAATTTTCCTGTGACCCAGCCACTGAAAGGATATGACAGTTGTTTTTTGTTTTTTTTCAGGGGGGGGGGGGGGGGGGTTGTGGAGAGGGTGGCTTGTGGAGTTTGTTCATGGTATAAAGATTCAGAAGTATTCACTTGCAGATTGTCGTAAAGATCCAAAAGTATAGAAATGAAGTGGACAAACATTTTTGACCAATCTGGCCATAAAAAGGGCCATAACTCAGAAAAGCATCCTGGAAGGATGAGGGTCAACATCACTAAAACCACCATTTTAAAGCCCTAAAGGGAAGCTCTATCATAATTACACTGTCTGGCAATCTATCAACCATCTGTCCATTTATCTGTCCATATGTATTCTATTTCCAGATGAGGACTTCATTTTGAGGTTCCCTTAACTATTTGTTATGAAACTTTACAAAAATGTAGCCTATGGGTGTTAGATATGCTTTATACTTTTTCAGGTCAGAAGGACAAAGTTTGGCATTGATGTTACTAAAATAGATTTTTGCCCACATGTTCGATTTCTGATGAGAAATTGAGTTTTCCCTTCCAATTGTTATGAAACTTCACGCGCATGTTAGCTAGAGGTGTTAGAAGTGCTGTATACTTTTTCAGGCCAGAGGGTAAAATTTTGGTGTGGCTGTTATTAAAAAGAGTTCTGTGAATAAATTTGTTTCTGGATGAGAACTTGAGTTTCCATGGGCCAATTGTTATGAAACTTAGCAAACATGGCAGCTGTAGGTGTTAGATGTGATGTATACTTTTTTTCTGGCCAGAAGGTAAAATTTTTAGGTCACTATCAATAAAAACAGATTTCTGTGCATAAATGCATTTCCAGATGGGGACTTGAGTTTCCTTGGGCTGATTGTAAACACACATATATTAGGTGTTAGATGTTTTCAGTCTTGACTTTCCTAAGGTGATAGATTACCCTTATGTCTAATTTTGGGATGTCATTTGTAAAAAATTCTTTGTATCTTTCAGAAAGCTTCGGAAGATACTAAGGACAATGAGGATGAATCAGATGTAGTAGTTATTGATGATTCAGGTATTGTTGATGTAACCAAGACTGCTGGGAACAAAGCACATGAATTATGTCCTGAAACAACTGTTATGTCTACAGTAGACAAAAAATCATTTTCAGATGTGAAGGAAACTAAGGATTCTGCTCCACCGAAAGATAGTATACCTCCACTTGAGAATTCTTTGTATACAAAACACACTGGTGATACAAATTCATCTAAAACTGTTGTGCAAATTTCTGATGATGTATCTGATATGTCAGCTTGTGATAAAGGAAATGATTTTGCCAAGAAGAGTTTTGTTAGAGAAAAATGTTCTCCAGATGCAAAAGGTGATGCCTCAAATAAATATGAAACTACTGAAATTGATTTGAAAAGCAGTGAACAGTCCACTTCAAATGAATCAAAAGAAAATAAAAGTGAAGGAGTTGTCAAAAGCACTGTTAAATCTTTAACTGATGAGAACGAAACATCATCTGAAGAGGCTGTGGATCAAACTCCTGCAGAAAATGAATTGGAAAAAATGGAAATTCAGAATGTGTTGCATTTTACCAGTGATGAGAATGAAACAAGAGCAGTGAAGGATGACAGCTGTGTGAAGTCTGCCATAGACAATGACAAAATTGAAAATATGGAGGTAGATAGCACAATGGTGATGCCCAAAGATGAAAATGACAGCGTAGTGCCCACAAGGTCAGTTTCTCCTGCAGAAAGCATTAATGAATGCATTGAAGATGGGACAGATATCTCTAGGGTAATTATTGAGGAAAGTTCCAATTCAAATGCTGTATCGTCAATTAAGAATGAAGATACGGATACACAAGAGTGTGATTCAGAGGGTGTAACTTCTACCAGTGTTGACACATCAGTTAATGAGATGAAGCAAGTAACTGTAGATAAAAATGTTGACAATGTAATTAAAAGCGATGACACATTTTCAGCTAATATGATTAGCACCTCCCTTACAAATACTAAAGAAGATAAATGCACAGATAAGTCAAGTGAACATGCTAATGAAGACCTAAGTTGCAATGCTTTGCATAATTCATCTACAATGAAAGCCGGAAAAGTGGACCATCAAAGTGAATTGAAAAAAACAGAAGAAGCTGCTTCTGTATCTTCACCAATAGGCAGTGTCAACAAAGAATATAATGAAGTGAATGAAAAAGGTGAAACAGAACCTGATGATGAGAAAGTGAAAATGATATCTGATAACAGTAACAATGTTCATTCAACAATTTTGTCGAGTGAATTTTGTGAAAGTAAAGAAACAGACAATCTAATCACTGATAAACTTGTGACTGAATCTAGTGAAGACCATTCTCAAAGTGCTGACAATAAAGAATCCAGTGTATATACTTCAATCAAATACAAAGACAACGTGACTGAAGAGAAAGATGAAGAAAAAGCTGTAAGTGATAATAAAGACATAAAACTTGATAAATCAGGGAAATCATCTAACACAGTGGAAATGCTGTGTAATGATTCTGGTGATGATGAGACTTCAACACCAAATGTTGAAAATACCTTGGCAGCTTCCACAACAGAGAGCAAAAATAAGGTACATGGTTAGAAATACTTTTATGCAGTTTTATTTCACAATTTTTTAACAGTTTGACACAGTGCTGGATAATATTATATGCCAGCTTACAAGGAAATGTCTTAAAAAATATTTTTTTTTGTATATCTGTTGTCTTGATAGATGTAAAGGAATATATCTCTTGATGTGATGCATATTAAGGAGTTCAGATCAGTATTACTGTGTGTTTTTAACATTTGGTTTTAATTGCACTTTAAACCTGGTTTAACCTTTTACCCAGACGATATCAAAATTATTATTTCAGATATTTCTGATATTTTTATACTGTACCAATGACCCAGACATAGCTGGTGCTAACTCTTAAAATATAGGGCCAAACACAAATTTTGCCCCCCAATCCCCAAAATTTGCATCTAAAACTAAAGAAAACATGTCCTGAAAGGCCCTCCACACCTCGCCCCCACTGCGCATGCGCAGTGTCAAGGACGTTCCGAAATTGGCGCCATTTATCATTCTAAGTTTGGCCCTTCATCAGTTAACATCTGACTGATCTTTGTGCTTTTAAATCTCAGTTTAAATGATGCCAGACACATAAATATTAGTGAAATGGTGATTCTAAGGAGGATAGAAAAGGAGGAGAGGAAAAGAATGTGTGACAGAATATTATCAGGGCTGTAACTTAAAATTTTTTAATGAAATTATGTTAAGTTACCTATTTTCAAGGCAGCAGCCATTTTGTTGTCATTCTGATTATTTAGTTACACTGTTTTTTCAAGTGTTTTTCCTCTCTCCCTGTCCTTTAAGTTCCCCCTTGCTATTCTCCCATGCTTTTGGCATAGTTTCTGTAATTATTATTACTAAAATTTCTTGGGAGTTTTAGCTTAATAACAGAATGAATTCTGTTCTTTCCCCATGTTTACGTCTTCACCTACGGGTGGTTAGGCGTTGTGTTCTGCATCTACCATCTGATGTTCTGCAGTTTCTTCCCTGGAAGTCTCTGTTTTGCATCAGATGGTGTATTTTTGGTAACTGATTTCGGGCCTGGGTGCCTGGAGTCTTATTTTAGTGTTTTTACACTCATTGTTTACATTTACAACAGCCCTCTGTGTGAGGGGGGGATTTCTAAATAATAATATCTTTATGTTATTTTAATCATAACTAGATACATTATTATTGTTCGTAAGTGTTGAATAAATTGTTTAAAATATTTTTAAAATTTTTGTCCACACTTAGGCTTGGGATCCATTGGGGCTCAACGTTACTTTTCAGAAACTTGGGCTGTTCTGAAAAAATATTTTTTCAAAATATTTTGATTTCAGTTATTTTTTCTATATTAATGGATCATATTATTATTATGTATTTTGATTGCCAGGGGTTAGTGCGAGTACCAGGACTTGTTTTCTTTTCACATTGAAAGGATATTGATCAATTGTTTTAAGAGGAAGTCTTCCTCTGACCTTATTATTATTCTATATGTGGTCAGTGTACTCGCATTAACTCCTGTTCTCTATCGTATGATTTCGATGACAATATGGGAAGCGTATGTCACGATATGTTGTTGGGGATTTGGACACTCCGGTCCTTTCCCCGCAGGGTCACTCTACTTTATCAATTTCTATTTCAGACGATCAAGATTAGGGTGATGTATCTGTGATGTCTTCCAACAGTGTGCCTCCGTCGTCACAATTAATGAAGGGCTAGCGGAAAAGTGCTCATGTAATACGCCAATTGCCTAAGAGGACCCTAGTAGGTTCGACGGCCTTTGACGTCCGCTAGCTCGCCCGGTGTAGCGTCCATTCACCGAATGGTTCGGCAGCCGGGTTCGTCCGTTGCGGTCTAGAAGGAATTTTGGGGTGATGCGAGCACTATAAAATTAACTTAATGCACACCCAGTGACGGCGGATCGGAGGGAGAACGGAGGAAGCCTTTTAGTCCGGTTCATAGCTCGTTCCGGTCCATCCGGACGGCAAGCGAGAGAGGCCCCTCTCTCGTTCAACAACATCTGGCCCCAGATGTTGTGGTACAAATGTGTCGTTAGCGGAGCATACGTCCGTCGCTCGGGACGCTCCGTTGTATAGGCAGTCCGCTGAGACTGCTAAGGCTTCCTCTTCTCGTCAGCGCACACGACCGCACCTTGGCTGCGTGACCGCCGATATATTACCAGCTTCGCCGATCAAGGATTCTTCGGCGACCAGGTCACACCATCCGGCAGCCAGGGATTCGAGACCGATGGACTCCGGACGTTCGCATAGGAAGTATGCGGGAGCCATCTGATGCGGAGCTGCCCTCGGCGAAGCACCGATAGACTGCGCCTCCGCAGGTCTCGACGCCGGACATTCTTGTGCACATAGCACAGCTTATCGCAGCATCCCAGCAGCCGACAGAAAAGGTGTCGGATCGAGAATTATCCGACAGCGCTGGGTCGGTAGCCGGGGACTCGAGGCCTGCAGACTCCGGACGTTCGCATAGGAAGTGTGCGGGAGTCAACGTACACGGAGCTTCCAGCGGCAATGCATCGTAAGTCCGCTACTGCACAGGCCTCGGGAACGGACGTGCTTTCCTTAATAGCACAGTTTATCGCAGCATCCCAGCATCAACTGAATCTGTCGCATATATTTTATCCGACGATGCTGGGTCGGGACGCTCCGCGGAAGCGGGTACGGACGTCCGAAAGTTTCATCCGGTCCGACGGGATACCGAAAGGGATTCGGTGGATTTCAAGCTTTCCCTTTCGGAACAACATATGCTGCGATGCCGGATAAGAAACTGATAGCGTCGGTGGACTTAGAAATTTTTGGTTCGGTTCAGGGACATCGTCCCTCAGTTCCGACATAGTCCAATAATGTCACACAAACTTTCGAATTATTGAACGACGCTATATATATTATTATTTTATGCTTGCTATCCAAGCATTTCTGGTTTCTTGTTCGAAGAGTTATGGAGATGTCTTTCAAAAGTGTGCCTCTGTCGTCATAGTTATTGAAGAGTTAGCGGCAATAAGTGCTCATGGAATATGTCTATCGCTTACGGAGTGACATTCGCTAGCTCACCCGGTGTAGCGTACATTCATCGAATGGTTCGGCTGCCGGGTTCGTCCGTTGCGGTCTAGGAAGGAGATTTGGGTGATGCGAGCACTTTAATTACTTTAGTACTCACCCAGTGACGGCAGATTGAGGACAGATCGGAGGAAGCCAACAACATAGGGGACCGCATGTTGTGGTTCAGATATTTTACATTCGGAGCATATGTCCGTTGCTCGGGACGCTCCGTTATATTGACAGTCCGAGAGACTGTCTTTAATGCTTCCTCATCCTCACAGCAGGGCACACGACCGCACATTGGCTACGTGACCTCGAGTATCCGATCAGTTTCGGCATTCAGTGATTCCACAGCGAATAGGTCGCGCCATCCGGTAGCCAAGGGACACGAGGCCTATACACTCCGTTCGCTCGCATATTGGAAGTATGCACGGGGTAACGATCTCGGAGCTTCCTGCGGCAATGCATCGTAAGACCGCTGCTCCTCAGGCCTCAGTGACGGACGTGCTATCCGAGTTAGCACAGTTCTTTCGCAGCATCCCAGCAATTGACGGTTTCTCGGTCGAATCAGGAATTATCCGACGGCGCTGGGTCGGTGCGGTCCGCGGTTGCATCAAGCTACGGACGACCGAACGCTTTATAGGGTCCGACAGGATGGCGAAAGGGATTCGAAAGATTTCGAGTTTTCCCTTTAGTAGTATCGGAAGATGCCTTTCATATCTTCTGGCATTTCTTCCAGTGATTATTTTTCGGACTTCATTGCTGCGATCTTGGATAAGAGACTTATAGCGTCATTGGACTCGGATTTTTCGATCGGTACAGGGACTTTGTCCCTGACTTACCGACGCAGTCCAATATTGTCATTACAACATGTGTTTTATTTTTCGACGCTATATATTATATATATATATACAAGCCTGCTACTAAGCATGATAGTTTGGTTTCTTGTCCGCGTGGCTCATTTCTGCCATTTTATCTTTTTTACATATAGTTTATTTTGGCAGAGCAGGGCATACCGAGAGTTCATATGCGTCTAGACGGTGTGATTAAAGACTGCATATATTCTTTTTCGCCGTTTATGTCTTTTCCAATTTCAATGTTGGGAACGACATTATGTATAGTAGACTTAACTTAGACGCTTTATTATACGTAATCCGCCTTACTGAGGCGTTATCATTACGTCTTCAAGAAAAGATTTACGGGATATTATTCTCAATGTAATTTCTTTTGAGGGCAGTAGTTTGTTCACGTATAACTCCGCCCTTCAGTGGCTGATTGGAGTTGGTTAGACGTGATGCAGCCCTAGCTACATCCACGCGTGGATAGTAGGTTAAGAACTCTCTCAGAGTCGCTTCGTTCTCGGAGGAGCTTCTCTTCGACGGCAACTTTCCGGCAATCCATGAATTGCTTGATTTATACATTCTCTTGTCTATATAGTGTTACAAGAGATTCAGACTGGGGCAAACATTCGGTGGTTGACTCAGAGAGTGCCGCCACAGTTGCCGGACCCTAGTGTGGCTGTTATGACGGTTGCCAGTCAAACAGATTGGGATATATACTGATCCCTACGGATTCGAAGTGCCAGGGTCTTTGGGTTCCGCAGTCTTTTAGCTATCAGTTTAACTTCCGCGGAATAATGTTTTTTAGGCTTGCTTTATGTCATTGCATGAACATTATTCAGAAACGCATGCCCAAATTCCTGTCCTTTAATTCGACAGTAGTGGCGTATCTCCGGAACCAGGGAGGCACTCTTTCGTTTCCGTTATTCAATTTAATGGAAAGAATCCGTCTGTTGGTTATAGTACACCAAGTTCAGTTTTGGTCCGTCATATTCTGGGTCGTCTGATTGTTTTATCGCACTCCCGTTCTCTTACGGGTCGCTTGTTGCTGTCAGAATGGACTCTCAACAAACAAGTATTTAATCAGATTTGCTATCTATGGGAGCGCCCAATGATGTTTTATTTATGACACAGCTTGCTTATCAATTGCAGACGTATGTGTTAGCTTGTCCAGATCTCTGAGCTAATACTGTAACGCTCTATTGATCTATAGGACGGAATGATAGGATACGCGTATCCTCCGGCGCTGTTGTTTTAGCAGGTATTGCTAAGATAAACAACCACAATACATTTCTGTTGATAGCATCTCTATCTTCACAGAGATCATGAGTAATTTACTCTCTTGTCTACTGTGGATCTTAACGTGAAATCTTCCTCTATGTGAGGATCTTTTTTCACTGGGTAAATCGTGTCATCTTTATCACAACCAGCAAGGTCGCAACCTTCATGTATTCCGTTGTGTGGTCCGTATTGCATTGTAAGCACTGTACTGGACGAGCTTTGGACGCGATTTCTTACTATAGGAGATCCTCTTCTTCGCTATTCTATGCGACTAAAGTGGAGGCTCTTCCGTCGTGGTGTAGGGATCATTATGTTCATATGGTTGATCCCTCCATACTACGCATTGCTAGTTTTTAGTATACTTGTTTCACAAGATCTACTGCAGCCTGTTGTTATTTAGGTTATAGGTTTATGTACCTCATACCTATGCACTCTACGATAGTTTACAATTGAGTCTTTTGTCTCTTTATCTAAGTCAGTTAGTAACTTTTTGATAAATAGACTTAGAATCTTTAGATTAAATTCCTATACGGATTTTAACTTCGGTTCTTATTTAGCTAAGTAATCATTTGAGCCTCTGGAAACAGTAGTTTTCAAATTCTGACCTTTTAGACAGTAATTCTGTTGGTTTCTCTTTTACTGTAGAGTCAGTGAGTTTCATGCACTATCGATGGATGATTTTCACTTTCATAGTTTCGGAATCAATACTTCCGTTACTATTTAGGTTGGATTGTTGCATAAGAGTTAGGCTCCTATTATCCGGAACCTATTATTTTAAGGTCCTTCCGTCTTCGTATGGGCATAGGCCTTTACTCTTTCCGGGTACAGTTTATGTATTTATAAACAGATATCTGTTTATTACAAGGGCGTAAGCTTCTTCTGTCTTTGATGTCTAGTAGAAGGACGTTACGCTCCATTTTATTGTTAATGAATTCTATTAACTAGCATACTGCTTATGGTATATCATTGGCTTAGCAGTTGTGCTTAAGATTTCGGCTCATGAAGTAAGAGTTCTTCTACTTCTTGGGCTTACATTAATAGTGTTGCTATTATAGATTTTTGAAGGCTGCTCATTGCGCTCAGCCATCCATTCATGAATTTTATCTCAGAAATATCGAGTCCATTTCTGGAGGCCTCTATTGTTAGGTCTATTATCTACTGCTCAGAATGTCATTCACTTAACAGTTGCTACTATAGCTAGGTAGGCTGTCTGTTTTGGCAGTGTCTCCGTTCGGCTGCCCTCTTCGCTCTGGGCTATTTGACCCAGGGCAAGAAAAAGGGGGGGGGGAGGGTGTTCCCTTGGGTCACCTGTTTTTACTATGAAAACAAGGGGATACCTCCTCCGGAGTTAGTAATTCTGAGCTGTTATTGGGATGGTTGTTTAGTGAGAAGTTTAAGTTTATAAAATTCATTCAAGTCTTAGTTTTTAAAGTATAGCTTTTGAATATTGCATATGTCAACGGACATGATTATGCAATTCTCACACACTTTTAAGAGTATAAGAGTCTCTATTCTCTAGACTTACTTTATTATTGGCTTACTTTAAAAATTATTAGTATAAGGATTATTGGATATTAATAGAGTACATGGATGTATGAAGCTCAATTTTTGGAAGGTGTTGTATCTTTCTAATTTATCATAAATAAGAAAGATACATGTAAGGCCTATTACTTCTTTTCCCTACAGGGGATGACTCTATTTTATTTTATTGAGCGTATTCCATTTTGCTCTATGTCCTTGGCCCTCCAGCCTTTCTACTATTCAGCTATGTCTGGGTCATTGGTACAGTATAAAAATGTTAAAAAATTTATAGTAATTTATATATTTTTTATACTTACCAATGACCCAGACGGGGATGGCCCTCCCAGGAGTTGGGAACTCTTGCCTCCCCGCTGAGTACATAGCGCTTACCAGGCACTGGTTATTAGAATGATAAATGGCGCCAATTTCGGAACGTCCTTGACACTGCGCATGCGCAGTGGGGGCGAGGTGTGGAGGGCCTTTCAGGACATGTTTTCTTTAGTTTTAGATGCAAATTTTGGGGATTGGGGGGCAAAATTTGTGTTTGGCCCTATATTTTAAGAGTTAGCACCAGCTATGTCTGGGTCATTGGTAAGTATAAAAAATATATAAATTACTATAAATTTTTTAACTTTTCAAAACATTTAAAAAAAACTATATGTGCCCTCACCCCCACCCCCACACACACATTGGAAGAAGCTCCATGAGTTCATTCCAATGAGAGGTCACATGATATGGTTTTGTTGAAATTTTATGAAAAATTATGCCGGCGGATGCATCAGTTTGTTAGATGAAGGGTTAATTGCAATTAAGACATCATCATAACGCATATAAGTAAGCACCAGAATTACCTCATTTGTGAGTGTATGGAAATACAGTTTAGAGCCAAATGTGGTATATACACTTTCTGGGTTGGGCAAATTCTTACAAAGATTAATAAAGTAATTTATCTGATAACCATAGAGTATAACAACCGTTGTATATACTTGAAGTATATACAACGGGTGTTGTATATAATTATAATTTATGCGAACGACCTCTGACCTCTTTCAATTCCATTTTCATTCATTCATTCATGAAACATCGTTATATCACAGGGCAGGTTTTAATTGTACGCTTATTGCACTTTGTCAGAATCCTCTGATGGTGTCATTTCTTATTTATTTTGCTTCAATAAAGGCAACCTAAAATTTTGCTTCAAAACATTGTAGAAATTACTTGAATGTTAATAGTAATTAGTATGCGGCGACTGCGAACTATTTATAGTCACGGCCTCGATCAAAAGTACTCGCGGAACTGCGTTAATTAAAAGTTTGTCTGCTCTACCTGAAAAAAAAACACTTCGTAAAAATGGTAAACAAACGCAAAATTATTTGTTATATTGGGACTACAGCATAAAACACGGAAGAAAACTGGAACTATGTCAAAAAAAGAATAACTCTACTGAAACACCGTTTTGTTACTGTTAATAAAATAGTTGAAATTTATTTTGTTCCAGCGCAGTTACATGATGCAAGAAGTGCAATCGCACTTTACAATCGCCGTCATCGATTTTGTAATGTAAGGGACACAACTCTATGCATCTTGTCCTATTTCTTTTGTCTCGTAGACTGGTTTTCTTTGGAGGCTCGTGGGAAGCATATATAAGTTGGGTAGACGCACGAGACGGGTGTCTGTTTGTTATCAGATAAAAACAATAAACATATAGTGTGTTTTTATATCTGTGTTATACAACTCGTTGAAATATGGTTTATTTTTTCGAGGCTTCGCCGAGAAAAAATAAACCATATCTCAACTCGTTGTATAACACAGATATAAAAACACACTATATGTTTATTGTCTATATGCAAAGTAATTTTGCATCAGAGGTACAGTATGACAGAAGTTGCACAACATCATAATTCATTATGCCCATGTTCAAAATACAGCACATGAAAAAACATGGCCTAAGAAACGAATGAACATGAGCTTTTTCTGATCTGAATGGAAGTTGAATAAATTACCCATATGTCTTAAGTCTAAAGTATGAGTTTCTACATGAGAGCAAGATTCTAATATTGACATGTGTTGATGATAGCTGCCTGCTAAACACCTAGAAATTTTTATACACTCTTCTTGTTTTTTTTTGCACAGATTCATACCTGTTTTCACCCCAAAACCTTGGGTTGCTTTCTTCAAACTGATGAAACCATCAAGCAAAATTTAAATTTTTAAGCCCTGAAGGGAGCATCTTAACACCTTTACACTGATGTAGAAATATTAAAATTTCAAGCTGCAATTTTCTTCCTATAATGCAACTGGGAATTTAACCAATTCAAACAAGATTAAAGTGATTAAACTCCTTATTGATATGGAAAAAATTGCTACATGAAATTTCACCATTTTGACATCAGTCTGCAATCTTCGTCATAACTCTTTAATAGCTTGTTGGATTTTCACAAAACTTCACCCAAGTGTAAAGGGCAAAAGGACTGTGTGATATACAGCACCACCAAGTTCAAATGACAAAGGCCAAAGTCTCATTATTGTGAAAACTCAAATCTTTGAAAAATCTTGTTGGTCGTCCAGAAAAGTGTGCCTTAGTCATAACTTTGTAAACGCTGGATGGATTTTTACAGCACTTCTCACAGGGATAAAGGACAAAGCAGGCCTCTACAAATTGGGCGAACGGTCGTTTCGTTTGCCTAAAGGTTTCCCTAATTTTTTTATGTTGAGCTGTTTCCCGTTCGCCCTAATTTTCAGCTGTGTTTCTGACGTATCTGACTGAATACAAAACTTAAAAGCCGGTCGCCTTTTTCTTATTGTTTATACATGGAGACCGGTCGATGCTTTAATTGATTACTTGCGAAAGTATGGTTGTTACTTGTGCAACATGTGTGGAAATCCCCAGCAAATGTGTGAGATCATATGTGTGATGCATTTACTATTGACAGAGCTAACCACTTGTACAATAAATAACTGTGGAGACTGCACATTCATCATTGAATGTTTTATTTTTGTCACAACATCACACCTACTAATCGGTCTCACGCTGTGACGTAAAATTCGACGTTGTGATGTTCTGTTCGGACGCTGTGACGTGTTTTTTGATGTGAAACGTCATCGCTGCGGCTGATTTTATCAATTTTCATTCAAATGGAGAGGTAGGAAACACAGCTTCTTACTTTATCAGTTAGACTGATGTTTCCCAATCCCAACCAGCTTACTTTCACAAAGCAGATATTATCTCTCTTCGAATAATAGGGCTCACAAAATGCCTGGGTACAACTTCTGTGCATCGCCACGCAACTCAAAATCACCTACCAAGGTGACGCCCCTTTGTTCTGACATCAGGAAATAGCCCTCGTAGCCTAAAAAATATCCCTTCGATTTAAAAAACTTACCCCGACAGATCCCGGATGCAGAATAACCCCAACACAGCCCGTCAAAGTGAACCACCCAGTTGTAAAAAGTGGCAACGGTGCTGTGATGTTAATGGCAACCATGCTGTAATGTTCATCATTTCTTGACCCGAATGAAAATTTGTAAGTAAAGTTTTTTTTTAAACCTCATTATACGTTTACCTTCAGTTTCATTAGTTGGTTCGCTCGTCGGTATCATCTACTTTGTTTTGTCATTGGTAACACACATGTTTTCGCTCACAAATCCACTGTTCCTATTGGCTACAAGTCAGGCCTTTTTGCATTTGACGATTTTCCTTTTGTTGAACTTGCTGGTGATGTGCAGGGACCGCTTGCCCATTGGGCGGGGAGGGGGGGGGGGGGGGGGGTCATCGCAACACGTCAAAGGGGACAGCACGAGAGGGGCTCTCTTGTGTTATCCCCAGTCGGCGTCTGTCATTGTGAAGGCGCCGCACTACCCACCCCCTTCTAAACGCCCGACAAAGAGAGGGGGTTATCTCTCATTGGTGGGAGTTCGGATGGCTTCGGGGGAGGAAAATTGAATGTTCAAGCTCATAAGTTGCAATTTACGTCATTATGAAGAAGAAAATGTTCCGCAGAAAGTATTTGATACCACTGGGCAGAGGGAGGGCAAGAGTCGTATACCAGGCGGCCAGAAGTTCCTGAACTATGGGGAGGGGGCTACCCCCAGTTCCTCCTTGGGTCCTATCCAATCCACCTGGTCTAACTTGATAACATGGTCCCCATATTTTTTGACATAGCAATTGAATACTATCACGTAAACCAGCTACCACTCACGCTGATGACTCGAAAGAAAATTATCGGAGGTCGGAAGTTTTATGATAAAAAAACATACAACTGCAACTCGTCTTGTTGATAACGCGCCCAAAGATCGCCCAGACGTTAATTTACATCTTACTTCAGCGTATAAGAATGCATATCTTCTCCGTGAATTTTTAGCATGTTTCAGGCCAGGGTGGCACCAAAAACAACCTTCTACGGTATGTGCTGTCATGAGGTAGGCGTGACATCCCCCCCCCCCCCCCAATTTCTACTCAGCCCCCCCCCCCCCCCCCCTTAACTAAGAATCCTGGCTTAGCCACTGCATTCAAATGGTTATCAGACACCAGCTGCCCTCAGATGGATCTACCCATCAGGTAGGTTTGATAAAGTCAGCTATTCTGTTTATTCATGTTAACTAGTATGGACTGGAGAATTTTGTCAATTTAAATTCATTATTTTGAAGTGTACCGATACTTAGCAATCCGTTACCCTATGTTTTGCAAAAAAAATAGAGACTGACACCTCCCCCCTCCTGGCTTAGCGGCCCATGGACTGATGTGCAGACGCAAAAAGGAAAGGTTAATATGAACCTGACCGAGAGTTGTGTCTTACCCGGTATTACCCTGTCTCGTGGATGTGGGTACAAGCTTTCCGCGGGGGAATTTAGAGAAAGTTTGATGCCTCGAGAGCGATTTTGATCGCGATAGGGTTTTTTTTACAAAGTTTTTTTCGGACCCACATAATTTCATTCCAAGACGCTTTGAATAAGATTATGTGCGATCGAAAAAGGCTTGAATAAAAACAATTCGTCTTGATTTGCCTGCACGGCCGATTACATGACGGAACGTTAGAAATGTGTAATGGCGTAAATGAGAAGGCCGGCATGTCAGTTCGAATAATTACGACGTCATTGGACGTAATGTGATATTGGTTGTTATAGAATTTATCTAATTTATTTCAAAACCAGTTTAAAATCGAATACAACTCCTTTTAATGGTTGTATGTGTGTGTGTGTGGGTGGGGGGGGGGGGGGGGGGGGATGTATTCTTTCGGTAAGTATTTTTACCTTATGTCATTCTAATGCTATATATCCCGTTGGATATACAATCGGAAATTATATTACGGCAATAGAGCGTATCTCTGTTTGTCTGGGGTAGTGGGGATGGAGAGCAAAAGTGATTTTTGGTGAGTAATTGTACCTAATGTCGCAATATAATTATCAGTGCAATATATCTCGCGGGGTACATAGCATCCGAAATTGTTTTGCACCAATAGTGTATAACCGCTGCTAGTGTTGATTAGGAAGGGGAGCAAGAGTGATTTTTAGCTCAACATTGGCAAAGCCAAATTTGAGCTTATGTCATGGCCCGTCGTCCGTCTGGCCGTCTGTCCGTCAACAATTGGATACGGCTCGGGCTAGAGGCCGTATTTATGAACCGATCTTTACGAAACTTCTTGGGTGCCTTTGTTATGACCGTGGGACGAGAACGAGTGTTTTTGGGTGCGTTCCGAAATTTAAGATGGCTGTCAGCCGCCATTTTGTACCGACGATGCAGAAATCTGTTTTTTGTACAGAACTTTCATATGAAAGCTCTGATTTGAATAATATTTTGTATGAATGTTTAGTACCATTCGATACATCACATATAGTACGGGTTTCTTTCTCGTGCGTAAATTATGCAAATTAGACTAACTTTGATGTTTTTTGGTGTTACTTTCAGCACTGTAAGTGCAAATGCCAATACGGCTCGGGCTAGAGGCCGTATTTATGAACCGATCTTTACGAAACTCCTTGGGTACCTTTGTTATCACCGTGGGACGAGAACGAGTGTTTTTGGGTCCGGTCCGAAATTCAAGATGGCCGATGTCGGCCATTTTGTACAAAATTTGGTGCAATCAGATTTTTGCGCAGAACTTCCATATGAAAGCGCTGATTTGAATAATTTTTTGTGTGATTGTTTAGTAGCATGGGATACATCATATATAATACAGGTTTTTTTCTCGTGCAGAAATTATGCAAATTAGATGAACTTTGATTTTTTCAGTGCTACTTACACACAGAAGTACACATGTCAATACGGCTCGGGCTAGAGTCTGTATTTATGAACCGATCTTCACGAAACGTCTTGGGAACCTTTGTTATCACCTTGGGACGAGAACTAGTGTTTCTGGGTGCGGTCCAAAATTCAAGATGGCTGCCAGTGGCCATTTTGTACCGAAATTAGGTCTAATCAGTTTTTGTACACAACTTCTATACGGCTCAGGCTAGAGGCCGTATTTATGAATCGATCTTTACGAAACTTCTTGGGTACCTTTGTTATCACTGTGGGATGAGAACGAGTGTTTTGGGGTGTGGTCTGAAATTCAAGATGGCCACCAGCAGCCATTTTGTACCAAAATTAGTGCAATCAGTCTTTTGTACAGAACTTCTGTATGAAAGTTCTGATTTGAATAAATTTTTGTATGAATGTTTAGTAACATGGAATACATCACATATAGTACGGGTTTTTTTCTCGCGCAGAAATTATGCAAATTAGACTAACTTTGATGTTTTTTGGTGTTACTTTCAGCACTGTAAGTGCAAATGCCAATACGGCTTGGGCTAGAGGCCGTATTTATGAACCGATCTTTACGAAACTCCTTGGGTACCTTTAATATCACCGTGGGACGAGAACGAGTGTTTTGGGGTCCAGTCCGAAATTCAAGATGGCCGATGGCAGCCATTTTGTCAAAATTTGGTGCAATCAGATTTTTGCACAGAACTTCCAAATGAAAGCGCTGATTTGAATAATTTTTTGTGTGAATGTTTAGTACCATGGGATACATCACATATAATACAGGTTTTTTTCTCGTGCAGAAATTATGCAAATTAGATGAACTTTGATTTTTTCAGTGCTACTTACACACAGTAAGTACACATGTCAATACGGCTCAGGCTAGAGTCTGTATTTATGAACCGATCTTCACAAAACTTCTTGGGTACCTTGTTATCACCTTGGGACGAGAACGAGTGTTTCTGGGTGCGGTCCAAAATTCAAGATGGCTGCCAGTGGCCATTTTGTACCGAAATTAGGTCCAATCAGTTTTTTGTCACAACTTCTACACAGCTCATATTTGTGAACTGATCTTCACGAAACTTCTTTTGTACCATTGTTTTCACCTTGGGACAGGAATGAGTGTGTTTTGGGGTGCCTTTGTTATCACTGTGCTATGAGAACAAATATTTTGGGGTTCAGTCAGACCCACTCTGGGACTCAAAGATTTTTTCTAGTTTAGCATCTGACTGTTACCCACCTTTACAATATTTTACCTATACATTTGTTACAGGCAATGGTCAGTATTTATGTACAGACCGTTACAATACTTTATATGTACCTTTGTTATCAGGTCATTACCTAGATGTTTGTCATTGCTGTGTCACATACTATACATGTACATGTCTTTGTCTTGACAAGTTGAGCTACAGTGTCATTGACACTTTCATTTGTAAGTTGTATCTTTTGCCGTAATATATTTTTTCAATTTTCTCTGCTGTAAATCCTCCTGGGTAGATAACATCGGAAATGATATTACGACAACAGAGTATACACCTCCTGTTAGTGGCGTGGAGAAGTTCAGAGCTACAGTTAGTGGAGTGATTTTTGTTAATTAGTTAATTATTGTGTGAAATTATGAAATGCCACCAAGGCATTATTAATTCCGAATCATTACTTCAATCATACTGAACGATATGTCGAAACCTTTTATTCGACGATATATTGGAACTTACCATTACTTTTTACAAGATCATCATCTATGTGAGTCCTTCGGCACCCAAATTGTACCAACTGAAAATTTATTAATTCGGGTGCCTCACCACCCCCCACCCCCCTCCCCCTTTGAAGTGGTGTTCATGTGTGTACGCAACAGCGTTTTTGCATTCGGGTTTCTACTCCCTTGCAAAACAACGTAGATGATACAGATGAATGAACCAACTAAAAAACTATAAAAAACAAATGTATAATGTTGTTTAAAAAAAACCCTTTACTTACAAATTTTCATTTGGGTTAAGAAATGCTGAACATCACAGCATGGTTGCCATTAACATCACAGCGCCGTTGCCACTTTCCACAACTGGGTGGTTCACTTTGACGGGCTGTGTTGGGGTTATTCTGCATCCGGGATCTGTCGGGGTAAGTTTTTAAAACGAAGGGATATTTTCAGGCCTCGAAATAACAAGATTTTGATAAACCTTCCAGCAGGTTGCCTCATTTGACAATGGTTAACCTGTTGATCGGTTTCCTAGATTTTTTTCATAAACCTATTGGTTAAACATTGCATTAAAAGTATTAATACTGACAAAGCTTCTGACATACCCAACTACAGTTCCTCCCAAATTAGTTTGGCGTTTAGACACAAAGAACCCAAGGCAGGCGCAGTACAAAAACAGGTACATACACACGTCCCCACCCCCACCCACATACACACGCACATTCACGTATGCACGTATTAACATTTGTTGTTCTTTGCTTTACATGATTTTTGCATCTAATAAAAATTAAAGAATTGTAATCCAAAGTTCCAAACTAAAACTTCATTTGTGCCACAATGTTCGAAATCATTTGGAAAAACCTATGTTTACAACCATGCTGGCTGTTTATTCAAATGGAATAAGCACGTAAATAAGAAGTCAGCATTGTTGAATAAAATACGTTCCCATAATGTGTTTGAAAACTTTTCTCATGGATTGGTAGGGCAAAAAGGGGCGGAATGCCAATAATTAACAACAGCTCATTTGATTTTCAATATGTCTCCTTTTTAGCTCAACTTGACAAAGTCAAGCTGAGCTATTGCCATCACTTCTCGTCCGTCGGCGTACGTACGTTAGTATGTTAGTACGTACGTCCACAATTTCCTTTGGCACACCTCACAGGTCGCATTTATGATCAGATTACTTTGAAACTTGGTATGCTTGTTTGGGGTGACCTCTAGATGGGAGCTATCGATTTTCTTCAATTTCCGTCGAAAAATGTTGCCGCGGCCAACGTTCTTAGAACTTAGTTTAGTCAAACCACAATATTTCCCTTTGGCACACCCTACAGGGCACATTTATGATTTGATTGCTTTGAAACCTGGTATGCTTATTTAGGGTGACCTCTAGATGGGAGCTATCGATTTTCTTCAATTTCCAGCAAAAAATGTTGCCACGGCCAACGTTCGTAGAACTTAGTTTAGTCAGACCTCAATATTTCCCTTTGGCACACCCTACAGGGCCCATTTATGATCAGATTGCTTTGAAACCTGATATGCTTGTTTGGAGAGATCTCTAGATGGGAGCTATCGATTTTTAGCTCCGCTGACAAAGTCAGCAGAGCTTTTCTTATACTGATTCGTCTGTCGTCCGTCGTCCGTCCATCCGTCCGTCGTCAACATTTTATTTGTCCGAGCCATAATTTCTAAACCGCTGAATATTTTTCCACCAAACTTCATAACAATATGTATTATCAATAGACGGTGTGTCATCAATTATTCTGCGGTCTGTAAATCCACAGGGTCAAGGTCACAGGATCAAGAAAATCTTAAGATATTTTTGATATTTGTTTGTCCAAGCCATAATTTCTGAACCGCTGAATATTTTTACACCAAACTTCATAACAATATGTATTATCAGTAGACGGTGTGTAATCAATTATTCTCAGCGGAGCTCTCTAGGCGTGACAGGCCTCTTGTCTTCAATTTCTATCAAAAAATGTTGCTGCGGCCAACGTTCTTAGAACTTAGTTTAGTCAGAAGACTCAATATTTCCCTTTGGCACACCCTGCAGGGTACATTTATGATCGGATTGCTTTGAAACCTGGCATGCTTGTTTGGGGTGACCTCTAGATGGGAGCTATCGATTTTCTTCAATTTCCATCAAAAAATGTTGGCGCAGCCAACGTTTTTAGAACTCAGTTTAGTCAGACCACAATATTTCCCTTTGGCACACCCTACAGGGCCCATTTATGATCAGATTGCTTTGAAATCTGGTATGCTTGTTTGGAGAGACATCTAGATGGGAGCTATCGATTTTCTTCAATTTCTGTCAAAAAATGTTGCTGCGGCCAACGTTCTTAGAACTTAGTTTAGTCAGAAGACTCAATATTTCCCTTTGGCACACCCTGCAGGGCACATGTATGATTTGATTGCTTTGAAACCTGGTATGCTTGTTTGGGGTGACCCCTAGATGGGAGCTATCGACTTTATTCAATTTCCGTCAAAAAATGTTACCGCAGCCAACATTCTTAGAACTTAGTTTAGTCAGACCACAATATTTCCCTTTGGCTCACCCTACAGGGCACATTTATGATTAGATTGCTTTGAAACCTGGTATGCTTATTTACGGTGACCTCTAGATGGCAGGTATCGATTTTCTTCCATTTCCGTCAAAAAATGTTGCCACGGCCAACATTCTTAGAATTTAGTCTAGTCAGACCACAATATTTCCCTTTTGTACACCCTACAGGGCACATTTATGATCAGATTGCTTTGAAACCTGGCATGCTTGTTTGGGGAGGCCTCTAGATGGGAGCTATCGATTTTCTTTGGTTTCTGTCCAAAAATGTTGCCACTGGCAAAAAAAATGACATTGGTACCAATGATCTTCAATTTTGCCATTTCATTTATAACTTACCAAGTTCAAGATTGTCAAGTTGAGCTACAGTGTCATTGACACTTTCATTTATTGTATCAAAGACTTATTTTCAGTTCCGTGCAGTGCGAGAGTTAATACCTCACATGTTGTAAATGTATTAACAAAGCAGTTAGCTCCCTTTAGCTGTAACAGACAATCGTCTTTCTCAGAATCGAAACAAATTAATTGTTTCGAGATCCAGAGGGCGCCGCGAGTTAATACCATAGATTTATACCCCCACAAGTAAAGTAATGATTGAAACACGCTGTATGATAACCATATGATCATTTTGTTCTCGTTTTGTTCACTGCAGTGCTTCTTTTAAATCAGTGGGAGAAAAAACGTTGAAAACTTTTCTTATCTCGTAACAACTAACTTCGTCGGCCATCGGCGCAATTTTTGGTTAACCGATCGAGCATTCGCCTGAAAACAAATCTGCGTAACCGATAGGCGAACGGTACAAGCGTTCGCCTCTTATTTCGAGGCCTGTATTTTTTAGGCTACGAGGGCCATTTCCTGGTGTCAGAACAATGAGGCGTCACCTAGGTACATGATTTTGAGTGGAGTGGCGATGCACAGAAGTTGTACCCGGATTTTGCGAGCCCTATTATTCGGAGAGAGATAATATCTGCTACATGAAAGTAAGCTGGTTGGGATTGGGAAACATCAGTCTAACTGATGAAATAAAAAGCTGTATTTCTTACCTCTCCATTTGAATGAAAATTGATAAAATCAGCCATAGCAAAGACTTTTCACATCAAAAAACATGTCACAGCGCCCAAACAGAACATCATAGCATTGAATTGCATGTCACAGCATGATACTGATTAGTAGGTGTGAACATACCTTGACCTTTTTGTTCTCCATATGATCGCATGTGACATCGATGATTCTTCCCAAGCAGTGGGCTAAACTAATTGATAACGTTGTCAAAATAAAACGGTGCAACTGATGATATTTTTATTCTGTACCAATGACCCAGACATAGCTGGTGCTAACTCTTAAAATATAGGGCCAAACACAAATTTTGCCCCCCAATCCCCAAAATTTGCATCTAAAACTAAAGAAAACATGTCCTGAGAGGCCCTCCACACTTCGCCCCTACTGCGCATGCGCAGTGTCAAGGACGTTCCGAAATTGGCGCCATTTATCATTCTAAGTTTGGCCCTTCATCAGTTAACATCTGACTGATCTTTGTGCTTTTAAATCTCAGTTTAAATGATGCCAGACACATAAATATTAGTGAAATGGTGATTCTAAGGAGGATAGAAAAGGAGGAGAGGAAAAGAATGTGTGACAGAATATTATCAGGGCTGTAACTTAAAATTTTTTAATGAAATTATGTTAAGTTACCTATTTTCAAGGCAGCAGCCATTTTGTTGTCATTCTGATTATTTAGTTACACTGTTTTTTCAAGTGTTTTTCCTCTCTCCCTGTCCTTTAAGTTCCCCCTGGCTATTCTCCCATGCTTTTGGCATAATTTCTGTAATTATTATTACTAAAATTTCTTGGGAGTTTAGCTGAATAACAGAATGAATTCTGTTCTTTCCCCATGTTTACGTCTTCCCCTACGGGTGGTTAGGCGTTGTGTTCTGCATCTACCATCTGATGTTCTGCAGTTTCTTCCCTGGAAGTCTCTGTTTTGCATCAGATTGTGTATTTTTGGTAACTGATTTCGGGCCTGGGTGCCTGGAGTCTTATTTTAGTGTTTTTACACTCATTGTTTACATTTACAACAGCCCTCTGTGTGAGGGGGGGATTTCTAAATAATAATATCTTTATGTTATTTCAATCATAACTAGATACATTATTATTGTTCGTAAGTGTTGAATAAATTGTTTAAAATATTTTTAAAATTTTTGTCCACACTTAGGCTTGGGATCCATTGGGGCTCAACGTTACTTTTCAGAAACTTGGGCTGTTCTGAAAAAATATTTTTTCAAAATATTTTGATTTCAATTATTTTTTCTATATTAATGGATCATATTATTATTATGTATTTTGATTGCCAGGGGTTAGTGCGAGTACCAGGACTTGTTTTCTTTTCACATTGAAAGGATATTGATCAATTGTTTTAAGAGGAAGTCTTCCTCTGACCTTATTATCATTCTATATGTGGTCAGTGTACTCGCATTAACTCCGATTCTGTATCCTATGATTTCGATGACAATATGGGAAGCGTATGTCACGGTATGTTGTTGGGGATTTGGACACTCCGGTCCTTTCCCCGCAGGGTCACTCTACTTTATCAATTTCTATTTCAGACGATCAAGATTAGGGTGATGTATCTGTGATGTCTTCCAACAGTGTGCCTCCGTCGTCACAATTAATGAAGGGCTAGCGGAAAAGTGCTCATGTAATACGCCAATTGCCTAAGAGGACCCTAGTAGGTTCGACGGCCTTTGACGTCCGCTAGCTCGCCCGGTGTAGCGTCCATTCACCGAATGGTTCGGCAGCCGGGTTCGTCCGTTGCGGTCTAGAAGGAATTTTGGGGTGATGCGAGCACTATAAAATTAACTTAATGCACACCCAGTGACGGCGGATCGGAGGGAGAACGGAGGAAGCCTTTTAGTCCGGTTCATAGCTCGTTCCGGTCCATCCGGACGGCAAGCGAGAGAGGCCCCTCTCTCGTTCAACAACATCTGGCCCCAGATGTTGTGGTACAAATGTGTCGTTAGCGGAGCATACGTCCGTCGCTCGGGACGCTCCGTTGTATAGGCAGTCCGCTGAGACTGCTAAGGCTTCCTCTTCTCGTCAGCGCACACGACCGCACCTTGGCTGCGTGACCGCCGATATATTACCAGCTTCGCCGATCAAGGATTCTTCGGCGACCAGGTCACACCATCCGGCAGCCAGGGATTCGAGACCGATGGACTCCGGACGTTCGCATAGGAAAAGTATGCGGGAGCCATCTGATGCGGAGCTGCCCTCGGCGAAGCAGCGATAGACTGCGCCTCCGCAGGTCTCGACGCCGGACATTCTTGTGCACATAGCACAGCTTATCGCAGCATCCCAGCAGCCGACAGAAACGGTGTCGGATCGAGAATTATCCGACAGCGCTGGGTTGGTAGCCGGGGACTCGAGGCCTGCAGACTCCGGACGTTCGCATAGGAAGTATGCGGGAGTCAACGTACACGGAGCTTCCAGCGGCAATGCATCGTAAGTCCGCTACTGCACAGGCCTCGGGAACGGACGTGCTTTCCTTAATAGCACAGTTTATCGCAGCATCCCAGCATCAACTGAATCTGTCGCATATATTTTATCCGACGATGCTGGGTCGGGACGCTCCGCGGAAGCGGGTACGGACGTCCGAAAGTTTCATCCGGTCCGACGGGATACCGAAAGGGATTCGGTGGATTTCAAGCTTTCCCTTTCGGAACAACATATGCTGCGATGCCGGATAAGAAACTGATAGCGTCGGTGGACTTAGAAATTTTTGGTTCGGTTCAGGGACATCGTCCCTCAGTTCCGACATAGTCCAATAATGTCACACAAACTTTCGAATTATTGAACGACGCTTTATATATTATTATTTTATGCTTGCTATCCAAGCATTTCTGGTTTCTTGTTCGAAGAGTTATGGAGATGTCTTTCAAAAGTGTGCCTCTGTCGTCATAGTTAATGAAGAGTTAGCGGCAATAAGTGCTCATGGAATATGTCTATCGCTTACGGAGTGACATTCGCTAGCTCACCCGGTGTAGCGTACATTCATCGAATGGTTCGGCTGCCGGGTTCGTCCGTTGCGGTCTAGGAAGGAGATTTGGGTGATGCGAGCACTTTAATTACTTTAGTACTCACCCAGTGACGGCAGATTGAGGACAGATCGGAGGAAGCCAACAACATAGGGGACCGCATGTTGTGGTTCAGATATTTTACATTCGGAGCATATGTCCGTTGTTTGGGACGCTCCGTTATATTGACAGTCCGAGAGACTGTCTTTAATGCTTCCTCATCCTCACAGCAGGGCACACGACCGCACATTGGCTACGTGACCTCGAGTATCCGATCAGTTTCGGCATTCAGTGATTCACAGCGAATAGGTCGCGCCATCCGGTAGCCAAGGGACACGAGGCCTATACACTCCGTTCGCTCGCATATTGGAAGTATGCACGGGGTAACGATCTCTGAGCTTCCTGCGGCAATGCATCGTAAGACCGCTGCTCCTCAGGCCTCAGTGACGGACGTGCTATCCGAGTTAGCACAGTTGTTTCGCAGCATCCCAGCAATTGACGGTTTCTCGGTCGAATCAGGAATTATCCGACGGCGCTGGGTCGGTGCGGTCCGCGGTTGCATCAAGCTACGGACGACCGAACGCTTTATAGGGTCCGACAGGATGGCGAAAGGGATTCGAAAGATTTCGAGTTTTCCCTTTAGTAGTATCGGAAGATGCCTTTCATATCTTCTGGCATTTCTTCCAGTGATTATTTTTCGGACTTCATTGCTGCGATCTTGGATAAGAGACTTATAGCGTCATTGGACTCGGATTTTTCGATCGGTACAGGGACTTTGTCCCTGACTTACCGACGCAGTCCAATATTGTCATTACAACATGTGTTTTATTTTTCGACGCTATATATTTATATATATATACAAGCCTGCTACTAAGCATGATAGTTTAGTTTCTTGTCCGCGTGGCTCATTTCTGCCATTTTATCTTTTTTACATATAGTTTATTTTGGCAGAGCAGGGCATACCGAGAGTTCATATGCGTCTAGACGGTGTGATTAAAGACTGCATATATTCTTTTTTGCCGTTATGTCTTTTCCAATTTCAATGTTGGGAACGACATTATGTATAGTAGACTTAACTTAGACGCTTTATTATACGTAATCCGCCTTACTGAGGCGTTATCATTACGTCTTCAAGAAAAGATTTACGGGATATTATTCTCAATGTAATTTCTTTTGAGGGCAGTAGTTTGTTCACGTATAACTCCGCCCTTCAGTGGCTGATTGGAGTTGGTTAGACGTGATGCAGCCCTAGCTACATCCACGCGTGGATAGTAGGTTAAGAACTCTCTCAGAGTCGCTTCGTTCTCGGAGGAGCTTCTCTTCGACGGCAACTTTCCGGCAATCCATGAATTGCTTGATTATACATTCTCTTGTCTATCTAGTGTTACAAGAGATTCAGACTGGGGCAAACATTCGGTGGTTGACTCAGAGAGTGCCGCCGCAGTTGCCGGACCCGAGTGTGGCTGTTATGACGGTTACCAGTCAAACAGATTGGGATATATACTGATCCCTACGGATTCGAAGTGCCAGGGTCTTTGGGTTCCGCAGTCTTTTAGCTATCAGTTTAACTTCCGCGGAATAATGTTTTTTAGGCTTGCTTTATGTCATTGCATGAACATTATTCAGAAACGCATGCCCAAATTCCTGTCCTTTAATTCGACAGTAGTGGCGTATCTCCGGAACCAGGGAGGCACTCTTTCGTTTCCGTTATTCAATTTAATGGAAAGAATCCGTCTGTTGGTTATAGTACACCAAGTTCAGTTTTGGTCCGTCATATTCTGGGTCGTCTGATTGTTTTATCGCACTCCCGTTCTCTTACGGGTCGCTTGTTGCTGTCAGAATGGACTCTCAACAAACAAGTATTCAATCAGATTTGCTATCTATGGGAGCGCCCAATGATGTTTTATTTATGACACAGTTTGCTAATCAATTGCAGACGTATGTGTTGGCTTGTCCAGATCTCTGAGCTAATACTGTTAACGCTCTATTGATCTATTGGACGGAATGATAGGATACGCGTATCCTCCGGCGCTGTTGTTTTAGCAGGTATTGCTAAGATAAACAACCACAATACATTTCTGTTGATAGCATCTCTATCTTCACAGAGATCATGGGTAATTTACTCTCTTGTCTACTGTGGATCTTAACGTGAAATCTTCCTCTATGTGAGGATCTTTTTTCACTGGGTAAATCGTGTCATCTTTATCACAACCAGCAAGGTCGCAACCTTCATGTATTCCGTTGTGTGGTCCGTATTGCATTGTAGCACTGTACTGGACGAGCTTTGGACGCGATTTCTTACTATAGGAGATCCTCTTCTTCGCTATTCTATGCGACTAAAGTGGAGGCTCTTCCGTCGTGGTGTAGGGATCATTATGTTCATATGGTTGATCCCTCCATACTACTCATTGCTATTTTTTAGTATACTTGTTTCACAAGATCTACTGCAGCCTGTTGTTATTTAGGTTATAGGTTTATGTTACCTCATACCTATGCACTCTACGATAGTTTACAATTGAGTCTTTTGTCTCTTTATCTAAGTCAGTTAGTAACTTTTTGATAAATAGACTTAGAATCTTTAGATTAAATTCCTATACGGATTTTAACTTCAGGTTCTTATTTACCTAAGTAATCATTTGAGCCTCTGGAAACAGTAGTTTTCAAATTCTGACCTTTTAGACAGTAATTCTGTTGGTTTCTCTTTTACTGTAGAGTCAGTGAGTTTCATGCACTATCGATGGATGATTTTCACTTTCATAGTTTCGGAATCAATACTTCCGTTACTATTTAGGTTGGATTGTTGCATAAGAGTTAGGCTCCTATTATCCGGAACCTATTATTTTAAGGTCCTTCCGTCTTCGTATGGGCATAGGCCTTTACTCTTTCCGGGTACAGTTATGTATTTATAAACAGATATCTGTTTATTACAAGGGCGTAAGCTTCTTCTGTCTTTGATGTCTAGTAGAAGGACGTTACGCTCCATTTTATTGTTAATGGATTCTATTAACTAGCGTACTGCTTATGGTATATCATTGGCTTAGCAGTTGTGCTTAAGATTTCGGCTCATGAAGTAAGAGTTCTTCTACTTCTTGGGCTTACATTAATAGTGTTGCTATTATAGATTTTTGAAGGCTGCTCATTGCGCTCAGCCATCCATTCATGAATTTTATCTCAGAAATATCGAGTCCATTTCTGGAGGCCTCTATTGTTAGGTCTATTATCTACTGCTCAGAATGTCATTCACTTAACAGTTGCTACTATAGCTAGGTAGGCTGTCTGTTTCGGCAGTGTCTCCGTTCGGCTGCCCTCTTCGCTCTGGGCTATTTGACCCAGGGCAAGAAAAAGGGGGGGGGGGGGGGGAGGGTGTTCCCTTGGGTCACCTGTTTTTACTATGAAAACAAGGGGATACCTCCTCCGGAGTTAGTAATTCTGAGCTGTTATTGGGATGGTTGTTTAGTGAGAAGTTTAAGTTTATAAAATTCATTCAAGTCTTAGTTTTTAAAGTATAGCTTTTGAATATTGCATATGTCAACGGACATGATTATGCAATTCTCACACACTTTTAGGAGTATAAGAGTCTCTATTCTCTAGACTTACTTTATTATTGGCTTACTTTAAAAATTATTAGTATAAGGATTATTGGATATTAATAGAGTACATGGATGTATGAAGCTCAATTTTTGGAAGGTGTTGTATCTTTCTAATTTATCATAAATAAGAAAGATACATGTAAGGCCTATTACTTCTTTTCCCTACAGGGGATGACTCTATTTTATTTTATTGAGCGTATTCCATTTTGCTCTATGTCCTTGGCCCTCCAGCCTTTTTACTATTCAGCTATGTCTGGGTCATTGGTACAGTATAAAAATGTTAAAAAATTTATAGTAATTTATATATTTTTTATACTTACCAATGACCCAGACGGGGATGGCCCTCCCAGGAGTTGGGAACTCTTGCCTCCCCGCTGAGTACATAGCGCTTACCAGGCACTGGTTATTAGAATGATAAATGGCGCCAATTTCGGAACGTCCTTGACACTGCGCATGCGCAGTAGGGGCGAAGTGTGGAGGGCCTCTCAGGACATGTTTTCTTTAGTTTTAGATGCAAATTTTGGGGATTGGGGGGCAAAATTTGTGTTTGGCCCTATATTTTAAGAGTTAGCACCAGCTATGTCTGGGTCATTGGTAAGTATAAAAAATATATAAATTACTATAAATTTTTTAACTTTCGGTTGTTGAATCCATGTTGTAAATATATTTATTTAGAGGAATAATTACTCCCACCTGAAAAGAATAAAATTTTCATGCTGAACTCAGTCACAATCCTCGAATTTTAAGTTATCAATTGGTACAGTATCAGTCGTGAGGAAATCGTCCCGTGGTGGCACTTCAGATCTGTAAACAAATTGAACAGCAAAACAGCTGAGTTTGCACGTGTTACGGTGTACAGAAACGCGATCTTACAATGTAATTCAACCTCTTACTTTTTAAAATTGAATCATTAACACACACTTTACCCATGATCGAGATTTGTTTAATTGTGGCGTGCCATAGGCACAGGGAACAGTTGAGTGCTGTTTCAGCTCAATTAATTTGTGGAACTCAAACTGATCAATAAATCTGTCGGTCACTGTCTGAAAATTGAAACTCTTGTCCAATGTTTGTTTTACTTTTTTTCTAAGAAACTGAAAGTTGAGATTTGCATGGATTCTGTTTAGAGCAATCAGGAGCATGTCTGAAGAGATATTATTTTAGTGGAACACTATTAACATGTTGAATGGTTTCCGTTCAATGTTATTACAGTGCAACGCTGAAATGGGTTACCTTAATTTAAAGGGTTACCTTAAAATAATTAGGGGAACCCATAAACAAGTTGCCTTAATTTTCAATTTGTGCAGGCCTGCAAAGGGAAGGTGTAAGGTGCAGCACCACCAGATCAAAGTGACAAGGGACAAAGTCACACAATTGTGAAAACTCAGATCTCAGAAATATTTTGTTTGTCCAGAATATTGTGTCTTAGTCATAATTCTATAATGGCTGGGTTGATTTTCATGAAACTTGACACGAGAGTAAAAGGCCAAATCACCGCAAAGTCTGAATGACAAAGATCAAGTTCATACAATTATGAAAACTAAAATCTTAGAAATTTTTTATTATCTCGGCCATTACTTTATGGTTTCAGGTGCATCATTGGTTGGGTACACTCAGTTTGACTTGTTAGCTCACCTGGCTCAAAGGGACATGTGAGCTATTGCCATCACTTGGAGTCCGTTGTCGGTCGTCGTCCGTAAACTTTTCACATGTTCATCATCTTCTCGGGAACCACTGAGCTGATGTGAACCAAACCTGGCAGGAATTGTCTATGGGAAGTCTTCTACAAACCTCCTTCATTTTGTTCCCATCCGATGAAAAACATGTCCTCCAGAGGCATTCTTTGATTCTGGTTGATGGATTTTCAAAAATCTTCTCTGAAACTACAAAGCAAAATGTTTTGAAACTTCACATGATTGATGACTGGGATACCCTCTACCAATGATCCTCATTTAATGTTGATCGGGTTGCAAACATGGCCGCAATTGTGGCTTATAGTTACTATAGAAACCCTATGGGAAATCACATTTTCATTTTCTCTCACCTGTTGGAACCCTGGGAAGTGATGCAGTGCTCGTTTACTGTGGTAAACAAGCTCTGTTTACTGGTAAAATCGGACCCAGTCACCAATACTTAGGTGGAAGTTCTCTAAAGTGGGCAACATGGGTATAAATGATTAATTAAACTTTGCTTTATCTCCATGATGAAGTCAAACACACAAACTGTATCATTGAAAACAATAACAAAATCACATTTTATCACTGAAACTGACGATGAAGGGAAAATTTCCATGCTAAAAAGTAAGATATGTTCTTCCAATTTTACAGCACTCGATGTGGAATCAAGGAGAAGAAGTGGTGTGTTAAATTTGATTTATATCCAAGGTTAACATTTCATCCCAGTGTATTAAATATCGTTAGGGAGTGCAGTGGCTCAGTGGAAGATTGTTTGACTTCTATGCTAGAGGTCCCGAGTTCGATCCCCTTCCGGGATGACCCGCATTGTATCCTTGAGCAAGGCACTTTATCCCGGTTGCCTACATGGGGTCACGATGACGCTATGTACTAAGGCGTACTGCACATTTCATGTGCGCATGTCTTCAACCACTGTAAACCTGCTTGAGCAGAGCTTGAACAGAGTTAGAATGTTGAGGAGCTGACAGTTTCTCGTCTATGCTCGGTGGTTCTCTCCGGATACTCCGGCTTCCTTGACCCGTAAAACTTCCACGGTCACAATTAGCCATTGTGAATAAGTATGTGACCTTAAACACCAATAGATAAATAAATCAATATCATTACCTTTGTAAATGGGATGTTTCGCACTTGGACAATTCGGCTCTTTTGAATTGTAATGCACGAAGAATTTTTATTTAATTATATTTTTGTTCAGCTTTAAAGTAAGAAACAAAATCATTATTTTACTGCTCTACAGTTATGATTGCTTTTTCTTTGTTATCTTTTTCACTTGCAAGTAGTGCTGTACCCTCTCATCTGAGTCATCATTGCCTCAGTTCGTCTGTTGCAATTAAATTGAGTGTTCAAGGGCACAAAATACACAAATGAAAATACAGAAAAATTTTTCCCGTTTTTAATTTTTATTTCATCAAATGTATTCACCCTCTTATCTAACATTTGCAGATCTTAAACTGGAAACCAGGCTGAGAAAATGGGTACAGAATAAATAAGAAATGAATATATGTTCCTTGATCGTTTTTGTTGGAACCTAAAAGTAGGTTCTGTAGGGGTTCCCAGACATCAAATACATACAATTTTCATGTTCTGTGAATTTCTGCAATCTACATGCCTGGTTTTGGTTTAATAAATAAAGAGGTTATTACTTGGTTAGTTTCATATCGGCTGACATATCAGCCCTCGGTAACTTCACATCAGCCCTCAACCTTCAGTCACAAGCTGGGAAGTTAACCCTCAGTCCATCTGAAACTACACTAAGTAATAACCTCTAAATATCTGTATGGAAGTAACACACATTATGCTATAGGCTTAGATTGATATCAATGTGTTTTTGACATTTGGTTGTTGAATTGCAAATAAAACTCAAATATTAAAAAGAATACCTACTGTTTCCATTAGGTACGCAAATTATCTCAAGGTTGACTGCAAGGAAAGCTGCATTTTCAATTTTGGATTTCCATGTCTTAAATTCAAAATAGGAAGCATTTCTTTGCCGCACTAACACAAAAAGGCTGACATGTCAGACAAACATCGCAAATTCTACACATATGGGGATGTCCTCAGAATTGGAAGTGACATTCAGCAAGGTCGTCTCCGATGTTGTTTCCAAAAAGTTGATGGCAACATTTGTTGCTGCCACAAACTGTAGCCAGTGATTAGACCCAAATACCACTTTCCAACAAAACCAGTCATGCAACCTCACATGAAATATTTTTGAAATATGTATCTGATATATAAAATAAATATTGAGCGGGATTGACAAACATTAGTTTCAATGAAAATAAAACAAAATGTTCATATTTCAAAATTTTCACGATGTGAATCTTCATAAAAGCCCCATTGATTATGACTGTTTTATCTATATTCATCACATAGCTCATAAATAGAACCTTAATAATCCACTGCTTCAGTCATCAACAGCATGCAGTCTTTTAGTCTGTTAGTATGTTCACATTTTCCTTTAGTACAGGCTACATACACCCTGTAGTTCTTGTCTGATCATCACAAAATTTCACATGCGGGTTTGAGGTCATGTCTAGATGAGAACGTCCCCTTTTGGTCGCAATTGGTCGATGGTGATGGTTGCCTGAGCCCAAAACCTTTAGCGCAGTCTACAGGTATTTATGAAGGGATTGCATTGTAACTTGGTAGGATGACTCTGTATAATGTCAAGATGAGAACATCCTCTTTTGGTCATGATCTGTCAGCCGTGACGGCTGCCTGAGCCCAAAACCTGAAAACCTTTAGCACAGTCTACAAGTCGTATTTATGAATGGATTTCATTGTAACTAGATAGGATGACTCTGTGTAATATCTAGATGAGAACGTCCCCTTTTGGTCGCGATCAGTCAACTGTGATGCCTACAGGGTCCTGAAGCCTGAAAACCTTTAGCACAGTCTACAAATCGTATTTATGAAGGGATTTCATAGTAGCTTGTTAGGATGACTCCAGATAATGTCTAGATGAGAACGTCTCCTTTTGGTTGCGATCATTCAACAGTGATGGCTGCCCGAGCCCAAAACCCGGAAACCTTTAGCACAGACTACAGGTGATATATATGAAGGGATTTCATTGTAACTTTGTAGGATGACTCAGTATAATGTCTAGATGAGGATGTACCCTTTTGGTTGTGATGGGTCTACCGTGATCGCGACACATGCCCAAAAACCTTTAACACAGTCTACAGGCCGTATTTATGAAAGGATTTCATTGTAACTTGATAGGATGGCTCGTTTTGGAATAATTTCACTGTAACTTGGTAACTTTGTTGACATACATAAACTGTGAGGGCCACATTAACCCACACCTCAATTCTTTAGTACAGTCTACACCTCAAATTATTAGTCCCCTACTGGCATTGCGGGAGGGGACTATAGGTTTGCACTCCGTCCATCCGTCAGTCTGTCAGTCACACTTTAGTTTTCCAGAGTTTTTTTGGAAACGCTTCAACGGAATGATTTCATTTTTAGCTCAACTTTGACGAAGTCAAATTTGAGCTATTGTCATGGCCCGTCGTCCGTCCGTCTGTCCGTCCGTCCGTCTGGCCGTCTGTCTGTCTGTCCGTACGTCAACAATTGGCTATGGCTCGGGCTAGAGGTCGTATTTATGAACCGATCTTTACGAAACTTATTGGGTACCTTTGTTATGACCATGGGACGAGAACGAGTGTTTTTGGGTGCGGTCCGAAATTCAAGATGGCTGCCAGCCGCCATTTTGTACCGATGATGCAGAAATCTGTTTTTTGTACAGAACTTCCATATGAAAGCTCTGATTTGAATAATTTTTTGTATGAATGTTTAGTACCATGGGGTACATCACATATAATACGGGTTTTTTTCTTGTGCGTAAATTGTGCAAATTAGACTAATTTTGATGTTTTTTGGTGTTAATTTCAGCACTGTAAGTGCAAATGCCAATACGGCTCGGGCTAGAGGCTGTATTTATGAACCCATCTTTACGAAACTTCTTGGGTACCTTTGGTATCACCGTGGGACGAGAACGAGTGTTTTTGGGTCCGGTCCGAAATTCAAGATGGCCGATGGCAGCCATTTTGTACAAAATTAGGTGCAATCAGATTTTTGCACATAACTTCCATATGAAAGCGCTGATTTGAATAATTTTTTGTGTGAATGTTTAGTACCATGGGATACATCACATATAATACGGGTTTTTTTCTCGTGCAGAAATTATGCAAATTAGATGAACTTTGATATTTCAGTGCGACTTACACACATTAAGTACACATGTCAATACGGCTCAGACTTGAGTCTGTATTTATGAACTGATCTTCACGAAATGTCTTGGGTACCTTTGTTATCACAGGGTCTTGGGACGAGAACGAGTGTTTCTGGGTGCGGTCTAAAATTCAAGATGGCTGCCAGTGGCCATTTTGTACCGAAATTAGGTCTAATCAGTTTTTTGTACACAACTTCTATACAGCTGAGACTAGAGGCCATATTTATGAACCAATCTTTACGAACCTTGTTGGGTACCTTTGTTATCACCGTGGGATGAGAGCGAGTGTTTTTGGGTGTGGTCCGAAATTCAAGATGGCCACCAGCAGCCATTTTGTACCAAAATTAGTGCAATCAGTCTTTTGTACAGAACTTCTGTATGAAAGTTCTGATTTGAATAAATTTTTGTATGAATGTTTAGTAACATGGAATACATCACATATTCTAAGGGGGTTTTTTTTCGTGCAGAAATTATGCAAATTAGATGAACTTTGACTTATTCAGTGCTACTTGCACAATGTGAGCTCACGTCAATACGGCTCAGGGTAGAGGCTGTATTTATGAACCGATCTTCACAAAACTTCTTGGGTACCTTTGTTATCACCTTGGGACGAGAATGAGTGTTTCTGGGTACGGTCCAAAATTCAAGATGGCTGCCAGTGGCCATTTTGTACCAAAATTAGGTCCAATCAGTTTTTTGTCACAAGTTCTATACAGCTCGTATTTATGAATTGATCTTCACAAAACTTCTTGGGTACCTTTGTTTTCACTTTGGGACAGGAACGAGTGTGTTTTGGGGTGCCTTTGTTATCACTGTGCTATGAGAACAAATATTTTGGGGTTCAGTCAGACCCACTCTGGGACTCAAAGATTTCTTTTCTAGTTTAGCATCTGACTGTCACCCACCTTTACAATACTTTACCTATACATTTGTTACAGGCAACGGTCAGTATTTATGTACAGACCATTACAATACTTTATATGTACCTTTGTTATCAGGTCATTACCTAGATGTTTGTCATTGCTGTGTCACATACTATACATGTGCATGTCTTTGTCTTGACAAGTTGAGCTACAGTGTCATTGACACTTTCATTGGTAAACTACTATAGAACGATGACTTACAGATCAAGTTTAAGGTTTCATGCTGATTTCATTATTCTTGTGTGAGTTACGACCCTTGGAAATATGGAAAAGCACCAAAATATCGATTTTCCAAACTTTTTTTGGAAACGCTTCAACGGAATGATTTCATTTTTGGTAACCTACTATGGAACAATGACTTACAGATCAAGTTTGCGTTTCATGCTGATTGCCGTATTCTTGTGTGAGTTATGGCCCTTGGAAATATGGAAAAGTGCCAAAATATCAGTATTTTTATACTGTACCAATGACCCAGACATAGCTGGTGCTAACTCTTAAAAATCTAGGGCCAAACACAAATTTTGCCCCCCAATCCCCAAAATTTGCATCTAAAACCAAAAGAAATCATGTCCTAAAGGACCTCCATACTTTGCCCCTACTGCGCATGCGCAGTGTCAAGGACGTTCCGAAATTGGCGCCAATCATCATTCTTTGTTTGGCCCTTCATCAGTTAACATGTCACTGATCTTTGTGCTTGTAAATCTCAGTTTAAATTATGCCAGACACATAAATATTGGAGAAATGGTGATTCTAAGGAGGATAGAGAAGGAGGAGAGGAAAAAGGAGTGACAGAAAATATTCAGGGCTGTAACTTAAAATTTTGTAATGAAATTATGTTAAGTTGCCTATTTTCGAGGCATGGGCCTGTTGTTGTCATTCTTGCTTTGAAGTTGCACTGCTTATTCAGTGTTTCCTCTCTCCTTATCCTGTAAGTCCCCCCTTGCTATTCTCCCATGCTTTTGGCATATTTTTGAGTAAGATTACTACTAAAATTTCTTGGGAGAATTAGCTTGGTTACAGAATGAATTCTGTTATTTTCCCCATGTTTACGTTTTCACCCATGGGTGTTTAGACGTTGTGTTCTGCATCTACCATCTGATGTTCTGCAGTTTCTTCTTTGGAAGTCTCTGTTTTGCATCAGATAGTGTGTAATATTGATAACTGATTTCAGGCCAGTATTGTCAGTGCCTGGAGTCATGTTTTCTGGTGTTTATACACTTCTTGTTCACATTGGCAACAGTCTCTTTTGAGGGGGGCTTTTTGCCTTTGCAGTAGTTTACTCATTACTAGATACATTATTATTATCCATAAGTGTTGCAATAATTATTTAAAATGATTTTAAAATTTTTGACCACACTTACCCTTGGGATCCATTGGGGCTCAACGTTACTTTTCAGAAACTTGGGCTTCGCTGAAAAAAATATTTTTCAAAAATTATTTTGAATTTCATTTGCTTTTTTCAATGTTAATGGATCATGTTATTATGTATCTTTGTGTTTAGGGGTTTGTGCGAGTACTAGGACTTGTTGTTGTCTTTTCACAATGAAAGGACATTGTTCAAATTGTAATAGGTAGAAATCTTCCTCTGACTTTCATGATCATTGTATTAATTGTACTCGCACCAGCTCCTGTTCAATATGTCAATATTGGGATGACAAACATTGGAAACGTGTGTCATGGTATGTTGTTAGTGGAGAAAGGGCTATGCCGGTCCTTTCTCCGCAGGGTCACTCTAGTCTATCAGTTTCTATTTCAGAGGAACAAGAACAGGGTGATGTTTCCATGTTATCTTCCAAGAGTGCGCTTCCGTCGTCACAATTGAATGAAGAGCTAGCGGCAAAAGTGCTCATGGAGATACGACAGTTGCCTAAGAGGTCCCGAGTAGGATCGACGGCACTGTCATCCGCTGGCTCGCCCGGTGTAGCGTCCATTCACCGAATGGTTCGGCAGCCGGGTTCGTCCGTTGTGGTCCAGGAGGAAATGTTGGGTGATGCGAGCACTATAAACATACAAGGTGCACACCCAGTGACGGCGGATGTTAGGAGAGATCGGAGGAAGCCTTCTAGTCCGGTTCCTAGCTCGTCCAGGTCCAGCCGGGCCGCGAGCGAGAGAGGCCCCTCTCTCGTACAACAACATCAGGGACCTGATGTTGTGGCACAAAATGTGTCGCAAGCGGAGCACACGTCCGTCGCTCGGGACGCTCCGTTGTTTAGGCAGTCCGCGGAGACTGCTCAGGCTTCCTCATCCTCTCACCAGCGCACACGACCGCACCTTGGCTACGTGACCGCGGATATTCTGCCAGCTTCGCCGATAAGGGATTCTTTCGGCGACCAGGTCACGCCATCCGGTAGCCAGGGACACGAGGCTGGTAGACTCCGGTCGTTCGCATAGGAAGAGTATGCGGGAGTCAGTTGATGCGGAGCTTCCCGCGGCTAAGCAGCGAAAGACCGCTACTCCGCAGGCCTCGATGACGGACGTGCTTGCTCAGATAGCACAAATTATTGCAGCATCCCAGCAACCGACAGAATCGGTGTCGGATCAGGAATTATCCGACGGCGCTGGGTCGGTACGCTCCGCCGAAGCATCGGGTGCGGACGACCGGGAGCATCATGAGGTCTGACCGGATGGTGAAAGGGATACGGATGACTTGGAGCTATCCCTTTCGGAACAACATAAAGCTGCCGTGGATTTCATCTGGCACTTCCTTCCTCACGTTGTTCCGTCGGGCCAGACTGCTGCGGTACCGGACAAGAGACTGATAGCGTCATTGGACACTGATTTCTTTGAGCGGTTCAGAGACATTGTCCCTGAGTTTCCGTCTCAGTCCAATAATGTCACAAGAACATTTGAATTATTGAACGACGCTATATTCAAGCTTGCTTCCAAAACAGGCAAAGCTGGTTTCTTGTCCTCCAATGCTCTTAACCTGCCTTTCATTAATGCAAGGAATAAATTCGATATGGCAGGACAGGGTATTCCGAGAGTTCCTCTGCGTCTTGACGACGAGGCGGAAGACTTAGAATTGTCATTACCGTCGTCTATGTCCGTTCCAACCGCGGTGTTGGATATGACAATCACGTCTAACAGGGCCAGTTTAGACGCTTTATCTTACGCAGACCACCTTACAAAGACGTTATCACTGCGTCTTCAAGGGAAAGAATTCCAGGATATACAATCCTCTTTAAGACTTCTTTCAAGGGCAGTGGCTTATTCCACGTATAACTCTGCCCTCCCTCTCAGTGGCAAACCTGGAGTTGGTTAGACGTGACGCAGCCCTAGCTACATCCAAACGCGTGGATAGTAAGGTGAAGAACTCTCTTAGAGGCGCTTCGGTCTCTGGAGAACTTCTATTCGACGGCAAGCTTTCTGCAATCTATGATAAAATTACTAAGAAAGCTTCGGATTCTCTGCTGTTTAAATCCGCTTCCAAAAAGTCGGATACGGCAGAGAAGAATAAGACAGGCACTTCTGGGTCTAATGCGCCCAAGAAAGGTTCCTATAGAGGTTCCGGTGCGTCCTCTTGGTCTTATTCAAGAGACCGTCAAGGCAGCGACTCACGTGCGGGACGTCCTTCGGGCCGGGACAATCGGTCGGACGCCCCGAGGTCGACGGGACGAGGTGCGGGTCGTGGAGGACGTGGTTTCTCCTCCCGCAGGCCTCGCAGGTCCAAGAGGTGATGGCTTCGACCTCTATCGTCTTCCGGTTGGCGGAAGGTTGTCGAGTTTTTCAGAAGAGTGGGCGTCGATTACGGACGACCCTTGGGTGAGAGGGGTGACTTCGGAAGGTCTAAGAATATCCTTCAAACGAAAGCCTCCTTTAACTCGAAGTCCAAAATGGACTCGACTTCCGTCAAATCCGCAGAAAAGAGACGCTCTGTTATCGGAGGTGCAGTCTCTTTTAATGAAGAACGTGGTAGAGGTCGTAGAAGACCAGGAAACACCGGGATTCTACAGCCATCTGTTTCTGGTTCCGAAACCAGACGGCTCGTTCCGTCCAGTCATAGATTTGAGCTGGATAAACAAGCGGATCGTCGCTCCGAAATTTTATATGGAGACGATTCGGTCTGTCAGAGCGAGTATTCGGGTGAACGATTATGCTACAAGCATAGATCTCAAGGATGCGTACTTTCATGTCATGGTACATCCAACATTTAGAAAGTATCTACGCTTCGCAGTCCTAGGAGTTGTGTATCAATTCCGGGCGATGTGCTTCGGATTGAATCTAGCACCCTGGGCTTTCACTCGGGTAATGAACTCGGTAATGATGTATTTCCGAGCTCATTCGTCTGCGGTAATGTCGGCCTACCTGGACGACATTCTTCAGAGGTACGGCAACGAGTTAACGCTTCAGAATGATGTGCAGAATCTGCTTCTATTGCTCCGACGTCTCGGTTTTGTTATAAACGAGGAGAAGTCGGATGTGGTGCCGTCCAATCATTCACTCATCTGGGAATGAGCTTCGAGACGCCCAACAATCTCGTTCGTCTGCCGTTAACCAGAGCGAAATTAGTCAGTTGTTACACTCGGTATTGTCTTCATGCAGACAAAGTCACAGCGAGGGAGTTTATGAGGCTGATAGGTCTGTGCAGAGCCGCCGCGGATCTCATTCCGATGGGGCGGTTACGCACTCGTCCTCTCTAAATTTTCTTAACTCAGAATTGGAGTGTGAAAATTCATTCGCTCGACATAGACGTTCTCTTGTCAGATCAAGTGAAACAAGAGATTCAGACTTGGGCAAACATTCAGTGGTTAACTCAGGGAGTTCCGCTGCAGTTGCCGGATCCGAGTTTTACCATTATGACGGATGCCAGTCAAACAGGTTGGGGTGCAACATTGATCCCAACGGATTCGAGATGCCAGGGTCTTTGGGATCCACAGTTCCTAAGCAAGCACATAAACATCAAGGAAATGATGTCAATTTGGCTTGCGTTACGTCATTGGATGGACATTATTCACAAAGCTCATGTCTAAATTCTGTCCGACAATACGGCAGTAGTGGCGTATATACGGAACCAGGGAGGCACTCATTCCATTCCGTTATTCAAGCTAACGGAGAGAATCCTTCTGTTTGCTCTAGAACATCAAGTTCTTCTTTCGGTCCGTCATATATTGGGTCGTCTGAATGTACTAGCAGACTCCCTTTCACGGAAGGGTCGCTTGTTGCCGTCGGAGTGGACTCTCAACAAACAAGTATTCAATCAGATTTGCTACTAGTGGGAACGGCCAATGATAGACTTATTTGCGACATATCTCAACAATCAGTTGCAGACGTATGTGTCACCGTGCCCAGATCCAAGAGCATTTGCAGTAGACGCTCTATCGATCTCATGGGACGGAATGATAGGATATGCGTATCCTCCAGCGCCGTTGATTCAGCAAGTATTGCTAAAGATAAAACAATCTCAATGCAAGATTCTGTTGGTAGCATCTCTGTCTCCGCAGAGACCGTGGATAAATCTACTCAGGTGTCTGTTGTGGGACCTACCGCGAAAGCTTCCTCCACGGGAGGATCTTCTTTCACAGGGGAAACCGCGTCGACTTCATCACAACCCGCAAGGTCTCAACCTTCACGTTTTTCCGTTGTGCGGTCCTTCTTGCATGGCAAGCACTTTACAGGACGAGCAGTGGACGCGATTTCTAACTGTAGGAGGACCTCCTCTTCGCTAAATTATGCGGCTAAGTGGAAGGTTTTTCGTCGTTGGTGTAGGGATCATTCTGTTGATATTTTTGATCCCTCCATACCAGACATTGCAAACTTTCTAGTATACTTGTTTGACGAAATCAAACTGCAGCCTGTTACTATTAAGGGTTATAGGTCTATGTTATCTGATACCTATGCACACCATGATAGTTTACAAATTGGATCTAATGTCTCTTTATCTAAGTTAGTTAGAAACTTCTCAATAAATAGACCCAGAACTCTTAGGTTAATTCCTAAGTGGAATTTAGCTCAGTGAGCTTCATGCACTATCGGTGGACGATTCTTACTATCGTAGTGTCGGGAACACTATCACCTTCACTACTAATGTTGGATTTTTAGCTAAGAATCAGGCTCCTAATAAATATCCGGAACCTATTGTTATTAAGGCTCTTCCGTCTTCAGACGGGCGTAGGCCTTTACTCTGTCCTGTTAGAGCTTTACGCATTTATAAACAGAGATCTCAGTTTATCAAAAAGAGACGAAAATGTTTCTTTCTGTCTCTGATGCCTAATAGAAAGGACATTTCGGTCCATTCTATTGCTAGATGGATTCAATTAACTATCCGTACTGCTTATGAAAATTTATCTTCTTCCCAGCAGTCTGTGCTTAAGATTTCGGCTCATGAAGTAAGAGCTCTTTCTACATCTTGGGCTTACGCAAATAGTGTGGCTATTACAGATTTAATGAAGGCTGCTAATTGGTCTCAGCCATCCACATTCATGAATTTTTATCTCAGAAATATTGAGTCCATTTCTGGAGACCTGCATTGTTTAGATCCGTTATCTGTTGCTCAGAATGTCGTCCACTAAACAGTTGCAACTATAGTTATGCAGGCTTTCTGTTCCAGCAGTGACTCCGTCCTGCTGCCCTCTTCGCTCTGGGCTATTTGACCCAGGGCAAGGGGAAGGGGGGGGGGAGGGTTTCCGGGATGGTTTTAAAGTGTAATATTAATGTTAAAAATTCATTCATGTCATATTTTTAAAGTGTAGCTCGGTGTGAAGCATTTGTATATGTCAAGTGTCAAACGGGCGTTAATATACAATCCTCGGACACTTTTAAAGAATATAAAGAGTCTCAATTCTCTGGACTAACTTTATTTATTGGCTTACTTTAAAAATAATTAGTATAATGGGTTATACTGGATGTTAATAGAGAACATGAATGTTATTGTGCTCAATTATGAAGGGTATTGTATCTTTCTAATTTATCATAAAATAAGAAAGATACATGTAAAGCCTAATACTCCTTTTCTCCTTGAGGGGTTCACTCTATATTATATAGTTGAGCTTATTGGATTTTCCTCTATGTCCTAGGCCCTCCAGCCTTTTTACTATTCAGCTATGTCTGGGTCATTGGTACAGTATAAAAATGTTAAAAAATTTATAGTAATTTATATATTTTTTATACTTACCAATGACCCAGACGGGGATGGCTCTCCCAGGAGTTGGGAACTCATACCTCCCCGCTGAGTACATAGTGCTGACCAGGCACTGCCAGTAAGAATGATGATTGGCGCCAATTTCGGAACGTCCTTGACACTGCGCATGCGCAGTAGGGGCAAAGTATGGAGGTCCTTTAGGACATGATTTCTTTTGGTTTTAGATGCAAATTTTGGGGATTGGGGGGCAAAATTTGTGTTTGGCCCTAGATTTTTAAGAGTTAGCACCAGCTATGTCTGGGTCATTGGTAAGTATAAAAAATATATAAATTACTATAAATTTTTTAACTTTCCGGATTTTTTTGGAAATGCTTCAACAGAATGATTTCATTTTTGGTAACCTACTATAGAACAATGACTTACAGATCAAGTTTGAGTTTCATGCTGATTGCCGTATTCTTGTGTGAGTTATGGCCCTTGGAAATATGGAAAAATGCCAAAATATCAGTTTTCCGGACTTTTTTTGGAAATGCTTCAACGGAATGATTTCATTTTTGGTAACCTACTATAGAACGGTAACTTACATATCAAGTTTCATTTGCACTCTGTCCATCCGTCAGTCTGTCAGTCATACTTTAGTTTTCCGGACTTTTTTTGGAAATGCTTCAACCAAATGACTTCATTTTTGGTAACCTACTATAGAACGGTGACTTACAGATCAAGTTTCATTTGCACTCTGTCCATCCGTCAGTCTGTCAGTCTGTCAGTCATACTTTAGTTTTCTGGACTTTTTTTGGAAATGCTTCAACCGAATGATTTCATTCTTGATAACCTACTATAGAACGATGCCTTACAGATCAAGTTTGAGTTTCATGCTGATTGCATTATTCTTGTGTGAGTTATAGCCCTTGGAAATATGGAAAAGCACCAAAATATCAGTTTTCCAGACTTTTTTGGGAAACGCTTCAATGGAATTCATGCTGATCACATCCAGGTTATAACATTTGTATAATTATTAATGCTCATTAGTCCGGTAGGGGACATTGTATTGCTTCAGCGATACGTGCGCTCTTGTTTTTATTGAAAACATAGCATACAGTGAACAGAAATCAACATATTCTCAATTATCAAAATTCTTGTCGTATTTCATAATCCTTTCATAAACATTGAACATTATCCTTTTCATTAAACACAACACAGTCAAGTTAAGCTACTGTGTCATTGACACTTTCATTTCATTCAGGCTACCAGTTATTAGAAAGGATTAAGCATATGGAACATCCCTTATGAGTTATTACTTCACAAAAAAACTCACCTAACTGAAAGTCAGAGGGAGTGTACGCGATCACTTTCTGTCCACCATCTGTCCGTCTGGCGTGAACTTTACATTATCAACTTATCATAAACCACTGGGCCAATTTCACCCAAATTTAATATGCATGTTCAAGTCACTGGGTTCATATTTGGGGTCCCTATGGAACCCAAATTTTAACTTGGTGAAATATGAGGAAATGTATTTTTCAAATCAAGCCCTTGGGGTCACATTTCGGCTTCCTATGGGAACTCTAACTTTAACATAGTGCAATATGCGGAATATTATTTAAATCTTTTTCTTCAGATCTACCAGTCTTTTGAGATACAGCATCCTTAAGAGGTTCAGATTCAAGTTTGTTCAAATCAAGTCCCTGGTTTCATATTTGGGCACCCTATGGGAACACGTCAAGTTTGTTCAAATCATGTCCCTGCTTTCATAATTGGGCTCCCTGTGAGAACCCAGATTTTAACTTGGTGCAATATGAGGAAGTTTATTTAAAAATCTTTTTCTTCTGATGTACCAATCAAAACCCCTTGATATTTGGTATGTACTGCATCTTTTTTCTTCTTTTTTTTTTTTTTTTTTTTTTGGGGGGGGGGGGGGAAGGGTGGGGTGGAGGGGAGAGGGGGTCAGCTTGAAGTTTATTCAAATTAAGTCCCAGGAGTGATATTTGGGCTCCCTCTGAAAGCCTGAATTTTAACTTTGTATAATATGAGAAAAAGGGTTTTAAAATCTTCTTCAGATCCACCATTCAGAATCTTTTGATGTTTGATATGCAGCATCCTGATTCATGTTTGTGCAAATCAAGCCCTTGGGTAATATTTGGGCTTCCTACTGGAACTCGGAACTTGAACTTAGTGCAGTATAAGGAATATTCTTTGACAGTCGTCTTCTTCAGATCTACAAGTCAGAATGTTTTGATGTGTAATATCCTTAACAGGTGCAGATTGGGGTCATATGTGAGCTCCTTGTGGGACCTGAGGAATATTCTTTAAAAACCTTTTTCATATCTCCCAGTCAGAATCTTTTGATACTTGGTTTGCAGAATCCTTAGTGGGGTTCGATTCCAGTTCATTCCAGTCAGGTCCCTGGGTTCATATTTGGGATCCATGTGGCAGCCTAATTTTAACTGGTGTAATATGGGGAAATTCCTTAAAAAATTTGGGCTTCCTGTGGTATTCCAACATTTAACTTAGTGCAATATGAGGACTGTTCTTTAAAAAATCATCTTCTTTGTATTCACGATTCTTTTGTTACTTAATATTGACACCCTCAGTATGGTCAGCTTCTTCGTGTAAGTTTGCCTTGTTCAGAGTTGTGTCTTGTCATTGAAGGGCATAAAATAACAAGACTCTTGAGCAGTGAGAAGACACACCATGTCCAGATTATCTGGTTGAGTGTCACAGATCAATGTCAACTGTTTGTCTGCAAGATTTTTGAGTCCACTCCATAACTCTGAGATGCCTTGTTAGATTTTATTGAAACTTGGCATACATGTTGGAAATTGGAGATACATGACCAACATGCAACTCAATCAGGTACTGGATAGAAGGTGACTTGTACTTACGTTATTCACAGCACGGAGTGAAGTAAGAGAAACACTGACAAAATTCATTTGATCAATGTTTCAATTGCATTTGACTCTGCATGTATTGTACAATTAGTATACAGTTCGTGGCCAGTATGCAAACTGCCTGCTGGAATTTGGCGCAGAATAACTGGAAAATATTATGGATACCTTTCTTCCAAGTGGAGGGGTATAGGATTCCCTGAAAATGCTTGAAAATACTTTCAATTCAAAACTTAAAAATCCCAGTCCCTCAAAAGTGCTTGTACATAATTATGACTTATTTTGTTTACCTGGGACTTTTTGTTTCATTTCTTGCACATTGAAATAATACCTGAAACTGTCCTTGGTTCTCGGGAAGCTTTTTACTTGCCAAGGTTCAATGTCAGAAGCAGGATTATCTGCTAAGAAAAAAAGTGAATAATGATAATTCAGGTACATTTTCAAACAAATTGTCAATTTGAACACTTTTATGAAGATCATGGTAAGCACCGATGGGGCCTACAGACTTGATGAAAACTTTGAAAACTAATATGTATGTACTGTTCCAGACAGCTGAACAAACAACTTTTGCCAGAAATTCTATTGGGTATATAAACCTATTACCTCTTTTGTAGATATTTGTGCCCTTTTCATGAATGTGAAGCACTTGAACAAAACAGCCTCAGATATTAAAGGATACCAATTTTGCGCAGATACTATGTGAAATTATGTCAAGATATGCACACAGTTCACAACAAGACTTCTAAGATCAGCTGCAGGTTGCTATTTGGACTCCTTAGGGATGAGGAAATTCTTTAAAAATCTTCTATAGATCCACTGTCTAGAATACCTTTAATATTTGGTATCCAGCATCCTAATGTGTTTGTTCAAATCAAGTGTTTGGGTTCCTCATGGGAGTTTTTCTTCAGATCCACCCTTTGATATTTGGTATACAGCATTCTAAGGTGGAGCAGATTCAAGTTGTTCAGCCCAAGTCCCTGGGTGCATGTTTGAGTTTCCTATGGGAGCTCAAATTTTAACTCTCTGCAGTAGAGGAAATTGCTTTAAAAATCTTCAGATCCACTAGTCAAAATCTTTTGATATTTGGTGTGTAGCATCCCTAGTGGGATCTGATTCAAGTTTGTTCAAATCAAGTCCATGGGTTCATATTTGGAATCCTTATCAGAACCTAAAATTGAAGGCTAAACTATAAAAAAACATGCTTAAAAATTCTTATTCAGATCCACCAGTCAGAACTTTTGATATTTGATATTTTGATGCTGAATGTAATCTTTAATCCTTCCTCAAACAACTTTCTCAGGTGTGCGATTAAGGTCTCTTGGGGCCTCTTATTTTAAAAAGAATTCTTACCCTGAGTCAAAAAGCTCTTGCTGTCCACACTTAGACTTTCTTCATTCCCAATAAACAACTTGATCTGGATGAGGGTTTGAGGCTCACTTCAGCCTTTCTATTGACCTTGTTATAAAGAAGAGTCAAATGCCTGTGGCAGTCCCCAGTGATAGAGCTACACTTGTTTACTGTGGTAATCAAGTTCTATTTTACTGGTAAAATAGGGCATGGTAATCAATGCTTTGGGAAGAATTCCTCTAAAGTGGAAAGAATAGGTAGAAATGATTGGCTAAACTTTATTTCATACATGTGTTGCAGTCATGATGGCCATAGATGCTTAAAATTACCCTAAACACCAATAAATAAAAGAAGGATCAAAAGCTTTATTTTACATTAGGGGTTTTTAAGGCCTCTTGTTTTAAAAAGGATTCTAACCCCAAGTAGACAATCAAAAAGCTCTCAATCACTGCACTTATACTGTCTCCAGTCTGAGTTGACAAATTTACTTGGGTGAACATTTTAGCCTCTATTGAGCCTCTGGCTTGACCTTGTTACAAGCCATTGCCTGGGGTTTAAGTACTCAAAATGGACAGAATAGATCTGAGTGGCTAAACTTGATTTCATATATGTGTTGCATTTCATGATATGACTTAGATGCTGAAGATTACCCTAACCATAAATTAAATAAATGAAGGGCCAAAAGCTTCAGGCTTGGTGTTTTGAGGTGAGTGATCACCCCCAAGTGCTATCGTTGTCTAAATCTTGAAAAATTTCCTATACACGAGGCCGGGGTGGGTGGGTGGTCTGCCTGAGAAAAAAGTGACTTTTTTCCTTGCAATGAAATAATGCTTATTTTGTATTTTAAATCTGATATAAAACAATATTTGACACTTATACTATATGCAGAGGGGCAGCCAGAGCAATAACCTCATAAATGGAAATCAAGGGGAGGGTGGGGTGGCCTAATAACTACCCTATATGTGTTGAAACACAAATATTGTTCAATAATGGCAATTTTCATGAATAAGAACACGAGTCGGCTTGACCAGGATTTTTTGTCAGTTTCAACTAAATGTTTTATCATAATGATAAGTTAGACAACGAGAAGCTCACCCTAGCATACATACTGGATTGCTACATTGAACACAGCAACAACTGTCAATGAAATAATCAGCTCACCCACATTGACATATCAATATTTTGAAGAAACAAATTTCAACAAATTTGCTCCATCCAAACATTGAGATGGTTATGTGAAGATCTGGACTATCACGTATGTGCTTAAACAGCCTGACTGCCAGTGTAGTGACACAGGAGTCACAATAGACATAGTAGTTTTGCTGTATTTGTCAGAAAGTGAACTTTAACCACATTGGTAATGGGTCTCAATAAAATAAATTAATGTTTTTAAAATGATTTATTTTGTAAACAACATGTAATAATAAAACAAACCCATAATAAAATCATTTGAAAGTATAATTTTATTCCTGTCTTGGTTAAAGGGTTAAAGCTGATTTAAACAAGCAGCTACAGGGAATGTATCAGGTTAATTAAATGGAAGTATAATTACATGTGAAACCTTGGAAAAAGTTGTGTAAAACGCGGGTTTTTGGTGATACTAGGGGGTGGGTCCCCTCTCAGAAAAGGAAAAAAAAAATTTTCCTCCTCAAAATGGGGTGGTGTTGTTGCGGAAAAATTTTTTTTCAGCCTCGTATATGGGACTTTTTTCCAGACCCCCCCCCCCCCCCCCTCCCCCCTGTCCAGGCGAACATTAATCCCTGCCTTGTCGAGTGACAGTCACAAACATCGGCATTTCCAATTACAATGAAAAGTGTGATAATCTGGCAAACATACCACTGGATTATCTATTAAGGCTAAAAATACAATGCTCATAAGAAGAACCAAACAATGGCGAACAAAACACAAGGTACGAAGTGCCCACACCAAGAACAGCTGTATTCATGAACAAGTTAAACTAAAAACTACAATGATGAATTATGGAATATTGTTTTCGAAGAATAGGTTATGGCACATAATTGTTTTCCTCGTTAATTAATACAGTACTCCGTCTTTTGTTCTTCATTGTTTGGTGGTCATTATTAATGTCTGAATGGATTACATATATATCTCTTTTTCTGCTTCTCCACAGTGTAACACATACTCAGAACTCCCCCTGATGTGATGATCTTAGAGGGTTAAGATATAAATATTATGTTTATTTGAATCAATTATTACTTTCTGGGACAATGTTTGTAAAAAAAAAATATTCAAAAGGATGAAAAAAAATTCACACGGCAAGTATGAGCTTTTTGGATGGGTTCTGATCAGTCTGTTCGTCTGTACGTATGCTCCTCTGTCCATCCGCAATTCCTTTAGCACACCCTACAGGCTGCAGCTCTCACCTAATTGGTTCCAAGTTTCATACGTGACTTTGGGGCAATGGCTCAATGTTTTGAAAATTACGTTGTTGCACAATCATGTGGAAAACAAAGGCCCTGGGATATTACGAGTAACAATGATGAGACATTTCAAAGGTTAATAATCTGTTATTAACATGTTACAGTAAATTTTAACCCGACTCATACCACTTTCAAATTGAACGACGATCGACTAAAACTAAAAACCGTCGACTACCGCAGCAGTCGGTGGTTAGTGGAATAATCGCGACAGCCCAAGTCACCAGCCATCTTGGATTTGGCATATGAATTGTCAAAAAATACATTAGCACACCCTACAAGCCGCATCTCTCACCCGATCTTTCAAATTTCGTATGTAACTTTGGTGTGATGTCCAGATAGGAGCCATATTGAATTTGGCATATAAATTGTCAACAATTCCATTAGCACACCCTACATGCCACAGCTCTCACCCAATCTTTTTTAATTTCATATCTAGGTTTGGAGTGATGTCTAGATGGGAGCTATCAAATTTTTTTGAATTTTGTTGGAAAACATAGCTGGCAGTGGCCATCTTAGATTTGGCTTATAAATTGTCAACAATCCATTAGCACACATATAGGCTGCACCTCTTACATGATCTTGAGGTTACTGATGTTCTGAGCTGTATAGTTTTTGGTGTAAATCTGTTATATTGATCCTGAGATATTAACCCTTTATCCTCCAAATTGAAAATTCCTCCAATCCCTTTGGCATTCGATAACTTGAAAAATATTGCTTGGATTGTCAAGTTACTTTATATTTGTGTTCAGGTTACTGATGTTCCGAGCTGTATAGTTTTTGGTGTAAATCTGATAATTTGATCGTGAGATATTAACCCTTTATCCTTCAAATTGAAAATTCCTCCAATCCCTTTGGCATGAGATAACTCCAAAAATATCAATCTGATTGTCATGTTACTTCATATATGTGTTCAGGTTACTGATGTGCCGGGCTGTATAGTTTTTGGTGTAAATCTGATAATTTGATCCTGTGATATTAACCCTTTATCCTTCAAATTGAGAACTCCTCCAATCCATTTCTTCGGCATGCGATAACTCAAAAAATAATAATCCAATTATCAGGTTACTTTATCTACCCTTTATCCATCAAATTAGGCACTCCTCCAATCCATTTCTATATGTACCCATACCATGTATGGTGTACATAATGTCGGCATCCGGGGTGGCCCTCCGTCATACAACTTTCTACTAGTTGCGTGTATGGGTACACATCTGATGATTTCATCGACCTATTTTTTAGCTCAACTTTGACGAAGTCAAATTTGAGCTGTTGTCATGGCCCGTCGTCCGTCCATCCGTTCGTCTGTCCGTACGTCAACAATTGGCTATGGCTCGGGCTAGAGGTCGTATTTATGAACCGATCTTTACGAAACTTCTTGTGTACCTTTGTTATGACCCTGGGACGGGAACGAGTGTTTTTAGGTGTGGTCTGAAATTCAAGATGGCTGCCAGCGGCCATTTTGTACCGATGATGCAAAAATCAGTTTTTTGTACAGAACTTCTGTATGAAAGTTCTGATTTGAATAAAGTTTTGTATAAATGTTTAGTACCATGGGATACATCACATATAATAAGGGTTTTTTTCTCGTGCGTAAATTATGCAAATTAAACTGACTTTGATTTATTTAGTGTTACTTTCAGAGCTGTAAGTGCCAAGCTGCTATGGCTCGGGCTAGAGGCCATATTTATGAACCGATCTTTACGAAACTTCTTGGGTACCTTTGTTATGACTGTGGGACGAGAACGAGTGTTTTTGGGTGCGGTCCGAAATTCAAGATGGCTGCCAGCTGCCATTTTGTACCGACGATGCAGAAATCTGTTTTTTGTACAGAACTTCCATATGAAAGCTCTGATTTGAATAATTTTTTGTATGAATGTTTAGTACCATGGGATACATCACATATAATTCGGGTTTTTTTCTCGTGCGTAAATTATGCAAATTAGACTAACTTAGATGTTTTTTGGTGTTACTTTCAGCACTGTAAGTGCAAATGCCAATACGGCTCGGGCTAGAGGCCGTATTTATGAACCGATCTTTACGAAACTTCTTGGGTACCTTTGTTATCACCGTGGGACGAGAACGAGTGTTTTGGGGTCCGGTCCGAAATTCAAGATGGCCGATGGCAGCCATTTTGTACGAAATTTGGTGCAATCAGATTTTTGCACAGAACTTCCTTATGAAAGCGCTGATTTGAATAATTTTTTGTGTGAATGTTTAGTACCATGGGATACATCACATATAATACAGGTTTTTTTCTCGTGCAGAAATTATGCAAATTAGATGAACTTTGATTTTTTCAGTGCTGCTTACACACAGTAAGTACACATGTCAATACGGCTTGGGCTAGAGTCTGTATTTATGAACCAATCTTCACGAAACGTCTTAGGTACCTTTGTTATCACCTTGGGACGAGAACAAGTGTTTCTGGGTGCGGTCCAAAATTCAAGATGGCTGCCAGTGGCCATTTTGTTTCGAAATTAGGTCTGATCAGTTTTTTGTCACAACTTCTACACAGCTCATATTTGTGAACTGATCTTCACGAAACTTCTTGGGTACCTTTGTTTTCACCTTGGGACAGGAATGCGTGTGTTTTGGGGTGCCTTTGTTATCACTGTGCTATGAGAACAAATATTTTGGGGTTCAGTCAGACCCACTCTGGGACTCCAAAGATTTCTTTTCTAGTTTAGCATCTGACTGTCACCCACCTTTACAATACTTTACCTATACATTTGTTACAGGCAACGCTCAGTATTTATGTACAGACCGTTACAATACTTTATATGTACCTTTGTTATCAGGTCATTACCTAGGTGTTTGTCATTGCTGTGTCACATACTATACATGTACATGTCTTTGTCTTGACAAGTTGAGCTACAGTGTCATTGACACTTTCATTTTAATTTCATTGAAAAACATGGCTGCCAGTGGCCATCTTGGATTTGGCATATAAAATGTCAACAATTCCATTAGAACCCCCAACAGGCTGCACCCCTCATCCGATCTTTTTCAGATTTCATATGTTGCTTTGGTGTGCTTGAGTGAATGACTTGGCATTACTGGATCCTTCTATTTGGTTCAGTCCCTTCTTGGACAAGTTGAGCTGCAGTGTCATTGACACTTTCATTTTGAAGTGGTACTAAAAGTGACAGGGACGTCTTATCCACATCTTCATTGCCATTGAACAGCTCATTAATATTCATGAGTTTGAAGTTCACAGTGACAGTGTTGATGGAAATGTTTTTTCAATCTGTCTACAGGTTTTATCTCCTCCAATGGATAGAATAAATGAAACCAACACTCCCTAAAATGATTTTGTGAGTAATTTTATTTCCTACACATGAAAACATGAGATTATATACACAGATGTGTCAAAGTGTTCTTTCCCTGTATTTGTCGCACTCCCATAATTTTCAGCTTTCAATTTGCTGGTAGGGGTAAACGTGCGCAACTGAGAATACTTGAAGTGATCACTGGTTGAATGTCCTTGCGACTTATGATATTATAGATTACTGAGCAGTTTTCAACCGAGGAGAGCACTGCCCACCTGAGAAAAAATTAAGGAGATCTACCTGTAGCTTGCCTCCACTTCTAAAAACACTAAGCCTGAAGCTTTGTTTTAGATGCAAGCAATTTTTAGCTCCGACTGACAAAATGTCAGCAGACCTTTTCTAATTCTAAGTTATCTGTCCGTCCGTCGTCAACATTTTGTTTGTCCGGGCCATAATTTCTTAAACGCTGAATATTTTTTAACAAAACCTTCAAACCGTATGTATTGTCACTAGACAGTGTGTCATCAGTTATAATGAGGTCTATACCCTCAAGAAGAAGGTCACTGACCCCATAGATCAGGTAACATTCGAGAAATTTTGATATTTTGCTATCTTTTTTATCCGGTCCATATAATTTGATCTAATTGGCATATCTTGTTCATACTTGGTACAATTATTGCTCAAGACTCAAAGGTGTGTCGCAAGTTTGATCCAAAGTCATATCAAGGTCAAGGTCACAGGAAGCAAACTTTGATATTGTTATACAGCCCTTGTCGGGTCCATATAACTTGGTATGATTGACAGATCTTGTTCATAGTTTGTACAATCATTGCTCATGATTCAAAGGTGTGTTGCAACTTTGATCCAAGATCGTATCAAGGTCAAGGTTACAGAAAGCAAAACTTGGGATATGTTATACACCCTTCTCCAGTCCATATAACTTAGTATGATTGATTGATCTTATTCATAGTTAGTACAATTATTGCTCATGACGACTCAAAGGTGTGTTGTGATTTTGATCCAAGGTCATATCAAGGTCACAGACACCAAAACTTTTATATTGTTATAAAGCCTTTGTCTGGTCCATATGACTTGGTATGATTGACAGATGTTATTCATAGTCAGTACAATTATTGCTCAAGACTCAAAGGTGTGTTGCGACTTTGATCCAAGGTCATATCATCAAGGTCAAGGTCACAGAAAGCAAAACTCTGATATTGTTATACAGCCCGGGTCTGTATAATTGAATCTTTGTGACAGATCTTGTTCATACTTCACCCAATTGTCACCCATAACCTTAACATTTTGTCATGACCTTGACCCATTGTCATATCATGAAGGTTAAGGTCACAAAAAGTAATACTTGGATTCTTGTCTTATATTTAGCTTCCTCTAAAGTCAGTGACCCAGGGCGGGGCTGTCTAGGCTGATAGGCCTCTTGTTAAACTCATGAACTTGACTTGTCCATGCCTTTCTTTTTTCCTCAAGTAACTAAATGGCTGTCAAAGCATTAATTAAAGTCATTATTTTTGTCATACCAGTCAGTACCAGATGGTAAATATTGATTCAAATTTTAAAAAAAGACAAGAATTTGAAACATTTTCGGATTTGTTCATCTTGGCAATGAATGTTTTCCATTTATTTTATAAGGAACAACCACAGTCCGAACATCAACAGTCACATGAAGCATTGTCTGAAAGTCAGTCAAAGGATAGTTCTTCATGTGAACAGAAACCTTCTCCATCAAGTAAAACAACAGAGCGAACACCGGAAAAATCTTGGGAAAAACACAGCCAATCTGATGAAAGAAGTCGAGAGAGGTATAATCGGGATAGGTCAGATGACAGAAGTCGTGATAGAGACAGAGGGTCCCATTCAAGAGATGGTCGAGACTACAGATCCAGTTATTCAGGAAATGATTACAGGTACAGTGTAAAGTTGAAATGGTAAACCGATTAAACGATCAACCAATGATCAATGTCTTGATCGATTAAAAAAGTAATTGATTAGTTAACCATTACTTTTGATCTACTGTATTATATGGGTTAACAAAGGACCAGACTTGCTCCAAAACAAACAAGCTTAGTCACACTGACTCACACCAATTATTTGAGACAGTAAAACATGCCAGTTACGAGGTGACATACTTTTTCACTTGCATTATCATACTTTCATCACAATAGTATTCATCAAACTGCAGCCAACACTCGGTAGCATAAATCGACAATGGTGTTTAATTTACAACTGTTTGGCTGAATCGATGATGGTGTTACTAGTGTCACTGAGTGCAATAAGGCCATAAAATTATTGCTGTGGTATGTCTGAAGGGCGTATGACAACAAAATATTAATTACAGCCTTAGAGTCCAAGTTTGGACTAATGTGGAAGAAGAATTTCATGTCAGTTTTTGAAAATACGTAAACTAAAAGTATTGGTTCATTTGCAACCCAGATTAATTTATAGAGGTGAGCTGATAATCAGTATTGGCTTTCAGTATTGGCCGATAAGTTGGTTATCAGCAACAAATCGGTATCATCAAAACAAAGTTTCCAAACTTGTATCATTGCTGATATTTTTCCGCAATTTTACATGAGAATAATCTGTAAAACTTTTTAAAGTCCTCATCGTTTTATGATTAAATTTCCAGAGAAAAAAATAGTAAATGTTGGTATCTTTCGTGTTTTAAAATTCTATTCTCCATATAATTGTGACATAGCGATATTTTTTATCCCACCGCAAGTGAGGGATATAGTGTAGAGCTCCATGAGTCTGTCCATCCATCCGTCCATCCAAACTTTGTTCATGGCATAACATGAACAGTAGTTAACGGATTTCAGTTCTTGGTATATGTCTCTAAAGCAACAATGTGTACGTCTAGTTCAATGACCACCGATATCTCTTGAAAATTATGGGAGTTATTGCCCTTTGTTAGCTCACCTGAGCAAAGCTCAGGATGAGCTTTACTGATCACTTTCCGTCCGTCGTCGCTGGGCGTCAACAATCATCTCCTCCCAAACCACTAGGCCAATTTTAATAAAATTTTGTGGGATTGATCATTGGGTGGAACACTCGAAGAATTGTTTTCGAAATCTCCGTCGCCCATCTAATATGGCTGCCTTGGCTGCTGATTGGCTAAAACACATTAAAATCTTCTTCTTCAGAACCGCTGGATCAATTTGAATAAAATTTGCTGGGGATAACCAGTGGGTGGTCCTCTCTCAGAATTGTGTTCGGTTTGTCCGCCCGCCATCCAACATGGCTGCCACAGCTTCTGATTGGCTGACGCTCCACCCCTAAATTTCTATTTTTTGAATCAAGAGATCGATTTGAACCAAATTTTTTTTGAGGACTTATTGGGTCATGAGTACTTGATTTATGCAAAAAAAAAATTTCCCGCAGCCCCGTGGGAACCGCAGGAGCTAAAAATAGAAAAAATTTAAAACGCCCATATCTCCAAAACTGCACGGCATTGAGAATTTGTATTTGGTGTGCAACTTCCTTAGGACCAACAGAAAGGATTGGTAAAAAAAAATTGCCATCGGTTTTATCATAGGGTACAGTTTCGGGACTTTGAAAAAGTGCTGAGTCAGCACTTTTTAACACTGTAGGCAATGGGAAAAACATTAAAAAATCTTCTTCTCCAGATCCAGCAGGCAGAATCTTTTGATATTTGGTATGCAACATTGTAGGGTGGATCTGATTCAAGTTTGTTCAAATCGGCCCCCTGGGTTCATATTTGGGCTCAGTATAGGAGCCCGATTTCGAACTTAGTGCATTTCTGGCAAATTTCTTAAAAAATCTTCTTCTCCAGATCCAGCAGGCAGAATCTTTTGATATTTGGTATGCAACATTGTGGGGTGGATTTGATTCAAGTTTGTTAAAATCGGCCCCCTGGGTTTATATTTGGGCTCAGTATAGGAGCCCAAATTTGAACTTACTGCATTTCAGGCAAATTTCTTTGAAAATCTTCTTCTCCAGATCCAGCAGGCAGAATCTTTTGATATTTGGCATGCAACATTGTAGGGTGGATCTGATTCAAGTTTGTTCAAATCGGCTCCCTAGATTCATATTTGGGCTCACTATAGGAGCTCGAATTCGAACTTAGTGCATTTCAGGCAAATTTCTTCAAAAATCTTCTTCTCCAGATCCAGCAAGCAGAATCTTTTGATATTTGGTATGCAACGTTGCGGGGTAGATCTGATTCAAGTTTGTTCAAATCGGCCCCCTGGATTCATATTTGGGCTTACTATAGAAGCCCGAATTCGAACTTAGTGCATTTCAGGCAAATTTCTTCAAAAATCTTCTTCTCCAGATCCAGCAGGCAGAATCTTTTGATATTTGGTATGCAACATTGTAGGGTGGATCTGATTCAAGTTTGTTCAAATCGGCCGCCTGGGTTCATATTTGGGCTCAGTATAGGAGCCCGATTTCGAACTTAGTGCATTTCAGGCAAATTTCTTAAAAAATCTTCTTCTCCTGATCCAGCACGCAGAATCTTTTGATATTTGGTATGCAACATTGTGGGGTGGATCTGATTCAAGTTTGTTCAAATCGGCCCCCTGGGTTTATATTTGGGCTCAGTATAGGAGCCCAAATTTGAACTTACTGCATTTCAGGCAAATTTCTTTGAAAATCTTCTTCTCCAGATCCAGCAGGCAGAATCTTTTGATATTTGGCATGCAACATTGTAGAGTGGATCTGATTCAAGTTTGTTCAAATCGTCTCCCTATATTCATATTTGGGCTCACTATAGGAGCTCGAATTCGAACTTAGTGCATTTCAGGCAAATTTCTTCAAAAATCTTCTTCTCCAGATCCAGCAGGCAGAATCTTTTGATATTTGGTATGCAACGTTGCGGGGTAGATCTGATTCAAGTTTGTTCAAATCGGCCCCCTGGATTCATATTTGGGCTCACTATAGAAGCTCAAATTCGAACTTAGTGCATTTCAGGCAAATTTATTAAAAAATCTTCTTCTCCAGATCCAGCAGGCAGAATCTTTTGATATTTGGTATGCAACGTTGCGGGGTAGATCTGATTCAAGTTTGTTCAAATCGGCCCCCTGGATTCATATTTGGGCTTACTATAGAAGCCCGAATTCAAACTTAGTGCATTTCAGGCAAATTTCTTAAAAAATCTTCTTCTCCAGATCCAGCAGGCAGAATCTTTTCATATTTGGTAAGCAACATTGTGGGGTGGATCTGATTCAAGTTTGTTCAAATCGGATCCCTGGGTTAATATTTGGGCTCAGTATAGGAGCCCGATTTCGAACTTAGTGCATTTCAGGCAAATTTCTTAAAAAATCTTCTTCTCCAGATCCAGCAGGCAGAATCTTTTGATATTTGGTATGCAACATTGTAGGGTGGATCTGATTCAAGTTTGTTCAAATCGGCCCCCTGGGTTCATATTTGGACTCAGTATAGGAGCCCGATTTCGAACTTAGTGCATTTAGGCAAATTTCTTAAAAAATCTTCTTCTCGAGATCCAGCAGGCAGAATCTTTTGATATTTGGTATGCAACATTGTGGGGTGGATCTGATTCAAGTTTGTTCAAATCGGCTTCCTAGATTCATATTTGAGCTCACTATAGAAGCTCGAATTTGAACTTAGTGCATTTCATGCAAATTTCTTAAAAAATCTTCTTCTCCAGATCCAGCAGGCAGAATTTTTTCATATTTGGTAAGCAACATTGTGGAGTGGATCTGATTCAAGTTTGTTCAAATCGGCCCCCTGGGTTTATATTTGGGCTCAGTATAGGAGCCCAAATTTGAACTTAGTGCATTTCAAGCAATTTATTAAAAAATCTTCTTCTCCAGATCCAGCAGGCAGAATCTTTTGATATTTGGTATGCAACATTGTGGGGTGGATCTGATTCAAGTTTGTTCAAATCGGCTTCCTAGTTTCATATTTGGGCTCACTATAGAAGCTCGAATTCGAACTTAGTGCATTTCAGGCAAATTTCTTAAAAAATCTTCTTCTCCAGATCCAGCTTCAGAATCTTTTCATATTTGGTAAGCAACATTGTGGGGTGGATCTGATTCAAGTTTGTTCAAATCGGCCCCCTGGGTTTATATTTGGGCTCCGTATAGGAGCCCAAATTTTAACTTAGTGCATTTCAGGCATATTTCTTAAAAAATATTCTTCTCCAGATCCAGCAGGCAGAATCTTTTGATATTTGGTATGCAACATTGTGGGGTGGATCTGATTGTGATTCATGAACGTATTTATTTGTAAAGTTGATAGAATCTTAGGGGGGGGGCGCGGTGGCTCAGTTCGTAGAGGTGCAGGCTGCAAGCCGAGAGGTCCTCGGTTCGAATCCCACCTGCGGCAACCGCGTTGTGTCCTTGGGCAAGACACTTCATCCCGATTGCCTACATGGGGGCACGATGACGCTGTGTACTGAGGCGTACTGCACGTCGATGGTGCGCATGTCTTCAACCAATCTAACCCTGCCTGTGCTGCGGTGCAGAGTTCAGAGTTACGATGTTGGAGAGCTGACAGCTGCTCGTCGTTGCTCGGTGGTTCTCTCCGGGTACTCCGGCTTCCTCCACCCGTAAAACTGTCACGGTCACGATTAGCCATTGTGCATAAGTATGTGACCTTAAACACCAATAAATAAATAAATAAATAGATAGAATCTTAGACAAAATTTGCAGAAAAGATCTACTATAGAAGGGGTGGTATCCAGGGTGAACCGTTTACCCAAATCTAGCAGTACTAATGCATTATTCACACAAATCTCCGTTCAAATTTTATGACCCCTCATTGGAACACACGCATTCAGCTTATTCCAACAAAGGTCATATGCCATGTTTTCGAGACAAAAGAATAAAAATTTTAGTTGTTCATGAAATTTTTAGGCAACTGTTGTCTGTTATTCACATTGCTTCATGAAATTTCAGTACTTTTAGAAGTTACCTCAGTAATCAAGGGTTAATTCCCCTTAATTAAATGTCGCCTCTAAAAAACAACCACTTTGCATATCTTACCTTTTTACCAGCATAACTGCCAAAACTTGTCAGCATTCTTCGCAAAAATCGCTATTCAAATTTTAATTTTTGTCTCTTAAACATACATGTACTTATCGCTTGTAAATACCCCATTGGAATGAGCTTTTTGAGCTCATTCCAATGAGAGGTCGCACACCATGCTTTTTGAGTCAAAAAAGCTATTTTTTAGTTATTCCAGAATTTCGTACGTAAAACACAGCTTTATGACTTCACATTAAAATGAGCTCTCTAAGCTTGTTCCAATCAACATTCACTTTCACACAAAAAATAAAATTTTCCATTTATTCAGGAATTTTGTTTGCAAGAACACTCTTAACCCCCCCCCCCCCCCCACACACACACACACACACACACACACACACACAAACACAGACACACACATCTAAAAGTTCGTCAGCAAAAAAACAGTTACTTCAATTTTTAAATGCATTATAGGAACAACTTGCCTAATCAAATTTAAATACTTTTGCATCATTCTGTATCTAGAACAAACCATTTACCATATCTTTACGCAAAATTCTCCAGCATCATTCACAAAAAAACACCATTATTTATATATTCACATTTCTGTCTCAAAAATATACCTGATCTTCCCATACCCCTATTGGAATAAGCTGTTTGAGCTTGTTCCAATGATGATAAAAAAAACTAATATTTTGGAAAATTTGTGAAAATTTTTGTTTTCTTGCATGCAAATATATACATGTAGCACATGGAAGATATCCACAGTTGGGGAGAGATGTCCAAGGCTATCTCTTCACATTCCTTGTTTGTGCTTCATGCTAAACCAGTTTGTCTGCAGAGATAAATTTGCTTTATTAAAAATCATTGGAGATTGGCCACACACCAATGATTTTAAATAAAACTAATTTTAGGTAACAAATGTTGAACTTCAAACAAAATCTATCACTCAACCAGTTAATGTTGATGAGGCATGACATGGTGAAGGTGACCTAAAATACTTCTTAGAGTCACTTTGTCAGGTGAGCGATTAAGGCCACGTGGGGCCTCTTGTTATAAAAATATTCTGTAAATCTTTTTTACTGTATAACTTGAAGAATAGTTAACGGATGTCAGTTCTTTTTGGTATGTGTCTTTATAGCAACAATGGCTATGTCAAGTTTGATGACCTGCGATAGCCGATGAAAATTAAGGGAGTTATTGCCCGTTGTTTAATAAAAAATATTGTGTAATGCTTGTTTATGGTATAGCATGAACATTAGTTAACAAATTTCAATTATTTTCAGTAAATGTTTCAAAAGCAACAATTTCTATGTCAAGTTCGATGACCAGTGATATTCGATGAAAATTAAGAGTTATTGCCCTTTGTTAAAAAATATTGTATAATGCTTGTTTATAGAATAGCTTAAACATTAGTAACCAAATATCAAAATTTTTTTGTATATAGCTCTTTGGGAACAATGTCTACTTCAAGTTTGATGAACACCATTATCCAACGAAAATTGTCGGAGTTATTGCACTGCACACCCCCCTCTGCCCCTGTGCCAGTTAGGGTTTTTTTTTTCTTTGCCTCAAAATTCATTTTGAAGGATTTAAAGTGTGTACACCCCCTCACCCCCCCAACCCCCACCCCCTGTGTCAATTAGGCTTTTCACTCAAAAATGCATTTTGAAGGATTTGGAGAGATTACATGCAGAAACTCCCAACTCCCTCCCCATGTCCGGTCAGTTAGGGCATAAAAAATATGATTTTTTTTGCTCCAAGATGGGTTGGGCCCGATTTAGAGTGATTTTATGTGGGGAAAAACCCACCTGTGCTCCCCCTCCTCAATTTGGGGAGGGTGCTGGGGGATTAGCAGCACTTGGCAAGGCAGGCCTCAAATAAATCATTGTGCAGTGTTGTTCTCTTTATTCATTATCACACATTTTCGGATGTCTGCAAATGAAAATTCTCAGTATTCAGTATTTACCGTTGTAAACAAGTTCTGTTTTACTGGTAAAATAGGACCCAGGCACTAATGCTTGGGGTAGAAGTCCTCTAAAATGTTCAACATGGGCATAAACCATTAACTAAACTTTACTTTATCTCCATATTGCAGTCATGATTAGCCATTGTGCAGAAATATGTGACCTTGAACACCAATAAATAAATAAATTGATGTCAGAAGGTTGAGTGATAATATCAAAACAAAGCTGCATAAATTAAAGCTTAATTCAATAAATAAGATGTTGGTCACTCCATTAATGTTAGTTGTATATTTTTAGCTCATCTTGACAAAGTCAAGCTGAGCTAATCTCATCGCTTCCCGTCCGTCGTCCGTCAACACCATGTTTTGGTCTTCTCCTCCAAAGCCACTGGGCCAATTCAAGTGAAAGTTTGTGTGAGTGATGGTCCCAAAGGGGCATTTCATTTTTGTTCAACTCGGCATGCCCAGCCCCATAGGGAGGGAGTGGGGGAAAATGCTCCAAAATATTTTTAAAATCTTCTTCTCAAGAACCAGTGTGTACAATGACTTGATATTTGCTATGGAGCTTCCATATGAGGTGTAGAATCAAGTTTGTTCAAACGAAGTTCGTAAAGTAATATTTGGCTTTGTAATAGGAGGGGTAAGATTTTTGGCCCCGCCCAAAATTTCTATTTTCTGAACCGATGGTCCGGTATGAACCAAATTTGGTTTGTGGTAGTATTGGGTCATAAGTACTTGACCCATGCAAAAAAAAAAATTCCCGCATCCCCATGGGAACCCTGGGAGCTAAAAATAGAAATATTTTCAAACGCCCATATTTCCCAAACCCCATGGACCAGAGAGCTTTTATTTGGTATGAAGTATCCTTATGACCAGTAGAATTGAATGGTAAAAAAAAATTGCCATCGGTTATGTTAGGGTGTTCTGTAATGGGCATCGAAAAAATGCTGAGTCAGCATATTTGCAAAAATTTAAAAAAATCTTTTCTCCAGAACCAATCATCAGAATCTTTTGATATTTGGTATACAGCATTCATAGGGGGGTCAGATAAAAGTTTGTTGAAATAAAGCTCATTGGTTCATATTTGGGCTCTCTACAGGAGCCCGAAGTTTTAACATAGGGTAATATGGGGAATATTCTTTAAAAATCTTCTTCTTCAGAACCACCAGTCAGAATCTTTTAATATTTGGTATACATCATTGTTATGAGGGTCAGATTCTAGATTGTTCAAACCAAGTCCCTAGGTTAATATTTGGGCTTCCTACGGAAGCCCAAATTTTATCTTTGTTCAATATGGAGGGTAATTTAAAAAAATCTTCTTCTTCAGATCCATCAGTCAGAATGCTTTGATATTTGGTATGCAACATCTCTATGGGGGACAGATTCAAGTTTGTTCAAATCAAATCCCTAGGTTTATATTTGGGCTCACTATGGTAGCCCAAATTTTTACTTAGTGCAATATGAGAAAATTTCTTTAAAAATCTTCTTCTTCAGATCCACCAGTCGGAATGCTTTTATATTTGGTATACAACATCTCTAGGGGGGTCAGATTCCAGGTTGTTCAATTCGAGTGCCTAGGTTAATATTTGGGCTCCATATGGGAACATGAAATTTAACTTCGTACAATATGAGGGAATTTCTTCAAAAATCTTCTTCAGATTCACTTGTCAGAATGCTTTCACATTTGGTATACAACATCTCTAGGGGGGTCAGATTCAAGTTTGTTCAAATCGGATCCATAGGTCAATATTTGGGCTCGCTATGGTAGCCCAAATTTGAACTTAGTGCAATTCGAAGAAATTTCTTTACAATTTCTCTTCTTCAGATCCAACAGTCAGAATGCTTTCATATTCGGCACACAACATCTCTAGGGAAGTCAGATTTAACTGTGTTCAAATCAAGAGTCTGGGTTAATATTTGGGCTCTCTATGGGAGCCGGAATTGGCCATTTTGCTGAAGAATTAAAAATTTTGTATTCAGTACCCTCTAGAGGTACTAAGATTAATCCACATAGGTTGTATCAAGGGGCTTCATAGGGGAGCTCTACATTTTACTTTTGATCAACTGAAGAAAAGGCATGATGCCCAGATTATTTTTGTCACTCCTGAGGGACTCAAGGACTGACAGTGTAGCCTATGGAGATGGCTTGCTTAATGTAGACTCATTCTTGGACTCTGTTTAAATTGTGTTCTGTACAAGATGAGCGCTTCAGGCCCCGTGGGGCCTCTTGTTTAATAAAGCACATGGACCTTCTTTCAGTTTCCTCTTATGAGTGCAGCAGTTCCAAGGATTACAGTCTGTTTTAAAAATCTTTTTTTGGTTTCCCTTGGCTGCCATGGTTCACAATTCCCAGACACGATCTGTTCACAATATGGCATCAGCACATGTATTTTATAAATAGTTCATTATTGGGTAAAAATTCTTCCAATACACTTTGTGGTATTTATGTTTGATGTGATCTGCTACAAAACTTCTGACTTATCAATACCAAGAAAATACTTTTCAACATGCCATGTACTTTGCCCTCTTGACTTCACTTTTGCTTATTCTGAAGTCAGTGCAGTATTGGCCATGTCTGGAAAGGTAGATATTGGCAAAATCTTATAACAGTGGTATCGGCTCACCTCTATTATTAGTCGAGTTGTGACGAAGTCAAACTCGACTTATAGTTTGGTGAATGGCGGGCGGGCGGGCGTAAACAATTGGTTTCCGGATGATAACTTGATAGTGGTTCAACTCACATTCATTAAACTTCATACGTAGGTTGGTCTTGGGGGGGAGGAAGAACCCTATTGATTTTGGACATGCTACGTCGAAGGTCAAGGTCACAGTGACCTTGAACATAGTAAATCTTAAACAATTGGTTTCCGGATGATAACTTGATAATGGTTCAACTCACATTCATGAAACTTCATAGGTAGATTGGCCTTGGTGAGGGGAAGAACCCTATTGATTTTGGACTCGCTACGTCCAAGGTCAAGGTCAACATGACCTTGAACATAGTAAATCGCAACAATTCCTTTCCGGATGATAACTTGATAGTAGTTCAACCTACATTCATGAAACTTCATAGGTGGGTTGGCCTTGGTGCGAGGAAGAACTCTATTGATCTTGGACTCACCAGATCAAAGGTCAAGGTCACAGTGACCTTTAACATAGTATATCGCAACAATTGGTTTCCGGATGATAACTTGATAGTGGTTCAACCTAGAGTCATGAAACTTCATAGGTGTGTTGGCCTTGGTGCGAGGAAGAACCCTATTGATCTTGGACTCACCAGGTCAAAGGTCAAGGTCACAGTGACCTTGAACATAGTATATCGCAACAATTGGTTTCCGGATGATAACTTGATAGTGGTTCAACCTAGAGTCATGAAACTTTACAGGCGTGTTGGCCTTGGTGCGAGGAAGAACCCTATTGATGTTGGACTCACCAGGTCAAAGGTCAAGGTCACAGTGACCTTGAACATAGTATATCGCAACAATTGGTTTCCGGATGAGAACTTGATAGTGGTTCAACCTAGAGTCATGAAACTTCATAGGTGTGTTGGCCTTGGTGCGAGGAACTGTTGTCACAACTCGACATTGGATCGGTGATCCTGAGCGGCATTTTTTTAGGACTTAGATGATGGGAATGGATACTTGTAAGCAGATAATTAATTGTTAGTAATTAGTGCATTTCACATCTGTCTATCAAAACCAATGATTAATGTAGAACAGAGAATTTATTAACTCTTTACCTAATGCACACAATATCAAAATTGATATTTATGTTATATACTTATTATTGTAATTATTGGGGGGTTTTTTTAGCTCAACTTGACAATTCCAAGTATGAGCTATTGAGAAGGGTAGCGATCCATCATACTTCCATACCTCTGTCCGTCCACAATTCCTTTAGCACACTCTACAGACCGTAACTCTCACCAGATCAGTTTCAGATTTCATACATGTCTTTACGGTAATGCCTCCTAGATGGGAGCTATCAAATTTTTCCGAATTTCATTGAAAAACATGGCCACCAATGGCCATCTTCGATTTGGCATATAAATTGTCTACAATTCGATTAGCACACCCTACAGGCTGGTTCTCTCGCCCGATCTTTTTCAAATTTCTTATGTAGCTTTGTTGTGATGTCTCACATTTTTCAGAATTTCGTTGAAAAACTTGATGGGCATTGGCCATCTTGAATTTGGCATATAAATTGTCAACAATACCATTTGCACACTTTACAGGCCACTTCCCTCACCCACCCTCACCCGATCTTTTTTAGATCTTCATATTTTGCTTTTGTGTGATGTCCTTTCTGTAAAAACCTGAGTGAATAACAGGACATTACTGGAACTTTCTGTTTAGCTCAGTTCCTTCGTGGTCAAGTTGAGCTGCGCTGTCATTGACACTTTCAATTCAAATTTAAAAAAAATTCAACAAAACCATGTTATGTGACCCCCTCACTGGAACGAGCTTGATGATTTTGTTCCAGTGAGGGGGTCACATGATACAGTTTTGTTGAAATATTTTGAAAAATTATTTTTCTTTCAACTGTTCAATTTGTAAATTATGTGGGCAGAAAGAACCAATTCGTTATGTAAAAGGTTAACACTAGCTTTACTGATAGAAATGTTAATATAGGCTACAAATACATGATGCCTAATTTCAGGATATGTATTAAGGCCTGGGTTTCCACTCCAATGAAAAGTCCTTGAATTTGGTCCCCTTCCTTATGAAGTACTTGAATTTGTTTTTATCTTTGAAAAGTACTTGATTTGCCAGCATGTTCCTTGAATATTACTTGAATTTAGTTTACCCATAATCTCTTGAGATAAAGAGTTTCATGATAACCCACCTCATTCTGGTGTGTAAATTCAAAACCATTGCAGTTTATTTCATGAGTTTATTTATGTCACTGATCCAATAATATGCTTTGATGTAATACACTGTTAAAAATGGCTCACAGTGTTATATCACAGCATTTCATGGTCATGTCATGATAACGGTAGGTTTCATCATCATTACAAAATAGATCATGGTTCTGGAAGAGTTAAATCAATGAAATGGAAATTCAAGTAAAGATATTTGTCGAAGATATAATAATGTGTTTAAACGAAAAATAAGTCACTAAATTTTTTAAGGCAGGCAAATGAAATGAATGTTTGCCCAATTTGTGAAGCCCCGATGGTCCTTGAAAATCATCAAATTCCATGAAAAGTGCTGAAATAGTGTTTGAATTTGGTTTTCTGATATTGCGAACCCTGTTAAAGGGGACACTTTCACCCACACTAATTCCTCACATGATCTGTGTTCTAAATCCATCCATCTGAATATCAGGTTGTCTCTCCCGTCGTACTGACTAGAAATTGTAGTTAGTGCAACTTCTGATTTTAGAGGAACTTCATAAGGCCCCACAAAGTTTATCTTCTGTTTCTCAGGCCATTATTTTTAGCTTAACTTGACAAAGTCAAGATAAGCCATTGCCACCATGCATGCGGAAGTCTTAGCCTGTGAGTCTGTTCACATTTTCCTTTAGTACAGGCTGCACCCCATAGTTCTTGTCCGATCATCACAAAATTTCATATGCAGGTTTGGGTTGATGTCTAGATGAGAATGTCCCATTTTGGTCGCGATCGGTCAACCATGATGGCTGCCCAAGCCCAAAACATCAAAACATTTAGCACAGTCTACAGGTTGTATTTATGAAGGGATTTCATTGTAACTTGGTAGGATGACTCTGTATGATGTCTGGATGAGAACTTCCCCATATGGTCGCGATAATGTCAACTGTGACGCCTACCCAAGCCCAAAACTCAAAACCCTTTGGCACAGTCGTATTTATGAAGGGATTTCATTGTAACTTAGTAGGATAACTTGGTATAATGTCTAGATGAGGACGTCCCCTTTTGGTTGCGATCAGTCAACCGTGATGGCAACACAGGCCTGAAGCCCGAAAACCTTTAGCACAGTCTACAGGCCATATTTATGAAGGGAATACTGATTATGATTTGACCACTGACCAAAAACTGGCAAACTCAATTTTGCTTGTGGCTAATATCTGAACAGTAATTGGCTTCCGAGCAAATACCCACCCTGCAATTCTTCCATTATAAATTCTCAATACGGATGGCATGTGCATGAATTTCAACACTAAAGTTTCAGGTTAAAGGGGATATTTAACCTGCAAACGTAGAGTCGTAGATTCAACTTTGGAATATTTTTTTTGTAAATTGTAAGTAACTTTCCATTCCCATTAAAACTGAATTCAAGTGAAAAAATAACTTGTCATTTTCATATGGAAGTGGTGTCTCTTTAGTATATTCATCACTTTTGTTAGCTTGCACCTATCTGGCCCAATCTTTTTAACCATAAGATGATTGACGCAACAACGAAGAAAAGTTTTGTTTATTGTCACTTGACTTTAGATTTGATCCAGTCAGGCCAGATAGGCATAAAACTCGGCATGTTTTACTGGTACACCTTAAAATTGAAAGATCAATAAACATTAAGTACAGAGTTGCCCTCCCATCTTTTGCACACAGAGTTAAAAAATATTTACAGCATTTGTAATTATTGCTGGAATTTGACTGACATAAAAACATTAATGTGTAGCGAGTGCAACTCGTGGGGTTGTTCTCTATTACTTTGTTTCCATGGAACCCCGGGGAAGTGAAGCAGTGCTTGTTTACTGTGGTAAACAAGCTCTGTTTTTACTGGTAAAATAGGACCCAGTAACCAATGCCTGAGGTGGAAGTCCCCCAAAATGGGCAACGTGGGTATAAATGATTGGTTGGACTTGACTTTACATCCATGTTTAGGTCACGATTAGCTATTGTGCTAATATGTGACCATAAATACCAATAAATCAATCAATCTTTTTTACTTTGAAGTAAAACTTGTACATTTCTTTCCATCATGCAGTCTGATGCAGCATGATGAAATGTCAACTGCCTTTTTTTTCAACAATTGAAAACACCGATGTTCAACTGTTGATCCAGATTGTTGTCTGATTGCCCACAATCGGAGTATTCCGATTATCAGTATATCACTATAAATTATATAAAAATGGTGCTCGGACTGTCCTGTTATGTTTATTTGTTTGTATCTGTTGTTGAAATAATTTCAACATTTTAAATTACAGATCACATCATGGTGGGAATTATTACAGAGATGGTCACCACAGGGATGGTGGTTATCATCAAGATAACCGAGACTCTGGAAGATATGCTCGTAATGATAATTACTATGGTAATCGGCAGAGACATGATAGATATGACCATCATAGTGATCGGTATGATCGTAGTCAGAATGATCAGAGACGTGATCATTATAGCCAGCAAAAGGGTGGCTATAGAAGTGGATATCGCTGAATTGACTGTTGCATTTACCTTGAACCATATAATAATTAAACAGTTCAGCAATGTCTAGTGCATGAGAACATTTACACAGCCAAACGTTCTGTGTTGGTACATGTTGTACAACAAGCTGTACAGGAAACCTCGTATTAGATGTGAGCTAAGATATATGGTTCATGTAATGAAAGGTTCAACTCCATATACTGTGATGAAGTGAGACTTGTATAGAAAATAATGGTGCTGGCCTGTCATAATATGTACCCAGTACATGCCTATCGAGAGGTCTCAAGCATACTTACAACAAGGTGGTATAATTCAAACCATTGCCTGAAGTTTGGATTATCCCAGGGTCAGAAATAAAATACTGGAAAAAATATTTTCATTTGTTTTTCATCACTTGAAAATTATTGATTGCTTTAACCCATTGTTGACATTACTCCATGAATTTACAAGATTAAGGATTGAGTAAATGAGTTTTTCTAGTAGAAATTCATCTTGTAAGGTAATGCTTCATCTCTGAAGGAAATTTGCTATCCCAGCAGCTGTTCAAGAATTGTATAACATAGAACCACTATACCCCATTTAACAGAGCTGTCCTACCACTCTATGCAAGATAAAACTATAAAATTGTTACTGAAAACCTTTCTCTGACATCAGATGTTATTCTTTTTTGCACATGTTATGTTTGGATTGATAAGCTACAATGGATCTTTAACCCTTTTACTGCCACACCTACTTTAGCCATATATGGAGGACCTCTATGTACACATGTATGCGAGGAAGTTTAATAAGATTTTTGACATACTTGAAACTCCATCAGCTGAATAATTGTTGGAAAGGGCTCTCTGAGCCCTTTCCAACAATTAATCAGATGGTAGGTTAGATCTGTGCATACCAGAACGTACAGATAATCATCACAAAATATGTGACAATTGTCGCTTTCGGCAGCATAAGTTTTGAAAAGAGATAGAGAATTTGAATTTTGATTTTCAATTAATTCAGAGTTTATGAGGTTTGCTTTGTTATAACCTGTGAAGAAGTTACCTCACACTCCATTTTCTTCAGTTGATGATTAGCTATTAACTTTTAAAATTTTGACAAACTGTGTGGCCTCAGCATAGGTGTCCCAGCATGCAGTCATGAGGAAGTCTTCCAGGTGAGAAAAAAAACAGTCAAGTCCTGGCTGCCTTTAAGTTTAAAGGGAACCAAAACTTTACTAGAATTCACCGCAATGCCATAAGACTATCAGATGTTGCATATTGGAAATTATGTTTAAATTTACCAGACCCTCAACTGGAAGAGTGTTAGATTAAGTTTGGTTGTTAGAATTCATTCCTGTGGCTTTTCCTGGTATCAGTTTATTGGAGAGTGCCTATAAGCACTTTTGCACTCTCTTATAAACTGTGACAAGACAAATCCACAGAAACAAAACCTTTCTAAGAGAATATGAAGCATATCCACAGAATATGAAACCCTTTAATAAAGACACAGGCTCTTTTCAATTGTGCCCAAATTCGGACTTTAATCAGTTTTTTTTTTCAGAAAAAAACAGGTTCTGCAACATACAATCTTTGGTTAAACTTGCAAGTTATATACAAAGTGGGGCATGATGGCACTGTGTACTAAGGAGTACTGCACATCGATGGTGCACTTGTCTTCAACCAGTGCTAACCCTACTTGTACGGAGCTAGTATGTTGGACAGTCGGACAGTTGCTCACTGCTGTTCGTTGGTTCTCTCAAGGTACTCCCACATCCCCCACTCGTAAGACTGTCCAATACAAGGTTTGTTGCTGTCAAAAGTGTAAAAAAAAATCCCAATAAAAACAAAAACAAACCATACAAAGTGCCTTGAAAGTAGGCAGCCAAGTCTTGCCTAGAAACACTGCAAAGTCTCCGAATGTACATCAAAGTGTAGCAAAAATGTAAAAAAATTTCCAGGCCCTTGAGACTTAAAGGTTGATATGTCATGGATTTTTTGATATGTCAACAGATTTCTTCATTATAAATCCGATTATAGTCACTGTAGAGTAGCCACGATTTAATATGATGAAAATACATAAGCGACTGATATCAATAATTCATTGATAAAAGAGATCGATCTAGTTAATAGAAATTTTGTTAACCTTTTACCTAACATGTATAGCAGATGACAATTTAGATTTTTTATTGACAAACAGCTCTATATGTGGCAATATCAGTCGGTTGGTCTGGCTGCCAGATGGGCAGCCTGTGTTTCACTAACTTTTAAAATACTTTCTGGAATGATATCATATTTGGTATGCAAGTGTATCTTATTGATGTCTTGGCCCATGTTCTATTCGAGTATTATTGAAAGTATTGTCAGTTGCCCTTTGTGGGCTTGGAATTTGTTTTACTTTACCATCTGTTGCAGCTTGTACAAACTTGCAATTTTTCTGGTAAATGACTGAAATTTTTTAATTTTTCACTTCTACAACCTGACTTATAATCTGTCATTGGCGATCATTCCAGTAAGGGAGCCATAACTATATATAGGAAGTAAAAATTAAAAATATATAAAATTTGAATGTTGATTTTTGTGTACAGTGCAGGTGGATTCGACAATACCATAAGAAAAGAGTTAGTCAGGATTATACTTCCTTTTCTAAACAGAGCTTTTGCTGAACTTGGCACAAAACTCTGCCAACAGTGTCTGGAAAGTTAACTTTCCACTTAACACTGGTTCAAGACAAAAGTGCAAATAATTTTTAGTTAATAATTTAGACGCCCAAAATATTTTGTTATTTGGTTCACTAATTTCCCAATGCTATGTTCCAGAATATGTGACAAGTGTACTATTACATTCTTTGTGTGATTCTAGAATAGAGCAGTGAAATATAATTTTTTTCGATCATATTTTATTATTATGTAGATTGTTTACACATTTACATGATTTTGCAGTCAAAGAGATCTTCAATTTGTCCTGTTTTCTATAGAAATTATCAACTTTGTTGATTAAATTTGATCTATGCTAAGGTAAACCTTGACCCAACTCAAATTTACTGAACTCATCCTATAATTTGTTATGTATTAATAAGACTGTATTTGAAACCATCTGTTTCCATAGTTTTTCTTCCTAATCATAGCCTGTGGCTCATTGTTGGAATGGTCTTTTCTTAGTGGTGATTTACAGCTATGGGCAAATTTACCAGTTTGTTCCTACTCTAGTTACCCTAGCTGTTGAAAGTGTCGTTAAACTCCAGTAAATAAATAAATTGACCAATTTGTTAGGTAAAGGGCTAATGTGTTGTGGGTCTCCAATATTCTGCCGAGTGGCATTTTTCATTGGAATTGTAAATACTCTTGACATTTCATAAGGCCTAAAAAAAAAAAGTCAATCTGTTTCTCAGACCCCCACATGGTCCTTTTGGCTGACCCATGCTCTATATTCATAACCAATGCAAACTTAAACAAATAAAAATTAAATGGTATGTGTCTGATATTTTACCCAAGTTAATAAAATTGATAAATTTGTCCCTTGAATGCAAGAAGGTTTTGCAATACTTTAGCATTGCAAAGCCTTGTTGCACTGAAGGGACGAAATACACCACCACCCCTGCTGTTCTGTAGATTATGAGGCCTAAAACATAAAACAAACCAAGAACATGAACTTTTGATGGCATAGAAATAATTACAAAAATAAAATTTTACTAAAAATGGCCTGAGAAACAGAAGATTACTTTGTGAGGGCCTAAACAGTCATCGAAGATGGCAGCTAAATTGAATTGGTGATCATACACTGATCATTCTTTTTTTCTTTTTTTTTCATTTTCAGACAGATTTTACTGTGTACAGTTTGTCATTTACGCATTTTATTGATATTGTCTCTGTTTTGTAAATTCTGTTAACATGATTAAAAACATTGGACATGTCAAACGTAGATTTTTATTCTCATTTTTGTATTTCAAAAGAAATAGGTTATTAAAACACTATGGAGAACACAATAGTATAATATGGAATTTATTTTTGGTTGTAAAGAGTAACTATTTTTCAGTCTGTAGTCAGTGTAATAGTTTGGGGATTATATGAATAACAAGGGGTCTGGTCAAAACGTAACCAAGCCAAAATGTAACATTTTATTTTGGTCAAAACGTAATATATATTGGTGAAAACGTAACTTTTTCCTGGTCAAAACGTAACATTCCGATGGTTGAAATGTAACATTCCTATGGTCGAAACGTAACATTTTGTTTGTAGTTTCGTGGGGTAAAATCAAGACAAGAAGACATCTTGATAATTTTTTAATCATAAAATAACCATCAATATAATATGTCCATTCTGTCTCTCTCTCTCTCTCTCTCTCTCTCTCTCTCTCCCTATCCCTCTGTCTGTCTGTCTCCCTGCATGCCTGTCTCTCTTTCTCTCTCTTCTCTCTCTCTCTCTCTCACTAAACTCAATATTTATGTCTCCCCTTCCCAGAAGGGAGACATATTGTTTTAGTGCATATTCTTCTTCTTCTTCTTCTTCTTCTTCTCTTTCTTCTGACATATTGTTTTAGTGCATATTCTTCTTCTTCTTCTTCTTCTCATACAAACTTTGTCCGGGCCATAACTTTTTTGTCTTTTGACCTACACCTTAGATACTTGGCATGCGGATGTATCACCATGAGCCTGTGTGCAGTGTACCATAGTGACCTTCATGTGACCTTGACCTTTGACCTGAAGGTCAGATTTATGTGTTTTTAAGGGAAACATCACACAAACTTTGTCCGGGCCATAACTTTTTTGTCTTTTGACCTGCACCTTAGATACTTGGCATGTGGATGTATCACCATGAACCGGTGTGCAGTGTACCATAGTGACCTTCATGTGACCTTGACCTTTGACCTGAAGGTCAGATTTATGCGCTTTTTTAAGGGAAACTGTCTGGACCAGAACTTTTTTGTATTTCGAGTCAGGCTTTAGATATTTGGCATGCGGATGTATCACCATGAGCCGGTGTGTAGCGTACCATTGTGACCTTCATGTGACCTTGACCTTTGATCTGAAGGTCAGATTTGTGCTTTTTTCCAGGAAACTTTGTCCAGACCAAAACCTGTTTGTCTTTTGAGCCAGGCCTTAGATCTTTGGCACGTGGATGTATCACCATGAGCCGGTGTGTCGCATACCATTGTGACCTTCATGTGACCTTGACCTCAAGGTCAAATTTATGTACTTCAAATAGGGAGTAATTATCCAGACCAGAATTTTTTGTTTTTTGACCTAGGACTTGGTTATTTGACATGTGGATGTGTCACCATGAGACCGCATGTCGTGACCTTCATGTGACCTTGACCTCAAGGTCAAATTTATGTACTTCAAATAGGGAGTAATTGTCCAGACCAGAATTTTTTTGTTTTTTGACCTAGGACTTGATTATTTGACATGTGGATGTGTCACCATGAGACCGCATGTCATCTACCTCAATGACCTACATGTGACCTTGACCTCTGACCTTAAGGTCAAATTTATGTACTTCAAATAGGGAATAATTATCCAGACCAGAACTTTTTTGTTTTTTGACCTAGGACTTAGATATTTGACATGTGGATGTATCGCAATTGGACCGCATGTCACATGTAATCATGACCTTCATGTGACCTTAACCTCAAGGTCAAATTTATGTACTTTAAATAGGGAGTAATTGTCCAGACCAGATTTTTTTTTTTTTTGGACAAGTGGATGTGTCAACATGAAACCGCATGTCCGCTACCTTGATGAACTGCATGTGACCTTGACCTCTGACCTCAAAAGTAAGGGGAGACATATGTTTTAGTGTGCTAAAACACTTCCTAGTTATGTTTGAGAGAGAAAGGAAAGTCATTAACCCGCCATTTCAGAGATGAATCCCAACAAAACGAAAACACTTTTTTCAGTAAGGGCTATAATCCCTGTGTGAAACAGTACCGTACTCGTCAAAAACAAATACAAACAAACACATGACAAAACATCACTCATCGGAATCCAGTCCTTGAGTTATTCCAAAGTCAAAATAATACAAAAACTGGTCCTGTATTGTGCATATCTATTGCAATTGTTATAGGGCGATTCACTGCCGGAAAACATTAATAATAAAAAAAAAAAATGAATTTTAATCAGTCTTGATAGCAGTTATTTTTGTTTTCTGCTGTACATGTGAAGCTTTGATAAAGGGCGAGTGGAGTTTTTATTGTTATTCACACCTAATAACAATTTGCAAATCCACTTAATTGTCTCTTTATAGCAAAGAGTTTTCTTTTAATTTCTGTGTCTCTCTGCCTGGTTTAGAATAAAATTTATGTGTGATCTAGCGTATACTTTCGAGTTTAATTGGTGTTTTTAAGATTAGTAGACCACTTGCTGCCTCTTTGTCCCAGCTTGTCCCAGAATGTATCCAGACAAAATGCTCCTAGGACAAAATGCATTCAAACAAAATTCCCCCCCCCCCCCCCCCCCCCCCCAGACTAAATGTCCTAGGACATAATGCTCTCATGGAATATGTATGGGTGGACAAAATGCCCACGGACAAAATGACCTCAGACAAAATGCCCTAGGACATAATGCCCTCATAGAATGTGGATGGGTGGACAAAATGCCCTTAAGACTTAATACACTCGGACAAAATGCCCTCAATTGAAAAAAAAAATAATATATATAAGTTATGAAGCATGTTTATTAAAAATATATATAGATAGATAGATCAACAGAGAACACATCTGATAATAAATGGAAATAAAATAATTTGTTGGAATGGTATTTGTTTTAGGGACAAAATACACAGAATTTGAAAAACCTGAAATTGAAGCAAATTAATTGCAACCATGGGAATTCCAATATGGTTACAATGTGCTGAGCATAGAACATGTGGCTGAGTTAGGTGTATTCCGCCAGGACTAGTTATCATGTTTATTCCAGCACTAGACTCATTTAAAAAACTGGACTCAGATAAGTGATGTTTGTCGTGTAATTAAGTTTATTGAGATAAACAAACATCTGCAAATAGTTGAGTTTGTTTGAATAAATAGGACATACATCTGGAAGTATATCGGAATTTTAGATAGGTCAGTGCTTGGCTAGTGGCCAAGGATACAATTTCTGAATATTGCTGTCCAAACTGGACCCAGTTTGATTACTGAATAATGTTGAGGTATAGGTGTATGTATCAATACTCTAGAATGGTTTGGTGATGCACTATATACCGAACTTCAGTATTGCGTACTATGTCTCTCCTGAGTGGGTGTGAGAGGGTTAAAACTTTTGCATGTTTGCTTTTTGTCGAGTACGGTATTGTGTCGTTCAGGAACAAAAGCCCTTACTAGGCCTTCGAACGCCCTGACTGGGGCCGAAATTTGTATGGTTACACTCATTGTGAAAGCCATGGGTTTACAATTGTATGGAAGTCGGATCTCATGGTAAAAGCAATTTGTTATTGGCTCGATGAGTGTAGGTATTTGTTGAGTATGGTATTGTTCCGCTCGGAGACAAATGCCCTTACTGGGGCCTTCTAATGCCCTGATTGGGGTCGACATTGGTGTTGCTCCTCCCATTGTGAAAGCCACCAGTCCACAATTGTATGCAAGTCGGATCTCAAGGAAAAACGACTTGTTATTGGCTCAGTGAGTGTAGGTATTTATTTTAAATCTTGACCAAGTACAGTTTTTTATAGTTTGTCAAATCATGATTTGACATGCTAGCTATGCATTGTTCATAGCTTCATGAGTGAGTCATTGTTGACATTAAAGTGTATTCGTCTGAAAACAGTTAGATAATTCAGACTAACGTTGGTGATACAATAAATGAGTGAGAATTTATTGGCGACCTTTATACAATTGGTGGTCAGTTAACTGTGAAATAGGCGTCAAGTGCACCTGTGATTTACAGTGAAGAAGAGAAGCACACGTTATTCGGCTGACACGGTGTGTATTGGCAACCTTGATACAATTGGTGGTTTATTACCCGTGATATAGGCATTAGGTGCGTCTGTGATTTAGGATGAATAAGATAAGCCCATGTTACTCGACTGGTATGATGTGTGGTTTCAGGATCTCGAGTAATTACTGTATGGGAGCTTGTGTTTTTCACTAAGTGATTCAGCCTATTGAAATTCGTATGTGCTTCGGTATAAAATTTCTTTAGCCTGAAGCCTATTGGTACATGCCGGAAATTTAATCTGCAATGTATTGCAGAAAAAAAAACTGTTATGTTTTGACTTAAAAAAGTTACATTTCGACCAAACAAATGTTACATTTTGAGCAGAGTGAAATGTTACTTTTTGACTAAAAAAAGTTGCATTTCGACCAAAAATTGTTACGTTTTGACCAAAGTGAAATGTTACAATTTGGTGTCGTTACGTTTTGACTGGTATTCAATAACAATAGAGAAGTACGTCAAGCCATTACAAATTTTTATTCACAAGAAAAACACATGGTTCAATGCAGTGGTACCCTCTAGGGAGGAATGACGTAATTGTCTTTACAATTGATTAGCATATATGGAACGCCAAGAGTAACTGGATAACTTATTCATTACATGTACATATCATTATACTGAGAAATAATCTCTCTGATTTAGGCACAAGCATTCTCATAATTCTCCATGTTGGTTTTGAAGTTTGTGTTGAAATCCCAGGTAAAACTGAAAAGCAACAATTATTCCCTACCCTTTACCGAACAGAATGGTGCCAACACATGCCAAACATTTCTTGAGGAAGGTTCTTGTTTCTCAGGCAAATGATTCCTTGATTTTATGAGGGAGGGAGGCTTTTTTTTCTTTCTTTTTCTTTTTCTTAATGTCAAACAAAATGTAGTTGGTTATTTAATTTTTAGTCCTAAAAGTGCAAAATAGTTTCATCGAAGAGATTTCCAGGGAAAAAATAGTGATGAGGCAGATTTTCTGTGATGTGGGATGTGCCTGAGGAACAAGATATATTTTAATAGCCACCACTATAAATATTTTTTTACCTCCAAAACATGTTCCAATGAGGGTTTATAAGCTATGTTTTGGAGTCACAAATTAAAAAAAATAAATGAATATGAAATGCATTTCTTGTGAATAGTATTGACTGGTTACATTAGGTAAAGGGTTAAGTCCTTTTACTCCATTATGTGATCTTGTACCTTCTCTGAGGGACTTCTTTTCTGAATAAGACTTCAGTGGAGCCCACTTAATTGGATATTTCTTATCTGAATAACCCTGTTAATTGAATATAATTTCCCAACACAAAACCATTTACCATACCTCCAGTACAAATTTGACCTGTTAATTGAATATAGGTTATAGAGTAAACTCCTGTTAATTGAATAAAAAATCTGGTAACCAGCCTCAAAATTACCATGTTTCTCCCCAATTTTCCTTTGTTTATAGATCTATTTGCTCTCAGTACATCCCATACAGGAAAGGGGCTCTGTCAAACAAGATATAATAGAATAAATGCTTAGTTTATCTCTAGAATACAGGAAAGTGACACAATCCCATTAATTGAATACTCCTGTTAATTGAATAATTTTCATTGGCAAAGTGGCTATTCAATTAACAGGGTTCCACTGTACTTCTGTTTCTCTAAATACTTCAGGACTTGCTTGCCATTTGGGTGCAAGTGTTTCACCTGTCTCCCTGCTGAAAGCCACCATGAGGGCTAAGTAGGAAAATGATGCAAACATTGATGAATGAATACATTCTTTCTGCTCCATATTCAGTTAAAAGCAAACAGTGTTTTCTCGTATTAGTATTTTCATTAATAACAATCACATTTGTTGAGTTTGAGGCCTACTTTCAGGAAACCTGTTTTCCTGTAACGTTTTTTTTATCATTGAAGGTAGATGAATAAAGTGGGCCGTGTTACACCATTCTTATGTCTTTCCAAAATGGCCCTATTTTCCACACTTTTCCCACAAAACAATTCCCATGACAATGTAGTTTAGCAACTGAGTGTATAAAACTCTTTTATATGGCCGTTTTCAGGAGCAGGCTGTATAAGGGTATTGCCATGTCTGTCTGTCCATCCACCTGTCTGTCCGTTAGCTTTGGCTTGAAAATGAAATACACCCTGGATTTTATTTTTTGTGGTGATTAGAAGAAGGTTTTTTTTGATAATCAATTTCCTGTCATATCCAATATGGCTATCATCTTGAATTATTGTCATTTTTACTTGTTGGTCCATGAATTTCAGTCTGGACCATCAAATTTTTACTGAGTTATGCCGCTTTTTTACTTGGAAAAATATATTTATTGCATCCAAATTTGGTATGAGTAATTATCTGAACAATATTGAGGTCATGTTCAAATTTTGTTCCTATCTGAGCCGACTATATCATTTTAGGGAAATGTCCATCCATCTGTCTATTTATTCGTCCATTAACTTTTTGTTGATGCACCTGATAATTAAAGTTTTATTAGCGGGCAATGTCACTGCCTGGTGATACTCTTGTTTTTATACCCCCACAAAACAAAGTTTAGGGGGGTATATAGGCGTCAACTGTCGGTTGGTCTGTCATCGTTGCTGTCGGTCCGTTGCACATGTAAACTTGTGGAGCGAACTACTTCCACAGTTTTAGCTGCATTTTCATGACACTTCACACAAATGATCAACATGATCAGGGAAAGTGCGTGACAATTGTTTTCCCCGCTCGGTTTCAAGATGGCCACCTGGCGGCCATATTGGATTTTTTTTTTTACATAGAAAAATTGAATGCCCCTTTTCATTCACCCACACTAGGTAGTATGCCACAGTGGGGATATACCGGGCAACAGACCATCTCTAGTTATTTTTGTCAAGTTGAGCCATAAAGTGGAAGTAAAAATGGGGATATGATGCCATATATCTTTTGAAATGTCAGACAAACAAAATTATTTCATACCAAAATGGACAGTTGTCTCTGTTCTCAAGACTAAAGTAACTAAAGATGAAAAGTTACAGGAATCTCAATATTTTTCCAGAAAAACTTAACACATAAAAAAGAGAAATGGAACTGTGCCATGTATCTTTGATATGTAGCCCAAGAACATTAGGTTTCACTAGGGAAAAAAATCGGAGAAAGCTGATTTTTTCAGGGAATGTCGAGTACATGTCACTGAACGATTAGACAAAAGTCCCCTAAAATCCCAGTTGAGCTTTTTTTTCTACAGCCTTTTTTCGAAAACGCGTTTGAAAAAAATTTTAAAAAATCGCACGAACTTTGTAACCTCGAATTGATCCAACTGTATTTTTTGTTTACGCGTATTTCGAGCTACATAATGTCTAATATACATTTACCTAGAGGAAAATGTGCATTCTGTGACAATTTCTGAGAAAAAATTATTGAAAATTCACAAAAATGTATCGGATTTACGCAAAAAATGACGATTTTCCTAACGGATTTGCCCAAAGGGTCGTAGTACAGAACGAGATGTTAGTTGGACAGACGATAAAAAAATCCACCACCATTTGAAGACTTTTATCATTGCTTACAAAATAGACATTATGGAAGACCCCCTCTGCTTCTGGCCGAGTTCCCCTTTTGGCATAAAATTCGTCAGCATGAGAACTCAACTATTTTCGGGCTTGGGACCGAACAGACATGTCTGTGTCTGGCAGCATTAGATCAATAAATAATATTTACAGAATGTACAAAAATCAATAAATAATATTTACAGAATGTACAAATCAATCAACATGGATTAAGTTACATTGACTATTATCAACGCTATATACAGAAATGACATGACCTATATACATATTATTCATCGAACTCAGAAATTTCCGACAGGACAGTGTTTCTGTGGTTGTTACAAGAATCCGAACTGCAATTACACAAACCTGAGCAAGAGAGTCCTGCCTTCTTACACCCACACCTTTTTGTACAAGCACTCGTGCAACCACAACTGATCAGATTCAGTAGGTTATCGGGGGCACATGGCTTTGTGGCTGCAGTTGGTACAAGAAGTCCATTGTCTAGCGACCACCTCCAATCCGTCGGAGGAAGCGAAGTGCCCAGCCATTGTTGGACCTGGAGATAACATCTGTAGACATGTTGTTGTGCAGCATCGCTGCTTGGTGGGAGTGAGGCTAGGTCGATGGGTTTATTCAGTTTAGATTTTGCTACATAACGCTTGTAAGTGACATATCTATATTGGTCGAGAGAGGAAACAGTTTTACTCCCGTATAAGATCAGGAAAAATTGTTCCCCGGCAGCGGCTACTGCACTTGGTGTACTGTCATCCGCCAAAATTGTGTTGACATACTGTTGTGAGTCGCTAGTAACATCGGAGACAATTGTACTGAATACTTTCTTCTTACCAACTCGAAAGAGTGCAGAAGTAGTGTCACAACCACTTATAGAATGTGCTACAAGGAGGTTGCTTCTATGGTCACCCATTTTGGTTGCTATTTCACTAACTGAAACTAGTAAGTTTGGGGTAATGGAATACATCTTGTGAATATTACATCCCGGTTGAACTCGAGAGGTAAGAATGACTAACAAGTCTGTGTCTGTTCCCACAACGACAACATTGTTGTCATCTTGAGCGATGTCAAGTGCAGTTTTGGCTATCAGTACATCAGCATCAGCCTCGGCCTGCTTGGACTGAATATTGATAGCAGATAGCTCCTGCATTAGAAGATCGATCAGTTGGGTTTTGTTCTTGGCATTTGCAAGGAAATCGGATTGGGGTGTGGTGGCTGGTAACTCGGGTGAGATATTGATATCAATGGAATACCTGTCTTTAGATCTACGGGCTTGTTCCATGTCCTTTGTCGACATTGTACAAGCATAACCATCAAAAAACAACCACGACGTTCGCCCCAAAATGTCTCACTAGATAATTGGAATATGATGTACATATGTCCTTATATGACGACTGTTTAGGCCATACAACTGCCCTCAATAAAAATCCACCATCTACAACAAACAGAGAATGTTCTGGGATTTTAGTTTGCTCGGAACCGTATGTTTTGAGGATCTTACCGAGCGTGCTTTTCTGTGTCTTCCTCATTCCAGCAGAATCAAACAATGCTGGTGGTTTCGGGGCGAGTTCATATTTGAGATACTCTTCCATCTCTGCTTGTGACTGAATAACACGTGATGTGGTTGAACAGAATTGTGGGGTCAATCACTACCTTACTTCCACGCACTTTGATGCTATTTGCCATCGATGCGAAAGACTTCACAGTGTCAACACGTCGTAGTTTGATGCTGTTGAACGTTTTGCTTACAACATTCGATACGCAACATTCACCAATTTTGCGAACTTGGTCACAGTTCACAGTTTCGTCGCCCACAAGCCCGGTCGCTATAGAGACTAATTGTAGTGGATCTCTATTCTGAAAGGGGGAATGCACTCTGAGCCAGTTCAATAATTTGGTGATATCATTGGCATCAGTCAATTGTGAACTTTGACGGAGATCCCGATGTTGTTCGCCATGACCAGTGTGAACATGAACAAAATTTTCGAGAGCATTACATATCGGAAGGCAAAGAGGTAGTCCATGTACCCATTTCGCAACAGTGCTATCGGTTATTCCCCTGCCATGCGTGAGACCACCAGGGAGCTTGAACATTCTCATTAAACACTGCTCTATGGTCTGATCAGAATATATCCCGTCCCAGAATTTATCTGAGCGCCTTATGGTAAAGTAACCTTTCTCAGTGAACAACTTCAAATCATCCTGTTGCATTTTTTCTGTTAGCTCATTCATCTGCTGCAAATAGAGATGAGAACTTTTTGCGTATGCAAAATGACCACCTGCGTGAAATACTGGAATCATATTGCGAACACAATATGTGTGGAGTTCCCAGTCGCCTGTGCGCTCTGCTCTCAAGAACAACTGGAGAAGACCTATTTGCTCGTAGTATTGTACCCAAAGCTTTCCTGTGCGTCCTACGGACGCATTCTGGAGCAGTTCGTGTAATTTTGACAGTAGATGGTTGACACTTTCTTGATTGACAGCGTTGCCTGTTGTACAGTCACCTCTGGCAAGTCCACAGAATATTTCATTGACTTCTGTGCAGTCTATGTTATCTAGTGTTCGGCATTCTTCAAACACAAGTTTTGTAATGGCAATTTGTGTTAGCAAATGGGCACGAACTGCTCTTGAATATGCATGACCACTGATCAAATGATGGATTGACCCACCAGCATAAACAGTCCCCCAAAGTTCATCCAAGCCGCTACCAGCCATGATCGAACCAATTGCCCCTGAATATGACATAATCATATGGAAGCCGCCGAGTCTAACGAAAACTTTTGTCAACTTATCTGACGAAGACACAATCTCCACTGCTTTGATATATACACATCAAGGGCATGCACACATTACATGCCAATGCATCTTGAGTGTAGGCGAACACCACATTATGTGATTTAATCGAACATGGAAATTGAAACAATGATGCTATAATACGGTATTTGAATGAGAAAAGTCGATGCCGTTTGAATTTGAGTTTAGGGGGTATGGTTAATATTTCACACGTTTCACCAGTTCATTATGGAATAAATGACTATTGTTATATAGCATTATAAAGCCACTGCTTTTCTGCAATTTTTGATATATAATTTAACTCCCAAAGTAGTCGTAGATTTGATTTAATGGACGTTGTGTACCGTTGTGTGTATGAAAACAATAAATTTTTTTTCGTAATTTTGTACATTTTCAAGAATATTTCACCACTGAGTGTGAGGATTGGTACAAAGTTGGCATTTTCTGTTGGGGATATGTATTCTCAATATAATTCAGCACGATATTTGTGATTCTCACCCTACTAAGGCGAATAAGAATGAGAAATATGGAGCTGGGTCGAATTTTTTTTTTAATTTTTTTTTTCATCAAAAAAACGCTATAACTGAAAAAGCTCAACTCGGATTCGCGGGGACTTTTCACACTTTATCCGCAATGTGTGTCCCGGAAACATATAAAAAAATCAGCTTTCTCCGATTTTTTTCCTTACTTTCTCATTTTTATGTCTAATGTGCCTGGACTAATGTGCAATCAGCCAGATGATGATATAGCAAACTATTTAAGAATCTAAAAACTGAGGTATCTAGGTATGGAATATTGAGCAGATCTTGATCTTATGGACAAAACCTGAGCTTTTTACTCATAAATAGGTCATATGCCCTTTCCAATAAACAAACTTTGATTGCATCAAAATGGAAGGTGCAGATACATTAAAAGGGGCATGATTGTAGGATTTAAAGTGTGCTAAATCACATTTCTCATTCAAGAGTTGTGAAAAGAACAGTCATTTATTTAATGCCATAAGCAAAATAGTTTGGCAAAATTATCTAACTGCTGGAGTAACTGAAAAAGGCTAAAAGTCGGAAAAACAAATTTTTGAAAAAGCCTCAGATCATCCTAAAAGACAGGTTTGGTAAGTCATGGAATTTGTTTTTAGCTTACCTGACTGCAAGTCAGTGGGAGCTATTGCCATCACTTGGCATCCATCGTCCGTTAACTTTTGCAAACTTGACTTCTTCTTCGCAACCACTAGGCCAAATTCAAATATATATTGCACATACCATCTATGGAGTACAACTGTCTACTTTGTTCAAATGAAGCAGCTGCCATGTTCAGGCTTTGGTTAATGCCCCACAAGCTTAAAAATCTTTAAACATCTAACGAACCACCAGAGAGAACGTGTTGATATTTGGTATGGAACATCCTTTGGAGTTGAACATTAAATTTGTTCAAGGGAAGTTGGTAGGTCAATATTTGGGCTCTCTGTGGACATATCCATTTTGGGCTCTGCCCAAAATTTTCTATTTCAAGAACCGGTGGGCCAAATTCAACCACATTTGGCATGTAGTATAAATGGGTCCTAAGTAATTGATTGATGCCTGAAAAAAAAAATTCAAAAGCCCATATTTCCCAAACCTCACAGTACAGAGAACTGTTATCTGGTATGAAGCATCCTTAGGACCAGTAAAATGGATTGGTTAAAAAAAAAAATTGCCACCGGTTCCATCAGGGAGCCCAGTACAGGGTATTGAAAAAATGATGAGTCAGCATTTTTGCAGTATTTTATCCTGAGGAATATCTCATACACTTAGAACCTAGAATAACATATTGTTCTTATCAAAGCATTTACCTGTCAAACACACATGTTAATCTTATTACTGTAATCAGAAAATGAAATTGTTTAGTAAATTTTCTGATTCCCTGGTCAAATCCTCTCAATGCTGTACACATTGATCTGATTCCTGTATGAATATCTTTAATTTAACCCTCTCATGACTTCAGTGTGTTTTCCAAAGATTTTATTTCATGTTGAACCCTTTCAATGCTGTGCACATGGTTTTTTTCTGGTTCTTTGGAAAAAAAATTAATTCTGATTCCTGTATGAATATCTTTAATTTAACCTTCTCATGACTTCAGTGTGTTTTCCAAAGATTTTATTTTATGTTGAAACCTTTCAATGATGTGCACATAAATGTTTTTTCTGGTTTCTTGGAAACATTTATCTGATTCCTGCATGAATGTCTTTACTTTGACCCTCTCAAGACTTCAATGTGGGTTTCAAAGATTTTATTGATGCCTTGATCAAACCTTTTCAATGCTGTAAACATGTTTTTCTGGTTTCTTGGAAAAAACTGCTCTGATTCCTATATGAATATCTTTAATTTAAACCTCTCAAGACCTCAATGTGTGTTCCAAAAATTTTATTTAATGTAATGCTGTTAATGAAAACCTATTTTCCCCCAGCTTACTATATCCCTTGGGGTGGAGTTAATGCTCCCTAAGCCTAAAATGCTTTTAAAATCCTCTTTTTATAAGCCACTTGCAATAATGCTTTGATTTCTTGTTTGGAACTTACTTTAGTGATGCAGATTCACTTTTTTCAAAGAAACTCAGTAAGTCAAAATTTGGGCTCCTACACTTGCTCGGAAGCTTTCCTTGGACCAGCAGAAATGAATGGCCAAAAAAGTTGCCTTTGGTTGTGTCATAGTAATTCCAAAAATTGCTCTTGCTGCTGATCACTTACTGATACACTCATCTCTTTTGACAACTTGAGCCAGGTGAGCGTTTTAGGCTCACTTGAGCCTCTGGTTTATCTTGTAAAAACCTAGATGATCATGAAAGACAGGTATTGTAAGTATTGGAATTTGAGGTTTTCATCAAGGTGTCCACATTAAAGCTAAAAAAAACAGCCCCGAAATTCAATTTTTTGAAGTGGTCTGCAGATTTTTAGCTCTCCGACTGAAAGTCAGTGGGAGCTCAAGTGATCACTTTCTGTCACATCCATCTGTTTGTCATGAACTTTAGATTATCGACTTCTCCTTCTAAACCCCTGGGCCAAATTGAACCAAATTTGACATGCATGGTCCTTATCATATGTCCATTCAAATTTTTTCAAATAAAGTTGCCATGCTCAATAGGGAGGGGGTGGGGGAAAATTCTAGAAAAATCTTTTCATGAACCAGTGGGTACAATGACTTGATATTTGGTATGGAGCTTCCTTCTGAGGTGTAGTATCAAGTTTGTTCAAACGAAGTTCATGGAGCAATATTTGCCTTCGTAATGGGAGGGGCAAGATTTTTGGCCCCACCCAAAATTTCTATTTTCTGAACCTATGGTCCGATTTAAACGAAATTCGGTACGTGGTATTATTGAGTCGTAAGTACTTGATTCACGCTAAGAACAACTTCCCATATTCCCTGTGGGAATCCCAGGAGCTAAAAATAGAAAATATTTTCAAACGGACATATTTCCCAAACCACACAATTGTCATCGGTTGTGTTAGGATGCTGTGTAGAGGGCATCGAAAAAATGCTGAGTCAGCATATTTGCAAATATTAAAAAAAAATTCTGCTCCAGAACAACAGATCAGAATCTTCTTATATTTGGAATACAGCATCCATAGGGGATCAGATGATACAAGTGTGTTCAATTTAAGCCCCTCGGTTCGTATGTGGGCTCAATACAGGAGTCCAAATCTTAACTTATGGCAGTATGGTAAATAAGCTTTCAAAATCATCTTCTTCAGAACCACTGGTCAGAATGTTTTAATATTGGGTTAACATCATTGTTACGAGGGTCAGATTCAAGTTTGTTCGAATCAGGTCTCACAGTAGTTAATATTTTGGCTTCTTATGTGGGGACTGAATTTTAACTTGGTGCAATATGAGGAAATTTCTTCAAAAATCTTCTTCAGATCCACCAGTCAGAATCCTTGAAGGGGGGGGGGGGGGGGGATTCAAGTTTGCTCAAATCGAGTCCCTGCATTTATATTTGAGCTCCCTATGGGTGGGGAGGGGGGGGGGGGCAGATTCAAGTTTGTTCAAATCGGGTCTGTAAGTTAATATTTGGGCTCGTGACTCGACGAGACAATTGTAATTTTCCAGACACGGTTCTGCTTAACTACATGCTAAAAATGTCTTTCAACTTGATTCATTCTGCACATGCTCCCCCCTGACCTGCTAATCAATGTTCCATATTCAATGTGCAGAGATTTATTCTTATCATTGAGGTCATTTTTTGTAGTAATCCCAAACAGTACTTTTACGACTTGAACAAGAGGCCATTTTCCATACATGAAGTTGTAGAGCCTCAACTTCTGCAAAGGATGACTGGATTTGATTATTTGGCACACAGGAATGAACGAGCACAATTTTTGATGTCATTCTCATGTAATCAAACCTCAAGAGTCTGTGATGCCAATTTGGCATGTGCAAAAGATACAACTCACAATGTCATTGTGTACATATCAGTTCAACACACTGTGCATCTACATCTTCGAGCAGATCAAAGAGATCAAAGAATGAACCGACAATGCCTGTGATTGCTGCAAATGATCACAAGTCATCACTTGTGGATGCTGTGGGCTTCTGCTTACATGTGTTGCGTAAATCTGCAGTAAATAAACTTGTTTCCGTTTTGTATTGATGCATTTCTAACTGCCCTGTTCACCACATGTAAATTCAATTGACAAGTTACTGGTCTAAGATCGCGGGAATCGGGTTCACAAATGTTACCAATTTGGTACAGAGTATTGGCGATACTTGATAGCTGATACTGGAACCATCAGAAAGTTAGTATGACGGTACTGGCACCAGTACACATACCTGATAACAAACCTGAACGGTTCAACGTAAGGTGAGCTATAGGGATCAGTCTTTGTCCGGCATCTGTGAACACTGTGCTCAAGGCTTCTTCAAAACTGTTGAACTGATTTCAGTGAAATCTGAGGTGATTGTTACATTTTGATTGCCTCACTGGATGGGATGGGGTAAAATGCTACCAAATTTTAAAAAAAATCTTCTGAACCAGTAAGGCAATCGGTACATGTATAGTGACTTGATATTTCATACTGGGCTTACTTTTGAGGTGTGGAATAAAGTTTGCTCAAACTAAATTTGTCCTAAGTACTTTATTCATGAAAAAGAAATTTTTTATGGCTTTCCAATGAGCTAAAAAATTGAAATATAAGTATTGTGAAATGCTCGTATTTCCCAAACTGCACCGAACAGAAAACTGTTATTAGCTTATCTGACTGAAATTCTTCCATTAACCCTTTACCCAACTTAACAGCGAAAACTGGCCAGCACTATTCTAAAAAATTAGTATTTTCATTTTTTGTCTCAAAAACATAGGTTATGACCCCTTGTTGAAACGAGCTCATTCCAACGAGGGGTCATAACCTATGTTTTTGAGACAAAAAATGGAAAAAAATTAGTTATTCAAGAATTTTTTTTGCATGTGTCGTCTGCTTTTCAGGTTAGGTAAAGGGTTAACTTTACATATCAGTCTTCTTCTTCGAAACCACTGGACCAAACTTTGCATAAATTATCTTTGGTGGATAGCCTTCCAAGTTTATTCAGTAGATGTAGCTAAGGCCAATGGATCTGGGGCAGTGCCCCAAAAATCCGAAATTCTTCAAAAATCTTCTCTTAAACCACCAGTAACCAACCTTTTGAAATATCTATTATTTCAATAAATGTTTGATGCATTTTTCTGACATTTTGAATTATTGTTGAATATTCCAGATGAATAAAGAGGGTGATTTAATGACTTTTTTTAACCTAAAAAATACAATTGACTATTGGTGTGTTTTTGTTTGGAATTCCCTGAAAAATATGTGCATGTGACTGGTACTTCCCTTCCTGTCAGTGTTTCTGTATTATTTGTTGCATGACCCCTGAGTGGCTATACTTGACAAAGATATATGAATGTCAAAATTAAAGTGATGCGATCATATTTATGAGCGTTATGATGGTTGCCTATGGGAGAATATTTAGTTCTGTGATGCCTACAGGAAATTCATATTTTGGCTTCCAAACCTGATTTTATTACTATTTTTGGAGATTATTTCACATTTAAATGTTCATTGGGATATGACATGCCTTACAATACTGTTTTATTGTTTTAAAAAGTTATATATTTTTGTCACAGTCAGCAATAAAGGCTATATATTGCCAAAAATAAAGCTGTTAATGCAAGTAAATTCACATCTTGAGCAAGTTTTGCCTCTAGTAGCAGACTAAAACCTCTGACAAATGCCAAATAACAGTCTATTTTACCCTATCAACCCATTTATTTAAACCATGGTTCCCCCTCGTAGCACAAGGGACAGGGGGATTCCAATCGTCAAACCCCCCTCCCAAATCACCATTCAAACACACAGCCAGAAAACCAACATTGCACTTCCATTCACTGGTGTTTAGTAGTTTCTCCATAATATTATCATGCTGTTAAAATTGTTATAAAACAATTTTTTCATTGAAAGAGTATTTTACAACACAATTTTTTTTTTTCTGGGAGGGAATGGCATTTGTGCATAGCTACCAATATAGTAGTTTAGTACTAGTGCTATCAGGGTTCCCATGTTACAGCACAAACTACTGTAACAATTGTGATTATTGTTCTCTCCTTGAACCAAGTTCCCCTCCCTCCCATACTGGACCCCTCATTTGATAAAAAACATTTGGAAAGACTGTACAGCATGTTTTTGAAGACTGAAGTTAATAGCATACACTCAGTTTCTTATGATTTTGCTTTGGGACTGCAGCACTGGTCCGCCGACGTTTTTTAACTCACTTGGCCCAAAAGGCCATGTGAACTATTGCCATTACTTGGCGTCCATCAGACGTCGTCTGTAAATTTTTCACATTTTCATCTTCTCTGAAACTGCTGAGCTGATGTGAACCAAACTTGATAGGAATGGTCTATGGGAGGTCCTCTATCAATGATCCTCATTTTGTTCCCGTTGGATGAAAAACATGGCTGCCAGATGTATTCTTTGATTCTGGTTGGTTGATTTTCAAAAATCTTTTCTGAAACTACAAGGCCAAATGTTTTGAAACTTCACATGATCGATGACTGGGAACCCTCTCCCAACGATCATCATTTAATGTTGATCGGGTTGCAAACATGGATACAGTTGTGGTTTATAGTTGCCATAGAAACCCTATGGGAAATCACATTTCTTATCAACCTACCCTACAATTATTTACTGCAGGCTTGCACTACAGTGGAAGTCCCTAACTCGGAAAATGTACTCTCTATTTTGATCTTTCCCAAGGGATTTGGGAAAGAAAAGTGGTACAAGAGCACCAAGAAAAAATAAGCCAAAACTGGGTCGAGTGCTACCGTCGCACACCCAGTGGGGGATGCTGTTCTAGTACAGATCCACGGCTTCCGGTACCAGAGCGCAGTCATGTAACTAATGAATCATTCTTTCTTCTTCTGCCGGCATGGCAAGACGTGCTTCCATTTGCATTCAGAAACTGTGATACTTCAACTTGCTGATAATGGTTACCTCTGACTAGAATTATGGATCTGAGGATCGTATAATAACAGGACTGTGTTTTATATATTCTCGTTATTAATTTCAACCACATTTTCATTGTATTTTATATATTCTCCGTGTTCGTGCGCGACTTTCGCGTACCGTGCTGTTTGGACATATCATTTTTAGCTCAACTTGACAAAGTCAAGCTGAGCTATTGCCATCACTTCTCGCCGTCGGTGTACATACGTTAATATGTTAGTACGTTAGTACATACGTCCACATTTTCCTTTGGCACACCTCACAGGTCGCATTTATGATCAGATAGCTTTGAAACTTGGTATGCTTGTTTGGGGTGACCTCTAGATGGGAGGTATCAATTATCTTCCATTTCCATCAAAAAATGTTGCAGCGGCCAACGTTCTTAGAACTTAGTTTAATCAAACCTCAATATTTCCCTTTGGCACACCCTACAGGGTATATTTATGATTGGATCGCTTTGAAACTTGGTATGCTTGTTTGGGGTGACATCTAAATGGGAGCTATCGATTTTCTTCCATTTCCGTCAAAAAATGTTGCCGCGGCCAACGTTCTGAGAACTTAGTTTAGTCAAACCTCAGTATTTCCCTTTGGCACACCCTACAGGGCACATTTATGATCGGATTGCTTTGAAACTTGGCATGCTTGTTTGGGGTGACCTGTAGATGGGAGCTATCGATTTTCTTCCATTTCTGTCAAAAAATGTTGCCACGGCCATCGCTCTTAGATCTTAGTTTAGTCAGACATCAATATTTCCCTTTGGCACACCCTACAGGGCACATTTATGATTGGATTGCTTTGAAACTTTGTATGCTTGTTTGGGGTGTCCTCTAGATGGGAGCTATCGATTTTTTTCCATTTCCCTCAAAAGATGTTGCCACGGCCAACGTTCTTAGATCTTAGTTTAGTCAGACATCAATATTTCCCTTTGGCACACCCTACAGGGCACATTTATGATCGGATTGCTTTGAAACCTGGCATGCTTGTTTGGGGTAATCTCTAGATGGGAGCTAAGAATTTTCTTCCATTTCCGCCTGTCAAAAAATGTTGACGCTGGCAACGATCTTTGAACTTAGTTTAGAGAGGTATCAATATATTCCTTTGGCATGCCCTACAGGGCACATTTATGATCAGATCAGTTTGAAACTTTGTATGCTTGTTTGGGGTTTCCTCTAGATGGGAGCTATCGATTTTCGATTTCCGTCAAAAGATGTTGCAATGAGCTTTGATGAACTCAATAAAAACTTAGTGCAGTTAAGCATCAATATTTCCCTTTGACACACCCTGCAGGGATCGCTTGTAAAGTTGGTGTGCTTGTGTGGGGTGACATCTATATGGGAACTGTCGATTTTCTTCCATTTCTGTCAAAAAATGTTGCCACTGACCTTTGAATTTAGTTGGCCTCAATATTTCCCTTTAACACACCCTTCAGGGCACATTTATGATCGGATCACTTTGAAACTTGGTATGTGTGTTTGGGGCGACCTCTAGATGTGAGCTATTGCTTTTTTAGCTCAACTTGCCAAATTTGAGATTATGCCATGGCCAGTTGTCCGTCGTCTGTCTGTCCATCTGTCCTTCAACAATTCAATACGGCTCGGGCTAGAGGCCGTATTTATGAACCAATCTTTACGAAACTTCTTGGGTACCTTTGTTATCACCGTGGGATGAGAATGAGTGTTTTTGGCTGTGGTCCGAAATTCAAGATGGCCACCAGCAGCCATTTTGTACCAAAATTAGTGCAATCAGTCTTTTGTACAGAAGTTCTGTATGAAAGTTCTGATTTGAATAAATTTTTGTATGAATGTTTAGTAACATGGAATACATCACATATTGTAAGGGTTTTTTTTCTCTTGCAGAAATTATGCAAATTAGATGAACTTTGATTTATTCAGTGCTACTTACACAATGTAAGCACACATGTCAATACGGCTCAGGGTAGAGGCTGTATTTATAAACCAATCTTCACAAAACTTCTTGGGTACCTTTGTTATCACCTTGGGACGAGGATGAGTGTTTCTGTTATACTCCATATAATGCCTAGATGATGACATCCTCTTTTGGTCGTAATTGGTCAACAGTGCCGGCTTCAGGGGCCCAAAGCTCGAAAACCTTGAGCACAGTCTACAGGTCATATTAATGAAGGGATTTCATTATAACTTTGTAGGATCACTCCAGATGATGCACAGATGAGAATGTCCCCTTTTGGTTGCGATCATTCAACCATGATGTCTGCCCAAGCCCAAAGCCCAAAAACCTTTAGCACAGTCTACGGGTCATATTTATGAAGGGATTTCATTGTAACTTGGTAGGTTGACTTCAAATAATGTCTAGATGAGAACGTCCCCTTTGGACGCAATTGGGAATCTGACGGCTAATGGGCCCGAAGCCCGAAAACCTTTAGCACAGTCTACAGGCCATATTTATGAAGGGATTTCAATGTAACGTGATAGGATGACTCGTTTTGGAATAATTTCACTGTAACTTTCGTTGATATACGTTAACTGTGAGGGCCACCACATACATTAACCGTGAGGTCATATTAACCTACCCCTCAGCTCTTTAGTACAGTGTACACCTCATATTATTTTTAACAAAAACATAGCATACAGGGAACAGAAATGAACATATTCCCAATTATCACAGTTCCTGTCTTATTTCATAATTCTTTCATAAACCTGGAACATTATCCTTTTCATTTGGATCCCTGTCAGCCGTCTGGGTTCAGTTCTGTTCCTGCCGGTCCTTTAATTTCTGCCACCTTTCTCTCGTAGTTGGGGGTGTTCTACTTTCTCCATCTGTTGAGTTCACCTTTTCTTCTACTGCTCTCACTTCTGTTATGCCCAGGACTGTTCCTTTTGGGCACTGCCTTTTGCCCAAGCATGTGGACGATTCCCATGCTTCTTGTTCCACTTGTAATGGGTGTTCTTCCGATCGACTCTGTGGGCTCTGTGGGTCTTGGTCATCCACTTTTTGGGCTTCTGTGAACCGTGTGGTGTGTTCTCGTGGCCATTCCTCCCACACCCGTGGGAAAGGGGGTCACTGTCGTTTGGGGCCTCCCGACATGACCATGTCTGGTGAGAGTTATATCCCCTCTGTGGGGGATGTGCAGTCTTTTCCTGTGGTGGATACTGCGGGAGCTGTTGAGTTGTCTGGTGAAGAAATGCCTGGTTTTGGGACTGTGGTCCCTCTCCAGTTGACATCTGAGGCTGTCACTACAGTTGTGACTCCTCCTTTGGAGCCGACCTAGGTTGCTCTCTCGACTTTTCCTCCGGTTTCAGCAACTCCCGACATATCTGCTGCTACTGCTGTTCCGTCTGCAACGTCATCAGTCTCCGTTTCAGCCAGCCTTGACTTATCCATGCAGGGGTCTGCAGAGATGTCTGTTAGTGTGGACGTGGGATATCGACCTCAGCCTTCCCTGACTTCAACTCCGCGAAGTCGGAAGGGGCTGCCGGCCGAACCTTTTGCCGTGGTCTCTCAGCCGACAAGCCCAACTGCTTTTTCATTGGCTTCGGCTGTTCATGGTGGGGTCACCATGGACTCTGTTGCGTTTCCGTTCACACACTCTGGTCCTACGGACAGTTTTGCGGGACCGACGCTTTTTTGTGCAGCCTTGAACTCTGTCTCTCAGAGGTCCGCGGCGACTCTCCTGAGTTCCCGCACTTTGGATCCTCGGGGTATTTCATACCCCTATCATCATCTGCATTCAGATGTTTCGGCAGCCACCCTTTGCCCTGCGGCGGGTGTACTAGAGGATCATGACCCATCGCTGGTTAAAAGGCTCAGGAGTTAAGCCACTTCGTTCCCACATCGACCCGTCTGACACGGGCCGTAAGCTTAGGGAGGCCCTCTCCTTGCTTACTCAGGTTCTTTCCAAGAGCCTTCCCATTGCCTCCAGCGAGGCTACTAGTGGTTTCCAGGTGCCCCCATGGCGCCACCTCCCAGGATTGGAAGCAGGACACTTTCTGATCCCCCTGGTGTGCCTACACCGTAAGAGGCATCGGCTGGTTTTCCTGTGATGGGCTATGTGTCTTCCGACTCAGAGGATGGGTCAGACATACCTGACGTTGAGAACCAACAGTCTTCTGACTTGTGCTCCGCTCTTGACTTTGTGTTGAGTTCCTTCTGGATCTCGGTCCGTCAGACCAGCAGACGGTGTCAGCCAGGCTGTGATCATTGGTCGCGTGCCTACAGCCTGTGGAGCAACCGCTTCTGGGCACCTTCGACCATGCCAGTCGGTACAGGTGGTTGAAGTGTTTGCAGCTTTGGATTCTGAGCTGAGTTCCAAGGCTATGAAGACTGCGTTCTTCACCAGGGCTGATACTTTTTTGCCTCCAGTGCGTTATCATTCCTACGATTCTGGCAATCCGTCAGTCTGCCAGACTTTGACGGTCTTGGATCAGGAGTCCTCCTCCCTCAGGCTTTCCAAGCCCGAGTCGGCCCTTATTCCTATGGCAACTCCGGAGTCCTTGTTCTGCTTATCGAGAGAGATGCTGGGCATGCTTTCTCTCTCGGATCACGTCGTCTCTGCTTTAGCTGCTTATCTGCCTCCAGATAAGTTTGTCGACATACAGGCTCCGTTGCGTGTGATTTCCAAGGCGCTCATGCATCTTCCTCACACGCATGCCTGTAACACGAGTAACTTGGAATGTGCAACTATTCCATGGTTCCACGACGACGGTCCGGGATGATGTCCTGTGTCATTTCAAAGATCAGCTACTGCTTTGCCATCTTGATCAGCCTTCTGTTGAAGGCAGGGGCCATTCTAAGCCTAAGAATCTCCCTTCTGCTTCCTCTGCGAAGCCAAGGGCTGATCCTCCTGCCGCCACTTCTACTTCTTACTCACGTGGTAAGGTTAAGCATCGGCAGACCAGAGGGAGGACTCAGGATCATTCATCTAGTAGAGGAGGTGGTTTCTCCTCTTGCAGGCCACGCCCGGGGCACGAAATGAAGGTCCTCACCTCGATTCGTCCCCTGTTGGAGGAAGGATATCAGAGTTTGCAGACCAATGGGCCACAGTCAAATCTAATCCTTGGGTGTTAGATGATTTTCGGTCCGGGCTGCGAATATCCTTCCGGAGGCACCCCACTCTGTCGAGAGTGCCTCTTCCAACACAAGTTCCTTCAGACATTTCACTTCGGGAACTTTTGATCATGGAGATAAACAAGGGGGCTATCAAGGTCATCAAGAACATTCATTCAGTGGGATTTTATTCCCGCCTCTTCTTGGTGCCGAAGGACGACGGCCAACTCCGACCGGTTATCGATCTGAGTATCCTGAACCAGTCTATCATTGCTCCCAAGTTCAGCATGGAGACTTTCAGGTTGATTCGCCGCTCCCTTCATCAGGGTGATTTCGCTTCCAGCATCGACCTGCGAGGCGCTTACTTTCACCTTCCGATTCATCAGGCATCGTGCAGTATCTCAGGTTCGATTTTCTTGGGTGAGTTTACCAGTTCAAGGCCATGCCTTTTGGCCTCAACCTGACTGATGTCGCATGTAATGGCCTTCCATCGCACAAAGTCCAGGGTGACTACTTAGGCATATCTGGACGATATCCTCCTGGGGCACTCCAATGCTGCTCTACTGGAGTCGGATGGCGACACACTGTTGAGCCTGCTCACATCGCTAGGGTTCAGAGTCAATGAGGAGACATCGGACCTGGTCCCTTCTCAGTTGTTTTGTCCTCTGGGGATGGTCTTCTGTACTCAGCTGAATACATTGACGGTTCCCCTGGCGAGGGCTGTGATTCTCTTAGCTTTCGCCCTGACTCTGTCGCAGTCGATGCCTCGATATATTGACGGTTCCCCTGGCGAGGGCTGTGATTCTCTTAGCTTTCGCCCTGACTCTGTCGCAGTCGATGCCTCGATATATGAGTATTCTCAGCGATTCAGTGACGGATCTCATTCCTCTAGGTCAGCTGCATGTCAGACCTCTCCAACACTTTTTGCTCAGTCGTTGGAGGCCGAATGTCGATCCTCTGGATCTGGTGCTTCAGTTACCAGACTGTCTTCATCGTCACCTCCCCTGGATGGATGTTCAGTGGATTATGTTCTGAAGACAGATGCTAGTGATCTCGGATGGGGTGCGACGTTGGATCCTCTAGGTCTTTCCTTTTACCGGCATGGGGCCAGGATCAAGCAGCTCTTCACATCACCCAGAAGGCGTTTCTTGCTCTTCTTCTGTGTTTCCGGCAGTGGATTCCCCACTTTCAAATCGTCAGGTCCTTCTGATGTCCGACACTTTGACAAGTGGTCGCTTATATTCGGAAACCAGGGCGGCACGCACTCGGTTCCCATGTACGATTTGGCTCGGGATCCACTGCTAGCTCAGGATGTCAACACCGGAGTGGTGGTTTGTCACATTCCTGGTCGTTCGAACGTCCTAGCCTACTCCCTGTCCCGGCAGGGCAGGGTCATTTCCACCGAGTGGATGCTTCACAGGGCAGTGTTCCAGTCGCTTTGCGATCTCTGGGGTTGTCCCCACGTCGATCTCTTTGCAACCCATTCGAACCATCAGATGGACACTTTCGTGTCCAGATCCTTTGGCTTTTGCCATGGCTGCTCTGTCACTCGATTGGAACGGTCTAGTCGGCTACTCCTTCCCGCCGGTTCCGATTCTGCCTGAGGGTCTGGCCAAGATGAGAACCTGCAGTTGTCGAATCATTCTAATCGCTCCCCTGTCGCCTCGATGGGTGTGGATCAATCAGCTCCACTCTCTGTTGGTGGTTGTTCCGGCACGTCTCCCTCTATGTTGTGACCTTCTTTGCCAAGGTCACCCGAGGAGGTTTCACGTCGACCCGACTTCATTGTGCCTTCACGCATATCTTTTGTCAGGTCCTGTCTCCTCCGTAGAGGTTTTTTGAGACAAGCAGTGGAGTGCATTTCTTCAAGGTGTCACTCCACTGGTTTAGTCTATGCAGCTAAGTGGAAGGTCTTCTGTCAATGGTGTGCTGATCACTCTGTTGATTATGCCAATTCTTCGATACCACAGATTACAGAGTTTTTGGTATATCTGTTTGATTCTTGGGGTTTCCAGCCTGTTACCATCAAAGGGTACAGGTCCATGCTTTCGGAGACCTTTTCGTATGTGGGAAAGTGTCGTATTGGCACTAATCCATACCTCTTCAAGCTTATTCGGCACTTTTCTTTGAAAAGGCCTAGGATTTTGCAGCTTACCCCAAGATGGAATCTCTCTTGGGCGGTGCTTTGTTTAGGGGTGGGGGGGGGGGGGGGTACCGTTGGAACCTTCATCCCAGGTGTCAGGGCTCTTCCTTCTGCTGAGGGTACTTTAGGAAAGGCAGGAAATGTTTAGGAAAGACAGGAAATTATTCTTTCTGTCTCTTCTTCCTGGTCAACAGAAGATCTCTCCTCAGTCCCTTTCTCAATGGATTTGTCTTGCTATTCGTGCGGACTACGCTCGTCTAGCGACTGTCGATTGTATTAACAATTGTATTTCTGCTCAGGAGGTGCTTGCCCTGTACCTCCTGGGCTAATGCTAACTCTGTCAAGTTGTCGGATGTTATGCAGGCAGCCTACTGGAGAAATGCTTTCTTTCTCCACCTTATCTGCATCAGTTGCTGGAGCAGTCTGAGGACCTTTTTAGCTCACCTGAGCAAAGCTCAGCGGGAGCTTTACTGATCATGATCCGTCCGGCGTCCGTCCGGCGTTAACTTTACATTATCGACTTCTCCTCCTAAATCACTAGCCCAATTTTATTCAAATGTTGGCTAAATATTTGTTACCTAATGCCAATTCAGATTTGTTCAAATGAAGTTGCCCCTCCTCCTGGGTGGGCCATGCCCCCAAGGGGCACCAAAATCTTTGAAAATCTTCTCAAGAACCAGCAGTAGCAGACACTTGATATATGGTATGCAGCTTCCTTTTGAGGTGTAGACTCAGATTTGTTCAAGAGAAGTTCGAGGGATAATATTTGGCGTTGTTATGGGAGGAGCAAAAATTTTGGCCCCGCCCTAAATTTCTATTTTCTGAACCGAGAGGCCGATTTGAACCAAATTTAATGTGAGGACTTATTGGGTCATAAGTACTTGATTTATGCAAAAAAAAATTTTCCCGCAGCCCCGTGGGAACCTTAGGAGCTGAAAATAGAAAAAATTTAAAACGCCTATATCTGCAAAACTGCACGGCACTGAGAATTTTTATTTGGTGTGAAGCTTCCTTAGGACCAACAGAAAGGATTGGTCAAAAAAAATTGCCATCGGTTTTATCATAGGTTACAGTTTCGGGACTTTGAAAAAGTTTTGAGTCAGCACTTTTTAACACTGTAGGCAATGGGAAAAACATTTAAGTATCTTCTTTTTTAGATTCACCAGTCAGAATCCTTTCATATTTGGTATACAACATCAATAGGGTGGTCAGATTTAAGTTTGTTCAAATCGAGCCCCTGGGTTAATATTTGGGCTCCCTATGGGAGCCCGAATTTCAACTTAGTGCAATATGAGGTCTATTATTTAAAAATCTTCTTCTTCAGATCCGCCAGGCAGAATTCTTTCATATTTGGTATACAACATCAATAGGGGGGTCAGATTCAAGTTTGTTCAAATCAAGGCCCTGGGTTCATATTTGGTCTCCCTATGGGAGCCTGAATATTAACATAGTGCAATATGAGGATTATTCTTTAAAAATCTTCTTCAAATTCAACAGGCAGAATTCTTTCATATTTGGTATACAACATCTCTAGGGGGGTCAGATTCAAGTTTGTTCAAATTGAGTCCTTGGGTTCATATTTGGGCTCACTATGGGAGCCCGAATTTTAACTTAGTGCAATATGAGGTCTATTATTTAAAAATCTTCTTCTTCAGATCCACCAGGCAGAATTCTTCCATATTTGGTATGCAACATCAATAGGGAGGTCAGATTCAAGTTTGTTCCAATCGAGCCCCTGGGTTCATATTTGGTCTCCCTATGTGAGCCCGAATTTTAACATAGTGCAATATGAGGATTATTCTTTAAAAATTTTCTTCTTCAGATCCACCGGGCAGAATTCTTTCATATTTGGTATACAACATCTCTAGGAAGGTCAGATTCACGTTTATTCAATTCGAGTCCTTGTTTAATATTTGGGCTCCCTATGGGAGCCCGAATTTTAACTTAGTGCAATATGTGGAATTTTCTTTAAAAATCTTCTTCTTCAGATCCACCAGTCAGAATCCTTTCATATTTGGTATACAACATCTCTAGGGGGATCAGATTCTCGTTTGTTCACATCCAGTCCCTGGGTTAATATTTGGGCTCCCTATCTGAGCCCAAATTTTAACTTAGTGCAATATGTAGAATTTTCTTTAAAAATCTTCTTTTCCAGATCCACCAGTCAGAATCTTTTCGTATTTGGTATATAATATCTCTAGGTGGATCAGATTCAAGTTTGTTCAAATCAAGTCCCTAGGTTAATATTTGGCCTCCCTATGGGAGCCCAAATTTTAACTTAGTGCAATATGTGGAATTTTCTTTAAAAATCTTCATCTTCAGATCCACCAGTCAGAATCTTTTCATATTTTATATATATATAACATCTCTGGGGGGGGGGGGGGGGCGGTCCCTGGATCAATATTTGGGCTCCCTATGGGAGTCTGAATTTTAACTTAGTGCAATATGTGTAATATGCTTTAAAAATCTTCTTCTTCAGACCCACCAGTCAGAATCATTTCATATTTGGTTTACAACATCTCTAGGGAGGTCAGATTGAAGTTTGTTTAATTCGAGTCCCTGGGTTCGTATTTGAGCTCCCTGTGGGAGCCCGAATTTCAACTTAGTTCAATATGAGGTCTATTCTTTAAAAATCTTCTTCTTCACATCCACCAGTCAGAATTCTTCCATATTTGGTATACAACTTATCTAGGGGGTACCATATTCAAGTTTGTTCAAATCGAGTTCCTGGGTTTATATTTGGGCTCCCTGTGGGAGCCCGAATTTTAATGTAGTGCAATATGAGGATTATTCTTTACAAATCTTCTTCAGATCCCCCAACCAGAATCATTTCATATTTGGTATATAACATCTTTAAGGAGGTCAGATTCAAGTTTGTTGAAATCGAGTCCCTGGGTTCATATTTGGGCTTCCTATGGGAGCCCAAATTTTAACTTAGTGCAATATGTGGAATATGCTTTAAAAATCTTCTTCTTCAGATCCACCAGTCAGAATCATTTCATATTTGGTTTACAACATCTCTAGGGAGGTCAGATTCAAGTTTGTTCAAATCGAGTCCCTGGGTTCATAATTGAGCTCCCTGTGGGAGCCTGAATTTCAACTTAGTGCAATATCAGGTCTATTCCATAAAAATCTTATTCTTCAGATTCACCTGTCAGAATTCTTCCATATTTGGTATACAACTTATCTAGGGGCACCAGATTCAAGTTTGTTCAAATTGAATTCCTGGGTTCATATTTGGGCTTCCTATGGGAGCCCGGATTTTAACTTAGTGCAATATGAGGACTGTTCTTTAAAAATCTTCTCCTTCAGATTCACCAGTCAGAATGATTCAGGTTTGTATACTGGTATACAACATCTCTTTGGGGGGGGGGGGGGGGGGGGGGGGGGGGGGGGGGGGGTCAGATTCAAGTTTGTTCAAATCGAGTCCCTTGTTTCATCAGTTATGGCTTTCAAACTGCAGTGGCGTAACAACGCTTGGAAATGCTTATCTATAGCTGGGAGAATTGGATCTAGTTGGCAAGACCTATGCTATTATAATGATTATCTGACATGGACACCTGAATTTAATTTCATGATGTCATTCCTCTGTGGTGTTGATGAACCATAACGAGCTGAATGTGATCCAAAATACTTCTTTGAACCACTTTGTCAGGTGAGTGATTTAAGGCCACGTGGGGCCTCTTGTTTCTTTTGGCCCTCCTTCTTCTGCTCAGGCTGTTGTCTACCCTAGCCATTGGGTTTCTTCAAGGTCAGTTCCAGCCATGTGCTGTTTTACTGTCCTTTCTGTCTGTGCGTCAAGCAGAGCAATATGCCTCATCTCTCATTGTCTTTTACTAATGTTTGTGATGCTATGGTTTTGTAGGCCTAGGGAACTCTTCTTCTGTCCACGGTTCCAGTGCAGTTGGGCTATGTGAGGGTTGGTTATGTGATTCCCTCCTCCTATTGTCTATTCAGCCTGTAGTAAACAATTGTAGGGCAAATTTAAATTTTATAGTAAATTTTCTTTCTTATAATACCTACCACAATTGTTTACATGGAGGCCCTCCTGTCTTCTTATTCGGGTAAGAATCCTTCCTACCCGCTGATCACATAACTTCAATTTTGGCGGAAGAAAAAGGAATGGTTCATTATTTACATGACTGCACTGCTACTGGAAGCTGTGGATATGTACTAGTTGAAGAGCATCCCGTACTGGGTGTGTGCCGGTAGCACTTGACCCAGTTTGGGCTTATTTTTTCTTGGTGCTTTTGCACCACTTTTCTTTCCCAAATCCCTTGGGAAAGATCAAAATAGAGAGTATATTTTCCGAGTTACGCGGACTTTCACTGTAGTGCAAGCCTGTAGTAAACAATTGTGGTAGGTATAATAAGAAAGGAAATTTACTATAACTTTAAAATTTTCACCTTCTTCTCTGGAACTACTGAGCCAATGTGAACCAAACTTGGCAGGAATGGTCTATAGGGGGTCCTCCACAAACGATCCTCATTAGCTTAACTTGACATAGTCAAGATAAGCTATTGCCATCACGCGTGCGTAAGTCTGTTGGTCTGTGAGTCTGTTCCCATTTTCCTTTAGCATGGGCTACACCCTGCAGTTCTTGTCTGATCGTCACGAAATTTCATATGCAGGTTTGGGGTCATGTCTAGATGAGAACCTCCCCTTTTGGTCGCGATCTGGCAATCGGTATGGCTGCCCAAGCCCAAAACCCGAAAAGCATTAGCACAGTCTACAGGTCGTATTTATGAAGGGATTTCATTGTAACTTGGTAGGATGCCTCTGTATAATGCCTAGATGAGAACGTTCCCTTTTGGGCATGATCCAATAACCGTGATGGTTGCCCAAGCCCGAAACCCAAAAACGTTTAGCACAGTCTGCAGGTCATGTTTAATATGAAGGAATTTCATTGTAACTTGGTAGGATGACTCCTTATGATCTCCAGATGAGAATTTCCCCATTTGGGCATGATCTGCCAACCGTGATGACTGCCCGAGCCCAAAACCCGAAAACCTTTAGCACAGTCTACAGGTCATATTTATTGAGGAATTTCATTGTATCTTGGTGGGTTGACTTCATACAATGCCTAGATGAGAAAGTCACCTTTTGGTCCTGATTGGGCAACTGTGACGGCTACAGGGGCCCATAACCCGAAAACCTTTAGCACAGTCTAGAGGTCATATTTATGAAGGGATTTCATTGTAACTTGGTAGGATGACTCCAAATAATGTCTAGATGAGAACGTCCCATTTTGATCGCGATCATTCAGCCTTGATGGGTGCCCGAGCCCAAAAACCTTTAGCATAGGCAAAAGGTCATATTTATGGAAGGATTTCATTGTAACCTGTTAGGTTGACTCCATATAATGCCTAGATGATGACATCCCCTTTTGGTCGTGATTGGTCAGCTGTGATGGCTGCCCGAGCCCGATGCCCGAAAACCTTTAGCACAGTCTACATGTCATATTTATGAAGGGATTTCATTGTAACCTGGTAGGTTGACTTCATATAATGTCTAGATGAGATTGTCCCCTTTTGGACACGATTGGGCAACTGTGATGGCTACAGGGGCCCGAAAACCTTTAGAACAGTCTACAGGTCATAATTATGAAGGGATTTCATTGTAGCTTGGTAGGATGACTCCAAATAATGTCTAGATGAGAACATCCCCTTCTGGTCGCGATCATTCAGCCTTTATGGCTGCCCAAGCCCAAAGACCTTTAGCGTAGTCTATAGGTCGTATTTATGGAAGGATTTCATTGTAACTTGTTAGGTTGACTCCATATAATGCCTAGATGATGACATCCCCTTTTGGTCGTGATTGGTCAACTGTGATGGCTACAGGTGCCCGAAGCTCGAAAATCTTGAGCACAGTCTACAGGTCATATTTATGAAGGGATTTCATTGTAAATTCGTAAGATCACTCCAGATGATGCCCAGATGAGAATGTCCCCTTTTGGTTGCGATCATTCAACCTTGATGGCTTCCTGAGCCCAAAGCTCGAAAACCTTTAGCACAGTCTTCAATTCATATTTATGAAGGGATTTCATTGTAACTTGGTAGGTTGACTTCATATAATGTCTAGATGAGAACAGCCCCTTTTGGACACCATTAGGCAACTGTGATGGCTACAGGGGCCAAAAGCCCAAAAACCTTTAGCACAGTCTACAGGTGATATTTATGAAGGGATTTCATTGTACCTTGGTAGGATGACTCCAAATAATGTCTAGATGAGAACGTCCCCTTTTGGTCACGATCATTCAGCCTTGATGGCTGCCCGAGCCCAAAACCCCAAAACCTTTAGCATAGTCTATAGGTCGTATTTATGGAAGGATTTCATTGTATCTTGTTAGGTTGACTCCATATAATGCCTAGATGATGACATCCCCTTTTGGTCGTGATTGGTCAACTGTGATGGCTACATGTGCCCGAAGCCCGAAAATTTTGAGCATAGTGTACAGGTCATATTTATGAAGGGATTTCATTGTAACTTTGTAGGATCACTCCAGATGATGCCCAGATGAGAATGTTCCCTTTTGGTTGTGATTATTCAGCCATGATGGCTGCCCGAGCCCAAAGCCCGAAAACCTTTAGCACAGTCTTCAGTTCATATTTATGATGGGATTTCATTGTAACTTGGTAGGTTGACTTCATATGATGTCTAGTTGAGAACAGCCCCTTTTGGACACCATTAGGCAACTGTCATGGCTACAGGGACCTGAAGCCCGAAAACCTTTAGCACAGTCTACAGGTGATATTTATGAAGGGATTTCATTGTACCTTGGTAGGATGACTCCAAATAATCTCTAGTTGAGCATGTCCCCTTTTGGTCACAATCATTCAGCCTTGATGGCTGCTCGAGCCGAGAACCCCAAAACCTTTAGCATACTCTATAGGTCATATTTATGGAAGGATTTCATTGTAACCTGTTAGTTTGACTCCATATAATGCCTAGATGATGACATCCCCTTTTGGTCCTGATTGGTCAACTGTGACGGCTTCAGGGACCCGAAGCCGAAAACTTTGAGCACAGTCTACAGGTCATATTTATGAAGGGATTTCATTATAACTTCGTAGGATCACTCCAGATGATGCCCAGATGAGAATGTCCCCTTTTGGATGCGATCATTCATCCATGATGGCTGCCCAAGCCCAAAGCCCAAAAACCTTTAGCACAGTCTACAGGTCATATTTATGAAGGGATTTCATTGTAACTTGGTAGGTTGACTTCATATAATGTCGAGATGAGAACGTCCCCTTTGGACGCAAATTGGGAAACTGACGGCGCCAGGGGCCCCAAGCCCGAAAACCTTTAGCACAATCTACAGGCCATATTCATGAAGGGATTTCAATGTAACTTGATAGGATGACTCGTTTTGGAATAATTTCACTGTAACTTGGTAACTTTCGTTGATATACGTTAACTGTGAGGGCCACATACATTAACTTTGAGGTCATATTAACCCACCCCTCAGCTCTTTAGTACAGTATACACCTCGTATTATTTTTATCAAAAACATAGCATTCAGGGAACAGAAATGAACATATTCCCAATTATCACAATTCTTGTCTTATTTCATAATCCTTTCATAAACATTGAACATTATCCTTTTCATCAAACACAACACACAAGTTAAGCTACAGTGTCATTGACACTTTCATTTTGTTCCCGTTGGTTGAAAAACATGGCCACCAGAGTCATTCTTTGATTCTGATTGATGGATTTTCAAAAATCTCCTCTGAAACTACAAGGCAAAATGTTTTGAAACTTCACATGCTTGATGACTGAAGGACCCTCTACCAATGATCCTCATTTAATGTTGATCGTGCTGCAAACATGGCTGCAATTCTGGTTTATAGTTACCATAGAAACCCTATGGGAAATCACATTTTTAACTCAATTTTGAGCTATTGGGATGGGTTGTGATTCATTGTCCGTCCATACGTACGTATGCCTGTGCAAAATTCCTTTAGTACTCCCTACAGGCCGCAGCTCTCACCCAATCAGATCCAAATTTCATATCTGGCTTTGGGGCAATGTCCAGATGGGAGCTATCGTGTTTTTTTTTAATTTTGTTAAAAAACATGGCTGCCAGTGGCCATCTTGGATTTGGATATAAATTGTCCAACAATTCCTTTAGCACACTCTAGAGGGCGCAGCTTTCCCCCGATGAGTCCCAAATTTTTTATGTGGCTTTAGGACAATGTCTAGATGGGAACTATTGATTTTTTCCGAATTTTGTTGAAAAATATGGCCTCCGATGGCCATCTTGAATTTGGATATAAATTGTCGAACAATTCCTTTAGTACACCCTACAGGTCGCAGCTCTCACCCGATCTGTCTCATGTCTAGATGGGAGCTATCAAATTTTTCCAAATTTCATTGAAAAACATAAAAATTAACTCTCCAGCTTGTAGGACAGCTTGAGAAAAGAAGTCGCCTCGAATCTGCTAACTTCACTCTTCAATCAGTAAAAAGTGATTCTAAAGTTGCCTTGTGAAAATTCAGTCTACCTTGAAATTAGGTGAATTTCAGGCACAATTTAAAAAAATAACCATCTTGAAGACATTTTGTTGGAAGTATTAAATAATGTTTGATCTAAATTATATACTACTCAAAGTTTGCTAAGCACCAAGTATATCCAACTACCTGTTTTACGTTTTAGTTGAAATATTGTAATGAAAAGTGTATATATTTTTTATTTAATTATATCTTTAATGATTTAAGTACAGAAATTAAGATTTTATTTGTGTTTGACATTATTTTTTAGCTTTTGAATACGATAACCATGAAAAATGGATATTATTGGTAAAAGAGGAAATCTTTCAGATTTGCCAAAAAGTTGACAGAACGAGCTGATATGGGTTCAGTATCGAGTATGAGACCCTTTACTGTTAATTACAGCCTGACAATGCCTTCTCATGCTCCCGATCAGGTTCCTGGTAGTCCTTTGTGGGAATGTTGTTCCATTCTTGGAGCAGCATGGCACCAGGCTCTGGACACTTCTTGGCTGGACTGGACGGCCTGAAATTGCAAGCTGCAACTCATTCCACACATGTTCGATTGGATGGAGGTCAGGGGATCTTGCTGGCTAGTCCATACGCTCAATCCCCGCCCCCTGTCGGTACTCCCGGACAGCATATGCAACATGAGGACGGGCATTATCATCCATCAGAATGAATCTATCACCACTGCACCTGCATACAATCGGACGTGGACATCCAGGATCTCATCAATATACCACTGTGCAGTCAATGTACCACGTTCAAGGACACAGCGCTCTGTACGTCCATCCCAGCTGATGCCGCCCCAGATCATGATTGACCCTCCACCATAGCGGTCATGCTCAGCAATGTTGGCTGCTTGGAATCGCTCTCCTGGTCTTCTCCATACCCTAGAACGCCTATCTGTGTGGTCTAGGCAGTACCTTGACTCATCTGTAAAAAGGACAGGTTGCCAATCTTCTCTGGTCCATCCAACATGGTCCATGGCCCATTCATATCGTGCCTGGCGGTGGTTCTGGGACAGCGGAATGCGAATACATGGTCTTCTTGATCGGAGACCATATTTGTGCAACCTTGCCCAGATAGTCTGCGTCGAAACATTTACCCCGGATGCATTCTGAAGGTCACTGCGAAGCTGGGTTGCTGTGGCAAAGCGGTTCCTACAGGCCTGAATGATCAAAAAACGGTCTTCAGCTGCAGATGTTGCCCTGTCTCTGCCACCACCATGCCGTCTTACTGGTGTGCCATACTGCTGAAATCCTGCCCAGGCTCTGGTGATCACCGTACGGTGCACACCAAGGGCTTCACCAACCTGACGATCGGTAGCCCCTTGCTCCATCCCTACAGCCTGCCACATTTCTGCTTCAGACGATTGTCTTCTTACATTTGCATTTGCCATATTCAATCATTAAATCACAAGGGTTTGTGTTGAAATGAAGATTGAATACCCTACACATGTCATGTACATGTAGACAGTACACAAAAAATCATGAAAATCAAGAGGTACATGCTTTTTATGACTGTCACGAAACGTCTGCCTGTCAAGAGAGCTAATGTAAACACTGGGGACCATCTCAATATATTCCGCAATCATATCCACTAAAAATATCGCAAATATGTCACAAGCAAATTTCACAATGATGTGTCAAATATTTGGTGCTTAGCAAACTTTGAGTTGTATATATATGCTAAGTGTTCTGTTGAGAAACCAAAGCTGCTTAGTAAAACTGAAATCCACATTGGAGACAACCTGATAATGAGCCGAATAATCACAGATGGGCCAAGCTGACTTTGTGTCTAATATTGTGGACTTGCCACCTGTCTAAAAAAAACATGAATGTGTCAGAAGAGTCACTTTGTGATCGCTTTTGTTTCTAGCCATGGCAAATAAAAATAATGACATATCTGAACAGGTGATACACTGATAGTCAACCAAACTTGAAAACTGTCCACGTGTGAACCAAAAGCTGATGAACAGTCTGAATGATACTCCGAGCTAGCTGCATCAAAATTAGGAAACTGACACAATGGTAAATGACCAAAAACTCGTTTCAGATAACAGAAATTTTGAATTAAGAAACCATCGCTTCCAATATTGCAGGCTCCAGATCATGAGTACAATTAAGGTAAATTAAAATAGAGTTCCGATGTTCAGTAGGCATGCTTGAAAACAAAAGATGGTTCTTCACGTGGTATGGGTTCACATAGACAGGCCACAGTTCAATGCTCAACTTCTTTGAGCATTGAACTGTGTCAAAGTCTGTGTGTGATAATGGGCTTATATGGAAAATAATGAAAATACTCGGTTACTTAATAAATCTTTTGTGCATTTCTAGTTATGTTTATGACCCCTCATTGGAATGAGCTAGTCCCATATTGTGCCACAAATCTGAGACATATGTTTGTGTTCATGACAATGTTTGGTTTGTGCCAAGTATGTTTGCACAGCATACAAAATATAGTTCCCAGAAATGGTTTGTGATATTCACAGTTGATTAGGCTGGCATTGGTAATTATCCCCCCTGCAACTGAGGGATAGCGAAGAGCTCCACCTGTCTGTCGATCCATCTGTCCGTCTGTCCAACCATACATCTAGCTGTCCATCTGTCTGTCTGTCTGTGGAACTTTGTTTATGGCATAACTTGAACAATAGTTAACAGATTTAAAAATCTTTTTGGTATATGTCTCAAAAGCAACAATGGCTATGTCAAGTTCGATGACCACCGACATCTCTTGAAAATTATGGGAGTTCTGGCCCTTTGTTATAACAATGTCCTGTAAATTTTGTTTATGGCATAACTTGAACAATAGTTAACAGATTTCAATTTCAAGTCTGCCTGTCAAGAGAGCTAATGAAAACACTGGGGACCATCTCAATACTTTCCTCAATCATATCCACCAAAAATATCGCAAATATGTCACAAGCAAATTTCACGATGATGTGTCAAATATTTGGTGCTTAGCAAACTTTGAGTAGTATATAATATTCATGTATAATAATCAACAGGTAAGGCAAAATAAAGGCTTTTGGTTCACGCGTTGACAAAACCCTGCACGATGAGCAGTTCATTCAAATTATTAGCTCAACTTTACATTGTCAAGTATGAGCTATTGAGATAGGTTGTGATATGTCGTCTGTCCGAACATATGTCTGTCCACAATTCCTTTAGCACACCCTACAGGCCGCAGCTCTCCCCTGATCAGCCCCAAATTTCAAATGTGGCTTTGGGTCAATATCTAGATGGGAGCTATCAAATTTTTCCGAATTTCATTAAAAAACATGGCCGCCAGTGGCCATCTTAGATTTGGTATATAAATTGTCAACAATTCCATTAGCAAACCCTGCAGGCCACATCTCTCACCCGATCTTTTTCAAATTTCATATGTAGCTTTGGTGTCTAGAAGGGAGCTATTGAATTTTTTTTAATTTTGTTGAAAAACATGGCTGCCAGCAGCCATTTTGGATTTGGATATAAACTGTTCAACAATTCCTTTAGCACATGCCAACATGCCACGACTCTTACCCAATCAGTCCAAAATTTGATATGTGGCTTTGGGGCAATGTCTAGATGGAAGCTATAAAATTTTGCCAAATTTCTTTGAAAAACATGGCCTGTCAGTGTCCATCTTAGATTTGGCATATAAATTGTTAAGAGTTCTATTAGTACACCCTACATGCTGCATCTCTCACCTGATCTTTTTCATATTTCATGTGTCGCTTTGGTTTGATGTCTAGGTGGGAGCTATCGAATATTTCTGAATTTTGTTGAAAACATGGCCACCAGCAGCCATCTTTGATTCAGATATAAATTTTCAACAGTTCCATTATCAGACCCTGGCGGCTGTATCTCTCACTCAATCTTTTTAAAATTTCATATGTAGTTTTGTTGTGATGTCAAGATGGGAGCTATCAAATGTTTCTGAATTTTGTTGAAAAAGATGGCCGGCAGTGGCCATCTTGGATTTGGCATATTAATTGTCAACAATTCCATTAGCAGACCCTACAGGCCACCACACCTCTCACCGATCTTTTTCAAATTTTATATGTAACTTTGGTCCAGATGGGAGTTATCAAATTTTTCTGCATTCCGTTGAAAAAGATAGCTGCCATCGGCCATCTTGGATTTGACTTAAAAATTGTCAACAATTCCATTAGTACACCCAACAGGTCCCCATCCCTCACCCCTATTTTTTTCAGATTTCATTTGTAGCATTGGTGTGATGTCTTTTCTGTAGAAGCTTGAGTGAGTGGCATGGCATTACTGGATCTTTCTGTTTAGTTCCATCTCTTCTTGGACAAGTTGTACTGCAGTGTCATTGACACTTTCATCATCTTCTTCTATGGAAATACTGAGCTGATGTGTACCAAACGTGGCAGGAATGGTCTATGGGAGGTACTTTACAAATGATCCTCATTTTGTTCTCATCAGATAAATCTTGTCCTCTGAAACCACAAGGCCAAATGTTTCGAAACTTCACATGATTGACTGGGACACCCTCTACCAATGATCCACATTTAATGGTGTTTGGGTTGCAAACATGGCTGCAATTGCAGCTTATAGTTACTGTAGAAACCCTATGGGAAATCACATTTTCATCTTCTCTTGAACTTCTGAGCCAATGTGAACCAAACTTCGCAGGAATGGTCTATGAGAGATTCTCTACAACTGTTCCTCATTTTGTTCCAGATGGATGAAAAACCTGGCTGCCCGAGGCATTCTTTGATTCTGATTTGTCGATTTGGAAAAATCTTCATTGCTGAAACTACAAGGCCAAATGTTTCGAAACTTAACATGATTGATGACTGGGTCACCTTCTACCAATGATCTTCATATAATGTTGATTGTGTTGTAGATGGGAGCTATTGAAATTTTCTGAATTTTGTTGAAAAACATGGCTGCCAGCAGCCAATTTGGATTTGGATATAAATTGTCAAAAATTCCTTTAGCACACCTTACAAGCTGCGGCTCTCACCTGATCAGTCCCAAATTTTATATGTGGCTTTGGGGCAATGTCTAAATGGGAGCTATCAAATTTTTCCAAATTTTGTTGAACAGCTTGGCTGCAAGCAGCTATCTTAGATTTGGCATATAAATTGTCAGCATTTCCATTAGCACACCCTTTAGCTGCATCTCTTACCCAATCTTTTTAAAATTTTATATATAGCTTTGGTGTGATGTCTAGATGGGAGCTATCAAATATTTCTTAACTGGTGGAGTGCTAGAAGCCACTATTTGGGCTTTCAAAATATGAGGGTACCAAACCAAAAGACACCATTTTCCTTGCTTACATTTCGTATTCAGTAAAACGCAAATAATATTTTGTTTATATAAATTTGTTTTATTACAGATTATTGGAGAGAGCCTGTGGGCACTCTCCAATAATTTGTGATAAAACAAAATTTTGAATAACAAACTCAGACCAACCAAAATAATCTAGCCCTCAACCAGTTAATTTTGTTGGAAAAGCATTGCAGCCATCTTTGATTTGGATATAAATTGTCTACAATTCCATTAGCACACCCTACAGACTGCATCTCTGATCTTTTTTGAATTGCATATATAGGTTTGGTGTGATGTCTAGATGGGAGTTATTAAATTTTTCTTAGTTTTGTTCAAAAATATGGCTGCCAGCAGCCATCTTTGATTTGGCATATGAATTGTCAATAATCCCATTAGCACATCCTACAGGCCACATCCCTCACCCGAACTTTTTCTAAATTTCATATGTAGCTTTGGTGTGATATCTAGATGGGAGTTATCAAGTATTTTTGAATTTTGTTGAAAAACATGGCCACCAGCAGCCATCTTTGATTCGGATAGAAATTTTCAACAGTTCCATTAGCACACCCTATAGGCTGCAACTCTCATCGATCTTTTTCAAATTTCATATAAAGCTTTGGTGTGATGTCTAGATGGGAGCTATCAGATTTTTCTGAATTTCATTAAAAAATATGGCTGCCAGCAGCCATCTTGGATTGGCATTTGAATTGTCAGCAATTCCAATAGCACACCTTGCAGGCCACATCTCTCACCCAATATTTTTTTAAATTTCATATGTAGTTTTGGTGTGATGTCTTTTCTGTAGTAACTTGAGTGAATGACATTGCATTACTGGATCTTTCTAGTTAGTCGAGTCCCTTCTTGGACAAGTTGAGCTGCAGTGTCATTGACACTTTCATTTATGAAAAGGGGCATACCGCCACATAGTAGGTAGAAGAAAATTTGACATCAGTTGTTGGGATAAAATGATTTGGGTGAATTATGTAGCTGCAACCCCAATTTTTGAAACAAAATTAACATATTTGTTTCGTGTTTCTCTTGCCTTATGATTAAATGAGACAGATTTTTTCAAATAGTAAATAGTATCAGTTTACTAATTGGGTAATGGAGTAGAAAAATCTATTGGAGGCAATACCAGTTTTTTAAGCGAATTTGTTGGACACTTTAAAGAACAAATTTCCCATGTTTTTGCCTCAGCAGAAGCCAAAAGTTGAATTCTAATTTAGAAATGTCTCTTTTATCATATGAAAGAGGTAAAATGTATCTTTGATAGGGCTGGGGTTGTTTATAGGTATGGCTGTACTAAATGCAATCTTTGAAACTAAACAACCTTGGGAAATATATATTGTTTCAGTGTGCATTCGAAGCATTCTGCTGACTTCTTGCATTATTGTAGAATTTTCCAGATAAAGAATGAGGTGATTTGATGACTTTTTGAACCTAAAAAATAATATTGACTATTATTTTTGTTGGGAATTCTCAGAAAAATATGTGCATGTGACCGGTACTCCCCTTTCTGTCATTTTTATCTATTATTTGTTGCATGACCCCCCTGTTTTCGGTGAGAAGAAGTTGTTTGAAGGGCTATACTTGACAAAAATATTTGAATGCCAGAATTAAAGTGATGCGATCATTATATTATAATGGTCACCTATGGGAAAATATTTAGTACTGTGATACCACCTTATGGGGGGCAAATTGAAGTTTGTTTAAATTAAAATATGGGCTCCATATGGGAACCCAAATTTTAACTTGGTGCAATTAGTGCAATATGAGGAAAATTCTTTAAAAAAAACGTTTCGAATTTGGTACACAGCATCCTTATGGGGATCAGATTTAAGTTGAAATCAGGTCTATGGGTTCGCATATGAGTTCCTTCTGGGTGCATGAATTTTAACTTTGTGAAACATGAGGAATATTCTTTAAAAATATTCTTCTTCAGATCCACCAGTCCAAATGTTACCATACTATTCAAATCAAGCGTGTGCTTTCATATTTGGATTCCAGAAGTGAACCCAACTTTCAACTTCATGCAATATTAGGAATATCATTTAAAAATTTTCTTGAGATATACCTCTCAGAAACTTTTGATATTTGGTATAAATCATCCTTATAGGGGCCAATTTCAAATTTTCCTCAGTCAGTTCCTTGGTTTCATATTGTATTTCCTTGTGGGAACCTGAATTTTACCTTGGTGCAATATTATGAAAAAAATTATTTGAAAATCTTCTTTTCATATTTGGTATTGAGTACTTGGGGGTGGGGTTAGATCCAAATTTGTTATATCCTGGTTTCATATTTGGACTTCATATGGGAACCCTAGGAAGTTGAGCATTGCCTGTGTACTGTGGTAAAGAGCTCTGTTTTAGTGGTAAAATAGCACCTGGTAACCAATGCTTGGTATGGACGTCCTCTAAAATGGGCAACTTGGGTATAAACAATTCACTGGACTTTATATCCATGTTGCAGTCACGATTAGCCATTGTGCAGAAATATGTGACCTTAAACACCAATAAATAAATTTAAAATTGGTCAATATACATGCTTAGCTCTCACTCAGAAACAAATCATGCTACAAATTATCAAACTAATACAATGTTAAGGACTGTCAGACGGTAGGTCATGTGTATGTTGAAGATCACATCTCTGGGATAACCCAAAACTTAAAGCTGCAATCAGCTTTCACACAATTTAAAAGACCATGGGAGGATGTGGCATATATCACACCTGGGTCTGTAAAGGCCACATTTAAGGGTCACAATTAAAATTAGGCAGTATCCATGTGTCAGCCATAATTCAAAAATGAAGAAACTAGAATTATCAAACTTCTTACAGATGTTAAGGGTAGTCAGAAGGTGAGTTGTGAACAAAAGTTGCTTGCACATCTTCGGGGTCAAGGTCACACTTGACTTTCATATGTTCATAGTCACAAATCATGTCTCAGGCATAACCTAGAAACTATTGGCTCATAGATCATTTAACTATAAAGGAAAATGAGAGGATGTGTCACATGCCACAACTGGGTTGATAACTTCAAGCTGGGTCCATAACTTGAAGGTCAAGGTCAAATATCAATGTCACACCTAAAATCCCTTGATATTCATGTCTCATACATCACTCTGAAATGAACTAAACCACGGTTATCAAACTTCTTACACATGTTTAAGGACAGTCAGAAGGTGTTTAGTGTATGTTACTAGCTTGCATATCTTAAAGGTCAAACCATACTTGTAAAAACTACACTATTTATGTTGAAGTCATAAGCCATGTCTCAGCAGAGTTCAGAAACTGTTGTGGCTACAATCAAAACTTCACACAATCATTAAGGTCAGTTCCATTTGAATACTTTTGAAGGGCGGGAAGGGGCATGTGTTACTCCATGACATTTCTTGTTCTTTTCAAATTGCATAACTGCCGGGTCTGTATGCTTATCCTATTGGTCTGTGTGTCGCGACTGTCCATTCAGAAAGCATTTCATGCTCATAATTCTAATACTATTTGGCTCAGTGTTACTAACCATGGCATGAATTTACTCTGGGTGAGACTCTGTGTCACAGATTACAAATAGTTCATGTTGACCCACATTTTATTGTAGAAAATTAGTCATGCTGCATCTCACATTCATCCATCCACTCCAAAACAATGCGGACTCCTATCCTCCTTATATATTCCTATACTTAGTGTTAACAAACTTCACATGCATTTACATCTTGGTGACCTGCATTGTAGAAAATTGATAATGTTTCACATTCACATTCAGCTGCCTGTTTCCAGCCCAAAAACAAGGCTTGTGCCTCCCCTACTCTATGGCTTATTGTCATCAAACTTGACATCGACATCCATCAGGGAGATGGGGAAGTGACCCAATCTTTAAGCAGGTGAAGCTTACCTCCATTTCAGAAAAAATGCCATGCTGTACAACACCCAATACTTCAGTATTAATTATTTGTTTCAGAGGTATTTTCATGCCCCCGACCCATAGAGGAGGCATAATGTTTTCACCATATCCATCCGTCCTTCTGTCTGTTCATCGTTCTTTTTTTTTTTTCTTTTTTTTCTTTATTTTGGGTTTAAAGACACATTAACAGCCAGGGTCATATCATGTCGGTGACAGTTTTACGGGTGGAGGAAGCCGGAGAGAACCACCGAGCAACGACGAGCAGCTGTCAGCTCCCCAACATCGTAACTCTGAACTCTGCACCGCGGCACAGGCAGGGTTAGATTGGTTGAAGACATGCGCACCATCGACGTGCAGTATGCCTTAGTACACAGCGTCATCGTGCCCCCATGTAGGCAAGCGGGGTGAAGTGTCTTGCCCAAAAACACAACGCGGTTGCCGCAGGTGGGATTCGAACCGAGGACCTCTCGGCTTGCAGACTGTTCCTCTACCTACTGAGCCACCGCGCCCCCGTTCATCGTTCATCCATTAACATTTAGTTTCCGACCAATAACTAAAGAACCGCTTCTTTGATCAAATCATAATTTTAGTGGTTACTGGTCCAGCTAGTCAATTCAATATGGCCACTGTGGCGGACATAGTGAATTGGGTTTCCTTCCAGTTACTAATGAATGCTGACTCGAATTAATTTTATTTTTGGGTTATACATTGTTAGTGTCTAGGGGAAGCTTCCTTTCAATTTTGTACCAATCAGCTGAACCAGTGGCCAATTCATTATGGCTTCTATACGGCTCAGGCTAGAGGCCGTATTTAAGAACCGATCTTTACGAAACTTCTTGGGTACTTTGTTATTACCGTGGGACAAGAACGAGTGTTTTTGGATGTGGTCCAAAATTCAAGATGGCAGCCAGCAGCCATTTTGTACCAAAATTAGTGCAATTAGTTTTTTATACAGAACTTCTGTATGAAAGTTCTGATTTGAATAAATTTTTAACTTAACTTGACAAAGTCAAGATAAGCTATTGCCATCACGCATGCGGAAGTCTGTTAGTCTGTTCACATTTTCCTTTAGCATGGGCTATACCCCGCAGTTCTTGTCTAATCGTCACGAAATTTCATATGCATGTTTGGGGTCATGTCTAGATGAGAACATCCCCTTTTGGTTGCGATCGGTCAAACGGTATGGCTGCCCGAGCCCAAAACACGAAAACCATTAGCACAGTCTACAGGTCGTATTTATGAAGGGATTTCATTGTAACTTGGTAGGATGCCTCTGCATAATGCCTAGATGAGAACGTCTCCTTTTGGGCATGATCTGTTAACTGTGATGGCTGCCCAAGCCCGAAACCCCAAAACTTTTAGCACAGTCTTCAGGTCATGTTTAATATGGAGGGATTTCATTGTAACTTGGTAGGATGACTCCTTATGATGTCTAGATGAGAATTTCCCCATTTGGGCGTGATCTGCCACCCGTGACGACTGCCGAGCCCAAAACCCGAAAACCTTTAGCACAGTCTACAGGTCATATTTATTGAGGAATTTCATTGTAACTTGGTGGGTTGACTTCATATAATGTCTAGATGAGAAAGTCCCCTTTTGGGCGTGATTGGGCAACTGTGACGGCTACAGGGGCCCGAAGCCCGAAAACATTCAGCACAGTCTACAGGTCATATTTCTGAAGGGATTTCATTGTAACTTGGTAGGATGACTCCAAATAATGTCTAGATGAGAACGTCCCATTTTGATCGCGATCATTCAGCCTTGATGGGTGCCCGAGCCCAAAAACCTCACAATTGTTTACAATTGGCTGTAACATAAGTGAAAGCCTTACTTCGGAACTAACTCAAGCTTTTAGAATCTTTTCCAAACGAGTTGGAAAAGTACTAGAGTGCAAAAGCACGAAAAAGATCGAAAAAAGGGTCGAGCGAGACCAGCGCTCGAAATTACAGGTACTCTTTCTGCACACCTCTTGTGTTTACCGAGCGCATGCGCAACAACCGTGACGTCAATTCCTTTTATTTTCGCCATTGTACATGGTCGGAAATTTTTGTGACTCAGGCTAATTTGCTGTTTATTCTTCGTGAACAACTTATTCTACATTCTTAGTGTGCAAGTGGATTGTATCCTTTCGTCAAGCTACCAGATTATTGTTAATTAATGTTAATTTGTATTATTATTGCTTGTTTCTACACACTTCATCTTGTTTTTCCCCCCACGTGTGAACACGACCTTCGTGCTGTTTTCCGTCGGCGGGAAGCTTGATTACTTTGATATAATGCCAAAGACTATTCCTTGTACCTCTTGCTTGCAAGTGAAGCATGTGGACGACTCTCATTCCACATGTGTCACTTGCAACAATTGCACTCAGGCCCAATCATGTGGTATTTGTGGGGTTTGGTCCTCTAAATTCTGGGCTTCTGTTAACAAGGTGGTTCTGTCCAGAGCTAGAACCCCTCATTCTCGGGGTAAGGGTAGCCATGCCGTAGCAGACATTTCTGCTGGTGCATGTGGTGACTCTGTCACACAGGATTCTGATCTGTCTTCTGTGGCGAGTTCCTCTGCATCTGTTGACGGTGTTAGTTCAGTGATACCTGACGAGGAGACCGTGGTCTCTTTGTCTTCTGATGTCACTATTGAGGCGTCTGTTTTCGTTGAGAGCTTTTCCGAGGTCAGCTCAGTGACCCTTTCCGACCTGCCACCTACACCGTCGACTGTTGTTGAGGAAGTTGTTACTCCAGATCCTATTCTGTCTGATGGTGGCTCTTCCATCTCCTCTGAGGATGGTCTACAGTCTCGGGGGACCGAGGCTGTATCTGCTGGTGTGTCTGTGTGTTCTCAGCCTCCCCTAGCCTCGCGGCGGGGCTGTGCGGGTTTGCTGTCTGCTCCGTCTCATCTGGCTATGTTTGCTCCTAGTCGGTTGAGCCGGCCGGTCGCTTCGGCAGCGATTCCTCGTCCCTCGAGTGAATCGTTTATTGTTCCACCTTCCCCTGCTAGTGTGCCGCCTAGCAGGATGGTGTTGGGACGTTGGCATCCAGGGCCTGCTGTTCGGCAGCGGTCAGTGACAGCCCCTGTTAGCTGTCACTCTCGGAACCTTCCTCCGGTGATTCCTCACTGTGTTCCGAGTCTGGGTGTCGATCGATGCTTGCCGTCGATCTCAGAGGATAGGCAGTTGGGGCCGTCTGCTGCGCAAAGGCCAATGACAGGTTCCTGTCATTCTTGGGACAATCCTCCGGTGTCTTCTCACCGTGTCCTAGGTCCAGCTACCGATCGACGTGCGCCGTCGGTCTCTTTAGAGGATTTGCAGGCAGGACCTTCTGTTTCGCAGAGGTCAGTGATGGCCCCTGGGCGTCACAATCGGGACTATCCTCCGGTGTCTTCTCACCGTATCCCTATTCTGTCTGCCGATTGACGTTCGACGTCAGTCTCTTCTGAGGATTTGGGTTCTTCTACCAGAAGGATCCATTGGGAGGACACTCCGTCGAGCGATACTGCTGTGATGGATTCTCAGGGTGACCTGCGTCAGGCCGTTTTGGCGCTCACCCGGTTGCTTTCTGGCAACCCTCAAGTTGGCCTCCTGAGGCACAACCTCCTTTGGTCGGTCGCCGAGATGTCTCGCCTGGCCCCTTGGATACTGCACAGTATTCACAGGAGGTTTCTGCTGGCCAGCCCTAGTTGGGCTACGTCTCCTCTGCTACGGAGGATGACGAGTATCTTGAAGGTGATGGGGCCCCCCTCGTCTTGGGGCAGGCTTTGGATTTCGTCTTTGGCTTATTGCCTGACGTTCAACCTTCCGACCAGCCTTCTGTGACCGTCCGGCCACGGTCCACTGTGGAGCACCGTAACCCTGTTGAGCCTTCTAGCTCCGGGGCTTTGCATCCTCTGCAGTCGGCTCAGGTTGTTGAGTCCTTCCAGGGCTTAGACGCCAAAATGCGTTCTAAAGCCCTCAAGGGTTCCTTCTTTTCTAGAGCTGATGCCTTTCTGCCTCCATCGCGGTTTCGTGTTTACGATTCCGTCTCTCCACCAGTCTTCCAAGGGATGACTACTGTGGATGAGGATTCTTCTTCCCTCGGGTTGACTAAGCCTAAGTCGGCAGTTCTCCCGATGTCGGTAGTTGAGTCTATGGTGGGCCTGTCCCGAGAGATGCTGGGTATGTTATCTCTCGCGGACCATGTCGTCGCTGCTCTGGCTGAATATTTTCCACCAGGGAAGTTTGATGACGCTCAGGTGCCTTTTTTGCGTTTTGTCACAGGCTCTTATGAACTTGACACACGCTCACACCTGTAACATGGCTAATTTGGAGCTGGCACGCTGGGATGTGGTGTTGGATTCTTTACCATCCCTTCCTTCTGAGCAACATGCTGTTCTGAGGTCGGCCTCTTTGGTGGGACCTCAGTTGTTCCATGGTTCCGTGGAAGCTGTTCGTGGCGAAGTTCTTCGTCATTCGAAGGACCAGCTTTTGCTGCGACAGCTTGACCAACCTGCTGCTGTTGGTGGGAGTCGTTCCAGGCCCACCATGCGTGCTGCTGCGTCTGCCTTGTCGGCTACGCCATCGGCTCCGGCTGCTCGTTCTGCACATAAGAAGCGCCAACGTGGCCAGGCTCGCTGGCAGCCTCAGGCTGGAAAGTCTCAGGACTCTGTCACTTCCCGAGGTGGTTTTTCCTCTCGGGGGCCTCGTCGAGGCCGCAAGTGAAGGTTCTCACCTTGATTCGCCTCCAGTCGGGGGAAGGCTGTCGCTGTTTTACGACCGTTGGACAGAGATAACATCAGACTCTTGGGTCCTCGAAGTCATTCAATCCGGTCTGCGACTGTCCTTCCATCGGCACCCCAGTTTATCTCCGGAGCCCCTTCTGACTCAGGTCCCTTCCGATTCTCTGCGTCGGGACCTTCTGGTGCAGGAGATCGACAATCTCCTCTCCAAAGGGGTGATCGAGGTGGTCAGGAACACCCTTTCACCGGGGTTTTACTCGAGACTTTTCTTGGTGCCGAAGAAAAACGGCCAATATCGCCCTGTCATCGATTTGAGTACCCTGAATGAGTGCAAAATATCTCCTCATATCAGTATGGAGACTTTCCGGTCGGTTCGACGTTCAGTTCATCAGGGCGATTTTGCGGCCAGTATCGACCTGAAGGATGCCTACTTCCATGTCCCCATTCATCTGGTGTCACGGAAATACCTTCGGTTCTCGTTTCGGGATCAAGTTTTTCAATTCAGAGCTCTCCTGTTCGGTTTGAACCTGGCTCCTTGGGCCTTCACCCGACTGATGTCACATGTGCTTGCTTTCCACCGCACTCAGTCGGCAGTGACTTCGTCAGCCTACCTAGACGACATCCTCCAACGGCACCACGATGCTGCTGTTCTGGAGTTCGATGTCCGGCAGTTTCTTTTCCTGTTAGCGTCGCTGGGTTTCAGAGTCAATCGCGAGAAGTCGGATCTTCTTCCTTCTCAGCGATTCCGTCATTTGGGGATGGATTTCGACACTCTTCACAATGTAGTGTCGGTCCCCCAGGCTCGGGCGACGATTCTTTCCTCCTTGACTCGGAACCTGCTTCAATCTTCCTGGGTGTCGTCCAGGACTTTCCTTCGGATGCTGGGCCTTTGCGGTTCGGTGACAGATCTCATTCCGCTCGGTCGCTTGTTTGTCCGACCTCTCTAACACTTCCTGTTGGATCGTTGGCGTCCGAATGTAGATCCGCTGGACCTGGAACTCACTATTCCTCGGTCTCTGCTTTGTCACCTCCGCCCTTGGGCCGATATTCCCTGGCTGACACAGGGTGTTCCGTTGGATCTTCCTTTGGCCGATCGCATCCTTACTGTGGATGCCAGCGATCGGGGCTGGGGTGCGACGTTGGATCCTCTCGGTCTGTCTACTCGCAGAGAGTGGGACAGCGAGCAGGTGGGCCTTCATATCAACCAGAAGGAGCTCCTTGCTCTTCTGTTGAGTTTTCGGCTTTAGATCCCTCATCTGTCGGACCATGTTGTCCTACTTCTTTCGGACAATTCGACAGTAGTGGCCTACATACGGAATCAAGGAGGCACACATTCGATTCCCATGTATCGGCTGTCTCGGGATCTTCTTCTGTTGGCGCGGGATGTGAATGCTCGGGTGTCCATTCGACACATTCCCGGGCATCTCATCGTCCTAGCAGACTCCCTGTCCCGACGCGACAGTGTCCTTCCAACCGAATGGATGCTACATCGGTCGGTGTTTCAGGCGATTTGCGAGCAGTGGGGCCGTCCTTGCCTTACCTTTTCGCTACTCGCTGGAATCATCAGGTAGAGACCTTTGTCTCCCCTTGTCCAGATCCTCTGGCATTTTCAGTAGACGCTCTGTCTCTGGACTGGACAGGTTGGATCGGCTATGCTTTTCCTCCTGCACCGATTCTTCCTCAGGTATTAGCGAAGATTCATGCTTGCAGTTGCAGGATCATTCTGATCACACCCCTGTCTCCATAGAGGGTGTGGATCAATCTGCTGTGGCCTCTATTGGCCGATCGACCGATTCATCTACCCCTACGTCGCGATCTTCTTTCACAGGGTCGTCCCAGGAAGTATCACAACAACCTGGCGAGCCTGTCCCTTCACGCCTGTCTTTTATCAGGTCCAGTCTCCGACGTAGAGGTTTTTCGAGACGATCAGTGGAGTGCATTTCTGCATCACGGCGACATTCCACTGGCATGACTTATGCCGCCAAGTGGAGGGTTTTCTGCCGCTGGTGTGCAGATCACAATGTGAATTACCGTGATCCGTCAATCACTCAAATTGCAGATTTTCTGTTTTTTCTTTTTGACTCCAAGGGCCTCCAGCCTATTACGATTAAGGGCTATTGGTCTGTGCTGTCTGATACTTTCTCTCATGTGGGAAAACGGTGCATCAGTCGTAATCTTTTTCTCTCCAAACTCATTCGGCACTTTTCTTTGAAGAGGCCTCGAGTTTTGCGTCTTACACCCAAGTGGAACTTGGCATGGGTGTTGCACTGTTTGGACGGGGCGCCATTCGAGCCTTTATCTGAGACCGACATGCATTTTCTCACCTATAAGACGGCTTTTCTTCTAGCGTTTGCTTCTGCTCGTCGAATCAGTGAGCTTCATGTGCTATCTGTTGATTCTTCTTTATTCCGAAATGAGGCTAACAGTGTCACCTTCACTACTGATTGCTCTTTTCTGGCTAAGAATCAACTTCCTGATTCGGTTCCTCCTCCCATCTGCATTCGGGCTCTCCCTGCTGTAGATGGCCGGAGGCCTCTTCTTTGTCCTGTTCGTGCGATCAGGACTTATATTACTCACACTCAGTTCATTAGGAGGGGTCGGAAGAGATTCTTTCTGTCTCTCATTCCTAAGAGGCAGTCTATCTCTTCCCATTATATTTCCAGGTGGATCTGTCTTGCAATCAAGCTGGCTTATTCTCGCTTGTCTGCGAGGGATCTTGTTTCGAACCGGCTTAATGCTCATGAGGTTCGTGCCATTTCTACATCCTGGGCGTTCTCCAATTCTGTTTCGCTCCGGGATGTTATGAATGCGGCTTACTGGAGGAATGCTTCTACCTTCTCCTCCTTTTATCTCCGCCACCTTCAGCAGCAATCTGAGGACCTTTATTCTTTAGGCCCTCTCGTTGCTGCTCAGGCTGTTGTGCACCCTCGTTAAAATTGTTTTTATCGAGGTTGTGCTTCGCTCAGCCTTGTTCTTTTCAGGTGCCCCTTCTCTCTATCTTCATTACAGGTTTTGTTATTGTTCTCTGCCATCCTTGCTTTCGTTCTGCTACTCTTGTTGGTATTGGTTATGTGATTCACCTCCTCCTATTGTTTATTCAGCCAATTGTAAACAATTGTGAGTAGGTTGAAAAGAAATTAAAATTGTTTAGTAAATTTTGTTTCTTAACATACCTACCACAATTGTTTACCGGAGGCCCACCCTCCTTGGGGATATCTTTGATATCGATGCCTCCCCGCTAAATCACAAACTTCTCGTTGGCGGAAATACGGAATTGACGTCACGGTTGTTGCGCATGCGCTCGGTAAACGCAAGAGGTGTGCAGAGAGAGTACCTGTAATTTCGAGCGCTGGTCTCGCTCGATCCTTTTTTCTATCTTTTTCATGCTTTTGCACTCTAGTACTTTTCCAACTCGATTCTAAAAGCTTGAGTTAGTTCCGAAGTAGGGCTTGCACTTATGTTACAGCCAATTGTAAACAATTGTGGTAGGTATGTTAAGAAACAAAATTTACTAAACAATTTTAATATTTATGGAAGGATTTCATTGTAACCTGTTAGGTTGACTCCATATAATGCCTAGATGATGACATCCCCTTTTGGTCGTAATTGGTCAACTGTGATGGCTACAGGTGCCCGAAGCCCGAAAACCTTGAGCACAGTCTACAGGTCATATTTATGAAGGGATTTCATTGTAACTTTGTAGGATCACTCCAGATGATGCCCAGATGAGATTGTCCCCTTTGGTTGCGACCATTCAACCATGATGGCTGCCCGAGCCCGAAGCCCAAAAACCTTTAGCACAGTCTACAGGTCATATTTATGAAGGGATTTCATTGTAACTTGGTAGGTTGGCTTCTTATAATGTCTAGATGAGAACGTCCCCTTTTGGACATGATTGGGCAACTGTGACAGCTACAGGGACCTGACGCCCGAAAACCTTTAGAACAGTCTACAGGTCATAATTATGAAGGGATTTCATTGTAACTTGGTAGGATGACTCCAAATAATGTCTAGATGAGAACATCTTCTTTTGGTCGTGATCATTCAGCCTTTATGGCTGCCCGAGCCCAAAGACCTTTAGCACAGTCTATAGGTCATATTTATGGAAGGATTTCATTGTAACTTGTTAGGTTAACTCCATATAATGCCCAGATGATGACATCCCCTTTTGGTCGTGATTGGTCAGCTGTGATGGCTACAGGTGCCCCAAGCCCGAAAATCTTGAGCACAGTCTACAGGTCATATTTATGAAGGGATTTCATTGTAACTTCATTGGATCACTCCAGATGATGCCCAGATGAGAATTCCCCTTTTGGTTGCGATCATTCAACCATGATGGCTGCCCAAGCCCAAAGCCCAAAAACCTTTAGCACAGTCTACGGGTCATATTTATGAAGGGATTTTATTGTAGCTTGGTAGGTTGACTTCATATAATGTCTAGATGAGAACGTCCCCTTTGGACGCAATTGGGAAACTGACGGCTACAGGGGCCCGAAGCCCGAAAACCTTTAGCACAGTCTACAGGCCATATTTATGAAGGGATTTCAGTGTAACTTGATAGGATGACTCATTTTGGAATAATTTCACTGTAACTTTCGTTGATATATGTTATGAGGGCCACCACATACATTAACCGTGAGGTCATATTAACCTACCAAAAGCCCAAAAACCTTTAGCACAGTCTACAGGTCATATTTATAAAGGGATTTCATTGTAACGTGGTAGGTTGACTTCATATAATGTCTAGATGAGAACGTCCCCTTTGGACGCAATTGGGAAACTGACGGCTATAGGGGAGCTAGCCCAAAAACCTTTAGCACAGTCTACAGGCCATATTTATGAAGGGATTTCAGTGTAATTTGATAGGATGACTCGTTTTGGAATAATTTCACTGTAACTTGGTAACTTTCGTTGATATAGGTTAACTGTGAGGGCCACATACATTAACTGTGAGGTCATATTAACCCACCCCTCAGCTCTTTAGTCCAGAGTACACCTCATATTATTTTTATCAAAAACATAGCATACAGGGAACAGAAATGAACATATTCCCAATTATCACAATTCTTGTCTTATTTCTTAATCCTTTCATAAACATATCCTTTTCATCAAACACAACACACAAGTTAAGCTACAGTGTCATTGACACTTTCATTGAATGAATGTTTAGTAACATGGGATACATCACATATAATACGGGTTTTTTTCTCGTGCAGAAATTATGCAAATTAGATGAACTTTGATTTATTCTGTGCTACTTATACACAGTAAGTGCACATGTCAATACGGCTCGGGCTAGAGGCTGTATTTATGAACCGATCTTCACGAAACTTCTTGGGTACCTTTGTTATCACCTTGGGACAGGAACGAGTGTTTTGGGGTGCCTTTGTTATCACTGTGCTATAAGCACAAATATTGTTGGGTTCAGTCAGACCCACTCTGGGATTCAAGATTTCTTTTCTAGTTTAGCATCTAACTGTCGCCCACCTTTACATTACTTTACCTATACATTTGTTAATATTTGTTACAGGCTATGGTCAGCATTTATGTACAGACTATTACAATACTTTATATGTACCTTTGTTATCAGGTCATTACCTAGATGTGTGTCATTGCTGTGTTACATACTATACATGTACATGTCTTACACAAGTTGAGCTACAGTGTCATTGACACTTTCATTTTGGTTATGCATTGTTGGTGTCTAAAGGAAGCTTCCTTTCTATTTTGGTCCAGCTGGTCAATTCATTATGACTGTCATGGTGGCCATCTTGAATTTGGTTTCCATCCAATAACTGAAGAACCACTTATTTGATCAAATCATAATTTTAGGGGTCACTTGTGGATGACTTGTCAATGCTTCCTTTCGATTTTGGTTCAGCTAGCCAATTCACTTTGGCCACTGTGGTGGCCATATTGAATTTGGTTTCCATCCAATAACTTATAGTGCTCAGTGTGTGTGTTGTGTGAAATATTAGCACAGTATTTTAAAAAAAAATAATAATACTTGAAGAAGTAGTGGTTTCGAAAATAAAATTATACTTGTATTTCAATAATAAGTGGAGGTGATTCAACCGCAGTCACAGCCAAGGCCAAACTGACTGAGCCCACTCTCATTTTTAAGGCTTGACAATGTTGAATCTTAAATACACTGTTATTATGTGGTGAATTTTAAATCCAGTATTGCACATGCTGAAGTTTAGAAGATGAATCAAATCAAAATTTCATAATGAATCCTGAGCAAAGGTACAGAAGCATCCTTCTTCAAAAATTATATCTCTGGTACAAGTGTCCGTCTGCTGACATCCAGAGCTTCACAGTTTATTAGTAAGTGCTGTTTACTTATAGTCACTTTCAAATGGAGGTTATGTCCAATGAATTTTCTAAGACTTACCTCCCCTTTTATGGTACTGTTGGGGTCATATGCCATGTTTTGCGTTACTCTTGATTAAAATTGTTACCTCATCTGAGCAAATCCCAAAGGGATTTTTACTGATCACTTTTCGTCTGGCATCCCTTGTGAACTTTACATTATCAACTTTTCAAAAACTACTGCTCCGAATTGAACCAAATTTAGTATGCATGTTCCCATATCATATGTCAATTCAAGTTTCTCCAAATAATGTTGCCACACCATCAGAGTGCACCAAAAATATTCTTCTTCAGAACCATTAATCAGAATACTTTTTAGGAGGGTCAGATTCAATTTTGTTTAAATTAAGTCCCAAAGTTCATGTTTGGGCCCAAATTTTAACAATATGACGAATGTTCTTTAAAAATCTTCTTCAAATCCGCCATAATGTTTTTGCTATTCGATGTCCGGCATCCTTCAGATGCCCAGAAAATGGAGCCATGCTTGTTTACCATAGTTACAACTTTAATGGTAAAATAGGACCAGAACCAATACCTGGGGTGAAAGTCCCCAAATGTGGGCTGTTTTGGTATAAATGATGGGCTAAAGTTGACTTCATAGTACCTAAAGATGCTGTAAGTGACCTTAAACACCAATAGCTAACTTTCTAGCATCCATTCGATATTTTTAACTTGCCACAGATGCAAGTTTGTTGAGAGCAAGTTCCTGGGCTCATACTTGAGCTCCTCATGTGAGTATGAATTTTAATTTGGCAGTTATGAGGAAAATTCTTTGATATTTAGTGCATAGCATTACTATCACTCCAAGATTAAAGTTTGTTCAAGGCATGATGCTCAGCTGATTTTGGATGCACAATCGGGTGTCCTAAATTTAACTTGGTGCAATACGAGGAATATTCTTTAAAAAATCTTTTTCTTCAGAGCCACTAGTCAGAATCTTTTGATATTTGGTTTCCAGCATCTGTAAGGGGATTAGATATGAGTTTGTTAAATTCAAGTCCCTGCATTCATATTTGGGTGTCTTATGAGAAGAGATTTTTAACTAATAGAAATATGAGGAAAATTGTTTAAAAATAATCTTCTTAAGATACATGTACACTAGTACGATTCTATCCACAGTTTGGTACCCAGCATACTTAGAGGAGACAGATTCAAATTTGTTAAATCAAGTCGGGACTCCATGCATCCATTTTTGGGCTCCCTATAGGAGCCTGAATTTGACCTAAAGCAATATGAGGAATATTCTTCAAAAGTCTTCTTATTCAGATCCAACAGTCAAAATCTTTTGATATATTTGGTGATGGGAGCTAGATTCAAGTTTGTTCACCCTTAGTTTCATGTTGGAGCTTCTAATGGGAAGCCAAATTTTAACTCACTGCAGTATGAGGAAAATGCTTTAAAATTCTTTTTCAGATCTTGTTTGAGCACATTCAAGTTTGTTCAAATCAAGTCCCCAGAAACACTGAATGTTTCACTCAATTTCAACTCCAAAGTTTAACCAACCCAGGAGGTCTTTTCAGAGGGAAGCCATTTTGTCATTTTTAGCTTAACTTGACATCAAGATAAGCTGTTGCCATCACGCGTGCAGAAGTCTGTTAGTCTGTGCACATATTCCTTTAGCACAGGCTACACCCTGTAGTTCTTTTCTGATTGTCACAAAATTTAATATTCAGGTTTGAGGTCATGTCTAGATGAGAACATCTCCTTTTGGTCGCGATTGGTCAACCGTGAAGGCTGCTTGAGCCCAAAACCCAAAAACATTTAGCACAGTCTACAGGTCGTTTTTATGAAGGGATTTCATTGTAACTTGGTAAGATGACTCTGCTTAATGTCTAGGTGAGAACGTCCCCTTTTGGTCATGATCTGTCAACCGTGACCCCAAAACTTCTAGCACAGTCTACAGGTCATATTTAATATGGAGGGATTTCATTGTAACTTGATAGGATGACTCTATATGATGTCTAGATGAGAACTTCCCCATTTGGTCGTGATCTGTCAATTGTAATGGCTGCCCGAGCCCAAAACACGAAAACCTTTAGCACAGTCTACAAGTCGTATTTATGGAAGGATTTCATTGTAACTTAGTAGGATGACTCCATATAATGTCTAGATGAGAACGTCCCCTTTGGTCACGATTGGTCAACTGTGATGGTTACAGGGGCCTGAAGCCCGAAAACCTTTAGCACAATCTAGAGGTCGTATTTATGAAGGGATTTCATTGTAACTTGGTAGGACGACTCCAGATAATGTCTAGATGGGAACATCCCCATTTGGAGGCGTTCGTTCAACTATGATGGCTGCCCGCTCAAAACTCTTTAGCACAGACTACAGGTCGTATTCATGAATGGACTTCATTGTAACTTTGTAGGATGACTAGGTATAATGTCTAGATGAGGACATACCCTTTTGTTTGCGATGGGTCATCTGTGATGACAACACAGGCCTGAAGCCCAAAAAACTTTAGCCCAGTCTTCAGTTAAGCTGCAGTGTCATTCATTGACACTTTCATTGTAAAATTGCATGTGAGCGGGCGTTTTTTTATTTTGTTTTTAGCTCACCTGAATGAAAGTCGGGGGAGCTTAAGTCATCACTTTGTCCATCCGTTGCCCGTCTGACGTGAACTTTACCTTATCGACTTCTCATAAACCATTGGGCTGAATTGAACCAAATGTGCATGTTCCTTATCATATGTCAATTCAAGTTTGTTTAAATAAAGTTGCCATGCCCACAGGGGGCATTACTCTGATAGCACCCATAAATTGTTTTCCAAAATTAAATAAAACCTTCTCCAGAACCATCAATTGGAATATTTTGATATTCGGTATATAACATCTCTAGGGGGGTCAGAGTAGGTAGAGGTGCAGGCTGCAAGCTGAGAGGTCCTTGGTTTGAATCCCACCTGCGGCAACCGCGTTGTGTCCTTGGGCAGGACACTTCACCCCCATTGCCCACATGGGGGCATGGTGACGTTGTGTACCAAGGCGTAGTGCACGTCGATGGTGCACTGTCTTCAACCAATGCTAATCCTGCTTGTGTCGAGTTAGTATGTTGGGGAGCTGAAGTTGCTCGGTGGTTCTCTCCGGGTACTCTGGCTTCCTCCACCCGTAAAACTGTCGAGGTCATGATTAGCCATTGTGCAGAAATATGTGACCTTAAAAACACCAATAAATAAATCAACAAAAGGGGGGTCAGATTCAAGTTTGTTCAAATCGAGTCCTTGGGTAAATAATTGTTCTCCCTGTAGAAAGACCAAATTTGCAATTTAAGAAAAATTCTTTAAAAATCTTCTTCTCCAGAACCAATGGGCAGAATCTTTTGATATTTGATATGCAGAATCTTGGTATGGGTCTGATTCAAGTTTGTTCAAATCGAGTCCCTTGATCAATATTGGGGCTCCCTATAGGGGCATGAATTTTTCCTTAGTGCAATTTAAGGAAAAATATTCTCCAGAACCAGGGGGCAGAATCTTTAGATATTTGGTATGCAGCATCTTGGTATGGGTTGGATTCACGTTTGTTCAAATTGAGTCTTTTGCTAAATATTAGGGCTCACTATGGGGGCGTGAATGTTTACTTTGTGCAATTCAAGGAAAATTCTTTAAAAATCTTATTCAGAACCATCATGCAGAATCTTTTGATATTTAATCAGCAGCATTGTCCCATTCAGTCCTGTTGATGTTTTAGCTCCTCAGAGAGTATAGATTTATTCTGTAGAACCTTAAGAATAGCTTTTGATAAAATTTGTCTCTTAACAGTATGGAACATTCGGTGAGCACCTAAGGCCCCCTGGGGCCTCTTGTTTATTGTAATTATTTCTTTGAAATCAAAAATTCATGCTCTTGGTTTGTTTTATGTGTTAGGCCTCATAATCTACTGAATAGCATGGCTGGTGCTGTATTTCGTCCCTTGAGTGCAAGAAGGCTTTGCAATGCAAAGCCTTGTTGCACTTAAGGGACAAATTTATCAATTTTATTAACTTTGGTAAAATATCAGACATAAACCATTTACTTTTTAGCTCACCTGACTGAAAGTCAGGGTGAGCTTTTCTGATCACTTTTCGTCCGTCGTCCGGCGTCCGTCGTCCGGCGTGAAGGTGGTGTTTGGGTCTTTTTCTTCCAAACCACTGGCCGCATGTTAATGAAATTTCATGTGAGTAGGGGTTATATAGCGGCATTTTGATTTTTGGGCAAATTAGGTTTCGGCTCATATTGAGCAGAGGGGTGGGGCAAAAATGCTCCAATTCTTAAAAAATCTTCTTCTCAAGAACCAGCAATAGCAGAGACTTGATATTTGGTATGCAGCTTCCTTTTGAGGTGTAGACTCAAGTTTGTTCAAGAGAAGTTTGTAGGTCTATACTTGGCGATGTTATGGGAGGAGCAAAAATTTTGGCCCCACCCCAAATTTCTATTTTTTAAACCGAGAGGCCAATTTGAACCAAATTTTATGTGAGGGCTTATTGGGTCATAAGTACCTAATTTATGCAGAAATTTTTTTTCCTGTAGCCCCGTGGGAACCACAGGAGCTAAAAATAGAAAAAAATTAAAACGCCTATATCTCAAAAACTGCACGGCAGTGAGAATTTTTATTTGGTGTGAAGCTTTCTTGGGACCAACAGAAAGGATTGGTAAAAAAAAATTGCTATCGGTTTTATCATAGGGTACTTTTTCGGGACTCTAAAAAAGTGCTGAGTCAGTATTTTTTAACACAGTAGGCAATGGGAAAAAAATAAAGAATTGTTTTCTTCCAAACCACTGCTCTAAAAGCTTTCATATTTTACATATAACATCTTTGGAACATTGATTCACATATTTGTAGAAATCAAATTCCTCGGTCCATATTTGGGTTCCCTATGGGAACCCAAATGTTCAAATTAGTGCAATATGAGGGATATATTTTAAAAATCTTCTTCTTCTTCGGATCCACAAATCAGAATCTTTTGATATTTGCTATGCATCATCCTTAGGGGGGTGAGATTGATGTTTGTTCAAGCCAAGTCCCTGAGTTCATATTTGGACTCCCTTTGGGAACCCAAATTGTAACTTAGTGCAATACGAGGTATATTCTTTTAAAATCTTCTTCTTCGCATCCACCGGTCAGAATCTTTTGATATTTGGTATACAGTATGCTTAGGGAGGTGAGATTCAAGTTTGTTCAAGTCAAGTCCTTCGGCTCATATTTGGTCTCCCTGTGGGAGCCCAAATTATAACTTAGTTCAATATGAGGAATATTCTTTAAAAAAAAATTTTTTTTCAGATCCACCAGTCAAAATGTTTTGATATTTGATGTACAGCATTCTTAGGGGCTGAGAGTGAAGTTTGGTAAAGCCAAGTACCTGGGTTCATATTTGGGCTCACTGTGGGAGCCCAAATTATACCAAAATTTTTATTTTCCAAACCAAAAAGTCGATTTGAACCAAATTTGATATGAGGGCTTATTGGGTCATAAGTACCTAATTTATGCCGAAAATTGTTTTCCTGTCCCCCACGGGAACTGCAGGAGCTAAAAAATTTTTTTCTTTTTAAATGCCCATATCTCCAGAACTACATGGCACTGAGAATTTTTATATGGTGTGAAGCTTCCTTAGGACCGGAAGAAAAAAATGGTAAAAATTTTATCATAAGGTTCTTTTCTAGGACTAAAAGTGCCGAGTCATCATTTTTTAACAGTGTAGCTAATGGGAATAACGTTGAAGAATCTTCTTCTCCCAAAACACTGCTTCAGAAGCTTTTATTTTTGGGCTCCCTATGGGAGCCCATGTATAACTTAATTCAGTATGAGAAATATTCTTAAAAAATCTTTTTTTTCTGATACTCCTCTCAGAATCTTTTGATATTTGATTTTTAGTTTTCTTAGAAGCGGCAAATTGAAATTTGTTCAAGTTCTGGTTTATTGATAAAATTGGGCCCAGTAACCAATTCCTGCGTTGAAAGCCCTGTAAAGTGGGCAGTAATAGGCATAAACGATTGACCAAACCTGATATTATAATTATGCCTCTGTAATGATGTAGCCTTAGAAAGTGACCTTAAATTCCAATAAATAAATAGATAAATTATTGAGTACCCAATATGGGGATCTAACATATGAACACTCTGGGTTACTAAGTAGAGAAAACACTTTTTTATGTTGAAAAACTGATAATAACCACAAGGCAGAATCCCTTGCTATTTTGGTGATATGACTCGGCCAGTATCAGGTGAGCGCCCTCAGGCCCCGTGGGGCCTCTTGTTATTTTTTTTAGCTTAACTTGACAAAGTCAAGATAAGCTATTGCCATCACGCGTGCGGAAGTCTGTTAGTCTGTGAGTCTGAAAGTCTGTTCACATTTTACTTTAGCACAGGCTACACCCCATAGTTGTCCGATCGTCAGAAAATTTCATTTGCAGGTTCGGGGTCATGTCTAGATGAGAACGTCCCCTTTTGGTCACGATCGGTCAACCGTGATGGCTGCCCGAGCCCAAAACCCAAAAACCTTTAGCACAGTTTACAGGTCATATTTATGAAGGGATTTCGTAACTTGGTAGGATGACTCCAAATAATGTCTTGATGAGAACGGCCCCTTCTGGTCACGATCATTCAGCCATGATGGCTGCCCAAGCCCAAAACCCGAAAACCTTTAGCATAGTCTATAGGTCGTATTTATGGAGGGATTTCATTGTAACTTGGTAGGTTGACTCCATATAATGTCAGATGATAACGTCCCTTTTTGGTCATGATTGGTCAACTATGATGGCTACCAGGGCCCGAAAACCTTTAGCACAGTCTACAGGTCATATTTATGAAGGGATTTCATTGTAACTTGGTGGGATCACTCCAGATAATGTCCAGATGAGAACGTCCCCTTTTGGTTGTGATCATTCTACCATAATGGCTGCCTGAGCCCAAAACCCCAAAAACTTTATCACAGACTACAGGTAGTATTTTTAAAGGGATTTCATTGTAATTTGATAGGATGACTCAGTATAATGTCGAGATGAGGACGTCCCCCTTTTGGTTGCAATCGGTCAAGCATGATGGCTACACAGGCCCAAACCCCGAAAACCTTGAGCACAGCCTACAGGCCGTATTTATGAAGGGATTTCATTGTAACTTGATAAGATGACTCATTTTGGAATAATTTCACTGTAACTTGGTAACTTTCGTTGACATACATTAACTGTGAGGGCCACATACATTAACAGTGAGGGCCACATTAACCCACCCCTCAATTCTTTAGTACAGTCTACACCTCTTATTATTTTTTTTGAAAACTTAGCATACAGGGAACAGAAATTAACATATTCCCAATTATAACAATTCTTGTCTTATTTCATAATCCTTTCATAAACATTGAACATTATTCTTTTCATCAAACACAACACACAGATTAGTTAAGCTACAGTGTCATTGACACTTTCATTTAAGTTTGCTTTGGTTATATAAAGAGAGCATCCGTCGACCAAAAGGACCATGTGGGAGGGCCTGAGAAACAGATTTTTAACTTTTTTAGGCCTTATGTATGTTATAAGTAGAAAAGTCAGCGGGGGATATTTATTTATTTATTGCAGTTTAAGGTCACTTTCAGCATGTATTGCTACATCATGATTGCAACGTGTGTATGAAGTCCAGCTTAGTCAATCATTTATACCTGTACTGTCCACTTTAGAGGACTCCCACCCCAGGTATTAGTTCTGGGCCCTATTTTACCAATAAAGCAGAACTTTACCACAGTAAACAAGCACCGCTTCACTTTCCAGGGATTCCCACGGGGGCTGTGGGGGATTTGAAAGTATTTGGACTTTTTTGTTCTTTGTAGGAAGCCTGAGAAGTCTGGCTGTGTTTGTATGATTAAGTAGAAAAGTACCACTTTACAAGTATAAAAGAAACTGATTGACAGTGACTGATTGAGTGTGCTCTGAAGTGAGCAGCATAGTTATAAAAGATTGGCTAAGTTTAACTTTATTAGCTCACTTGACTGAAAGGAAGATTATTTATTTATATATTGGTGGTAAAGATCACATATTTTTGCGCAATGGCTAATCATGACCACAACATGAGTATTAACTCAAGACCAGGGGTGAGCGTTAATAAGCCATGTTGCCCATTTTAGAAAGGGTTTGCACCTCCCAGTCTTTGGTGACTGGGTCTATTTTACCAGAAAAACAGAGCCTGTTTACTGTAGTGAACAGGAACTGCTTCACTTCCTGGGTTCCCGCGGGGAAAGGTAGATTGAGCTAGAGTCAAGACTTATCATCTGTTAATTGTCATATAGAATTGTGTGGGTGTTTTTTATGCCCCCGCAATGAATAGTCAGCAGACATACTGTTTTACCCTTGTCCATCTGTCCGTTTGCCAAACATCCATCCGCATCTAGGGTACATTGTTTGTCCGGCTAACTCCTCTCACAGTTTTCAAGCTAGGACTTTTTTATTTCACAGGATGTTTGTATATAATACCAGAGGATTTTGATTTGCTTGAATATTTCACAAAATTACAGGTTGTTGAACTTGGCCAATTTTTTTGTAGAATTTCACCTCATGTATGAGTAACAAATCACAGTTTGCTCTTCAGCCCGTCTGTACTGTGTGGGGGCATGCTTCAGTCTAGTTTATTTAACACTTGTGTCCTCAGATTAATTTTACGTTAATAACCGTATAAACATGTACACAGCTGTAGATGACTTAGCATCTTTAAATTATTGTTGGCTGTCTGTACAGGCAGCCAACAACGATTTAAAAACACTGTCACAATAAAAGTATCCTACCAGTCGAGTTGTCAAGGAAGAATACACTTGGGACAACTTTTTCAGAACAATACAAGAGGAGCTGTTTATGGATGTATGCGGACTTAGGGGTTAATCTTCTTCAAGACCTCTGCCCCAATTTCAATAAAATTTCTTATGAATGACAGACTGGCAGGGCATTCAAATTTTGTTCAAATAAAGGTATTCCCCACAAAGGCTGGGAGAACTAAAATCCTCCCAATTTATAAAAAAAAATTTCCCCGTGAACTGATGGATGCAGTGACTTGATATTTTTTGGTACTAAGTTTCCCTTGATGTCAGATCAATGTTTGTTTTAAAGAAGTTCCAAGGTGCAATTTTTGCAGTCATTCTGGAAGGGGCAGGAGTTTTTGGGTGATATGCATCTCATTTCTGCAAATATAATTAGCAGGTACCCACATGGGGGATCCACACAGGCTGAAAATATAATAGAATTTCAGTGTTTTTTTTATCCTTATCCACATGTACACCGCATGAGAGTATAGTGGCTCATTGTTTAGTACACTGGACTTCAGATCAAATTGTTGACAGTTTGATCCTGATTTGAATTGTGTCCTTAGACAAGATACTTAACTCTTAACCCACTGAGTATTTTCCAAGATATTTTTCATCAAATCTAGTCGTGACTAGATTTGATGAAAAATCAAATTAAATTTGACTCAAGGAATTATTGGTGAAAAAATTTAATTTTTCTATTCACTGGAGAGAAATTTGATTAAATGTGCCCAAAGTGTACTTATTTCAGTGTTAAGAGAAATCCTGTTCTTGGCAGGAATATCCGCCAGCAATCTGCAGGGAGTTAATACTGATCACCCAAAGGGGAGAACAGTGGTACTGTACACTAAGGCATACAGCTCATCAACAATACATTTGCCTTCAAACATTGCTGACACTGCTTTTGTTTGAATAATAAGTTGTTGATACTTACAGTTACTCACTGTTGATCGGTTGTTCTTCCTCCACCCGCAGTTACCAGACCTGATAATTGGACCATGCTGTTCCTAATCTTGTTAAAACCCCAATAAACAAAGTAGACAACAAAAGCAATTGATATGGTCATGATATAGCCAAAGATGCTCAAATTGACCTTAAACACCAAAACATGTAAATAAAATAAATAAATTGATGTATTAAAAAAAAATTCTCCCAAATGTTTCTGTGTTTGACACATAGCATCTTTGTGAGGATGAAATACAGGTTTGTGCAGAAGAAGCTACTAGTGTCATATTTAGGGTGCCACACTGCTGTCATGGCATGATATGGCCACTGATACCGAAAGTGACCTTGAACACAATAAATAGAGAATATCTTGTGTTTTGAGTGGATACCAAAAATTATTTCATGAGTGACCGAGACCAGGGGTCAGCCGAGTGGGGGACTTGTGCAAAGATATCACCTTGTCATTCCTCAAGTCACGTTAGCTTACATTGGGGGCGAAATTCAAGTTGCCCTCCTTGGGAGACATGGTAGTTTTATGCATTTTCTTATGTTTTATCTGTCATACGGCTCTGAAAATAGCCTAAACTAGCCCAATTTTATATTTTTGAAAAGAGTTGTAATGGCAGAGTCATTCGAACAATACGCCCCAACTGATAGCAACCAGCACAAAATGGCTATTTAAAACCAAAGTGCCAGCAAAAACAACGAATAACACAAGACACGCATCATGTTAATTAGAATTTATTAAAGTTAACCACCGTTTCAAAACCCCAAAAATGTGTAGGAGACATTTCATCCATAAAAACGTCAAAATTGCTTACGGTTACAATCTTTTCCATTGAAAAAGTTGTTCCATTGAAATTCGCCCTGCAATTTGCATTGAAACTTTTTCTTTGAAAACTTGTGTTGGAAGGTGGTTAAATGTAATAAGGCTACGACAGAAATCACACATATTAGGAGAGATAAGAATGGTAGGCCTTCAAAGCATGAATCGCACTTGTCAATGTAAGATGGTCAGCAGAAATTGTCATTAGCTTAACTTGACAAAGTCAAGATAAGCTATTGCCATCACGCATGCGGAAGTCTGTTAGTCTGTGAGTCTGTTCAAATTTTCCTTTAGCACAAGCTACACCCCGCAGTTCTTGTCCGATTATCACGAAATTTCATATGCAGGTTTGAGGTCGTGTCTAGATGAGAACGTCCCCTTTTGGTTGCGATCGGTCAAACGTGATGGCTGCCTGAGCCCAAAACCTTTAGCACAGTCTACAGGTCGAATTTATGAAGGGATTTCATGGTAATCTGGTAGGTTGACTCTATAATATCTAGATGAGAACGTCCCCTTTTGGTCATGATCTGTCAACCATGATGGCTGCCCAATTCCGAAACCCAAAAACTTTTAGCACAGTCTATAGGTCATATTTAATATGGAGGGATTTCATTACAACTTGGTAGGATGGCTCCGTATCATGTCTAGATGAGAACTTCCCCATTTGGTCATGATCTGTCAGCCATAACAACTGCCTGAGCCCAAAACCTGAAAACCTTTAGCACAGTCTACAGGTAGTATTTATGAAGGGATTTCATTGTAACTTGGTAGGTTGACTCCTTGTAATGTCGAGATGAGAACGTCCCCTTTTGGTCGCTGCGATTGATCAACTGTGACGGCTACCGAAGCCCAAAAATCTTTAGCACACTCTACAGGTCATATTTAGAAGAGATTTCCTTGTAACTTGGTAGGATGACTCCAGATAATGTATAGATGAGAACATCCCCTTTTGGTCACGATCATTCAGCCGTGACAACTGCCCGAGCCCAAAACTACGAAAACCTTTAGCACAGACTACAGGTCATATTTATGAATGGATTTCATTGTAACTTGATAGGATGACTCTGTATGATGTCTAGATGAGAACCTCCCCATTTGGTTTGATCTGTCAGCCATGACGACTGCCCATGCCCAAAACTTGAAAACCTTTAGCACAGTCTACAGGTTGTATTTATAGAGGGATTTCATTGTAACTTGCTAGGATGACTCCATATAATGTCTAGATGAGAACATCCCCTTCTGGTCGCGACTGATCAGCTGTGATGGCTACAGGGGTCCGGAGCCCGAAAACCTTTAGCACTGTCTACAGGTCGTATTTATCGAGGGATTTCATTGTAACTTGATAGGTTGACTGCACATAATGTCTTGATGAGAACGTCCCATTTTGGTCGTGATCATTCATCCATGATGGCTGCCCGAGCCCAATACTTGGACAACTTTAGCACAGACTACCGGTCATATTTATGAATGGATTTCATTGTAACTTGATAGGATGACTCTGTATGATGTCTAGATGAGAACTTCCCCGTTTGGTTTGATCTGTCAACCATGACGACTGCCCAAGCCCAAAACTCGAAAACCTTTAGGTTGTATTTATAGAAGGATTTCATTGTAACTTGGTAGGATGACTCCATAAAATGTCTAGATGAGAACGTCCCCTTTTGGTCGCGATTGATCAACTGTAGTGGCTACAGGGACCCGAAGCCCGAAAACCTTTAGCATAGTCTACAGGCCGTATTTATGAAGAGAGTTCATTGTAACTTAGTAGGATGACTCCAGAAAATGTCTAGATGAGAATGTCCCCTTTTGGTCGTGATTGATCAACTATAATGGCTACAGGGGCCCGAAGCCCGAAAACCTTTAGCTCAGTCTACAGGTCGTATTTATGAAGGGATTTCATTGTAACTTGATAGGATGACTCCAGATAATGTCTAGATGAGACCATCCCATTTTGGTCATGATCATTCATCCATGATGGCTGCCCGAGCCCAAAACCCGGAAAACTTTAGCACAGACTACCGGTCGGATTTATGAAGGAATTTCATTGTAACTTGGTAGGATGACTCAGTATAATGTCTAGATGAGGTCGTCCCCTTTTGGTTGCGATCGGCCAAGCGTGATGGCTACACAGGCCCAAAGCCCGAAAACCTTTAGCACAGGGATTTCATTGTAACTTGATAGGATGACTTCTTTTAGAATAATTTCACTGTAACTTGGTAACTTTGGTTGACATACATTAACTGTGTGGGCCACATACATTAACTGTGAGAGTCACATTAACCCACTCCTCAATTCTTTAGTACAAATTATATTTATTGAAAACATAGCATTCCGGGAAAAGAAATTAACATATTCCCAATTATCACAATTCTTGTCTTATTTCATAATCCTTTCATATACATTAAACATTATCCTTTTCATCAAACACAACACACAGTCAAGTTAAGCTACAGTGTCACTGACACTTTCATTTTTCAAGGGCCGAGACAAATGTTTATTTTTCACGAGCGCTTGCAAATTGATCATTTCCAGTGATTATTTGACACGCATCCACCTTGAAGTGATGCTTTAAAAGCTGCCATTTTGATTGATACCATGAAAGTGAAAATTTCTTTCTCTTCACAGTGGGGGTTACGATTTCTATTTTTCTGATTTTTTTCGATAATCTGTCGTTTAGCATATAATTAATCATTGTATAAGGGCTGAATAAAATGTTGTGTCAAATTTGTAATACAAAGATCATAAACTGTGGAAGAAATATTTTTGTATGCCTGTATAAACTTTTGCTTTTTACTGTGCTGTATATAACATCTATCAACATAAAAAATATATTACACTAAATTGTTTTGGTCATTTTTTTTTTATTCACCTGTTTATGCGTCATACTGTGGAACCCACTTCATTGGATGGTTCTTAATTTAGTAACCTTGTTCACTGCATGTATCTTCCAAACACCAAGCCATTTACCATATCTTCAGTTAAAGTTGACCTGTTAAATGTGTATAGATTATAGAATAAACTCCTGTTAATGGCATAAAACATCTTGTGACCTATCAAGGAATTATTCAACTTTTATTATCATTATTATTATTAATATTATTATTATTCCCCACATTTGTTGATGTCTTTGGACTCAGTATTTTTGATGTAAGCCTTAAATCTATTATTTCTTATATCTCAAGATATAATAGAATAAATACTTAGTTTATAACCAGAAAATTGGAAAATGACTTCCGACATGAGGGGACCCTGCCTGTCAAAAGTATCATTGAACTCCAATAAATAAATTGGAAAATTACCAAATTTCTGTTAGGTGAATACTCCTGATGACTGAATATATTTCAATGGTAAAGTATTTATTGAATTAAATTGGTTTACCTCTATGCACCCCCACCTTCCCACCCCACAGACATGCTGTGAGTGGCCTGAACCTGCCTCAAACCCACTCATAACAAGAGATTTATAATCACAGCAACAAATTCGGATCCACGCCTATTCCATCTACACACTGTAAAAGAAATAGATTCTCTAGAATCATTCAAGTTTGGTATTAAAATATACCTTTTCTTTCCTCAAGGCATTTTGCAATTTTGTACAGCCATAGAGCACAATGTGTGAATTTAAGAATAATTAATAAATTATTACACAATATTAACCCTTTACTGAACGTGATGGCCCAAACTGGCCAGTGCTATTCTCAAAAATCGCCAATTAATTGTAATTTTTTTGTCTCAAAAACATAGGTTATGACCCCTCATTGGAACGAGCTCGTTCCAGTGAGGGGTCATAACCTATGTTTTTGAGTCAAAAAATGGCAAAAATTAGTTATTCAATAATTTTTTATGCAAGTGTCATCTGCTTTTCATGTTAGGTAAAGGGGTAAATATTGGCAGTATCCATCCACCCATTTGTCCATTCAACTATTGACACTTGTTTGTCTGGAGCATATCATAGATACTATTTGTTGCGTGAATACCACTGTGTTTGTGGTTGTGTGTGTGAGGGAGGGTAAGTTCTCAATGATCGACAATTGGGGACTTTTTCCACTCTTATAACTTCTGAATGGAGACATCCCCATTTCCTGTACGTCCAATTTGTTTTGAGTTTAACTGGTTGCCTTCTAGAAGTCACTATCCCCTGGAACCCTGGGAAGTGAAACAGTGCTTGTTCACTGCGATAAAGAAGCTCTGTTTCAATAGTAAAATCTTCCAATCGCAAATGCTTGGTGTGCAAGTCCTCTAAAATAGGCAACATGGGGTATAAACGATTGACTGACCTTGACTTTATCTCCATGTTATGGTCATGATTAGCCATTGTTCAGAAGTATGTGACCTTAAACACCAATAAATAAATAAATAGAAGTCACTATCAGGGCTATCAGAAAAATGAGGGTACGAGAGCAAAAGCCAACATTTTCCTTGCTCACGTTTCATATTTACTCAAAAGCAAATAATATTTTGTTTATATAAATTTGCTTTATTACAAATTATGGAGAGTGTCTGTGGGTACTCACCAATAATTTGTAATAAAACACATTTTTAATAACAAATTCAGACCACCAAAAATAGTCTAGCCCTCAATCAGTTAAAATAGTGTCAAAAAACAACAAAAGAGAAGAAATAGACTCCTCTCATGAAAAAGTACCCTGGTTAGAATTGTGTGATGAAATGAAATGAGATACCTGAGAAGCAAGACACATTTACAGACAAATGAGGATCATCCAGCTTGGTGTGTATCCTAGATCTTGACAAACAAACATGGATATGTGATGAAAGAGAGAGAGAAAGAAAAAATATCACCTGCAACTGTGGACACTTACAAGCTTTATTCACACTAAGCAGGGGTGTCCTATGTTTTACAGGCATTATCATGCACTATAACTGCAAAAATTTGCGTCCAGTACAGTGGAGCCCACTTCGATGCATATCTTTTAACTGAAGAATCCTATTAATTTAATATAATTTCTAAACACCAAACCATTTACCATGCATTCAGTACAGATTTGACCTCTTAATTGCATATAGGTAATAGAGTAAGCCCCTGTTAATTGAATATAAAATCTTGTAATCTGTTGAAGAATTAATTCTGACATATACTGAATTCACCACATGTATAGACATTTTTGGCCTTAAAACATCCATTTAATCTGTTACATCTTGTTCGAGAGAGCCCAGTGAGTCTATCAAACAATATTTAATTGAAAAATTCCCTTGTGGAAACCACACGAAGTGAAGCAGTGCTTGATTACTATCGTAAACAAGTTCTGTTTTACTGGTAAAGTAGGACCTGACAGTTTCCATATTTGATATGTTTTGCATACTTAAGTCCCTGATTGACACACATTGCCAACCTCTGTGTGTGTCAGTCATGGAATGTCAGTATAGTTTTAACTCTTTGCATTCTGTCGGCAGATATTCCTGCCCAGCACAGATTTTCTCTTGTTACTGAAATTAGTACATTTTGATCATATTTAATCAAAGTTTTCCTCTGAAAAATTTAATGGATTTTTATGCCCCCCGAATTAGGTCGGGTGCCATATAGTGATTGAAGTGTGCGTGTATCCATCTGTGTGTCCATGTGTGTGAGTGTGTCCGAGCCAATAACTCGAAAACTGTTAGGGCCACAGTCATCAAATTTCACACAATTATAAAGGACCATGGGAGGAAGTGTCACACACCATAGCCGGGTTCGTACCTTCAAGGTCAAGGTCACATTTCAAGGTCACACTAAAAATCGGTCAATATTCGTGTCTCAGCTATAACTCAGAAACGAATCATAGTACAATTGTTAAAGGGCAGTCGGAAGGTGTGTGGCATATAATAGTTTCCGCCACATCTGCAAGGTGAAGGTCACAAAGGGGGGGGGGGGGGCATGTGTTACCATAGTAACATTCTTCTTGTTTGCCAATGATTCTTGGTGTTACATGTAGATTTAATGTTTCATCAAATATAGTCATGGCTGCTTAACAGCAGCCATGACTATATTTGATGAAAAATATCTTGAAAATACTCATTTGGGTAAGTGTTAACCAAATGTATGACCTTGTACCTCTTTTTTCCTTCATGATTGACTATATGTGAGAAACTCTTAGTCTGGAGTGGACCATAATCAGTTTGGGCCAAATGCTACTAGCAAGTCCAACATTTTCACAGCTTCCTAAAGTGGGATGTTACATACTAAAATTAGGTCAGTTTGACTCACACTTCACTGTGAGCTGCACATTTGAGAATATTATTGTCCAACAGGTTCTGCACCTTACCTCACCTGTCAGTGTTTGTACATGTCCTAAAAAGTGTTTAAAGTTGCTTGAATTTTAAAATTGAAATTCAAGGCCTTTGAAATTGAGAGGAAATCAAACTTTCTTGAGTAAGTCATGGAAAGTCATTGAGAAATGTATTATGTAATTGCCTGACTCACTTTTGTCAAAATCTTTTCATATAAGTTATGCAAGTTTCAGGTCCAAAGCAAGGACCTAAAAATTTTCAGGTATAGTGGGAGCAGGACTTAAAATTCTCAGACAGTGTTCCCAGGTCACAGAAGATCAGTACAAACTTGAAACCTAACTCAGTATACTAATTTAACCCTTTATCTAACATGAAAAGCAGACAAGACTTGCAAAAAAAATTCTTGAATAACTAATTTTTTTCTCAAAATCATAGGTTATGACCACTCATTGGAATGAGCTCGTTCCAATGAGGGGTCATAACCTATGTTTTTGAGACAAAAAATGAAAAAATAATGAAAATTAATTGCCGATTTTTTAGAATAGCACTGGCCGGTTTTGGCTGTTACATTGGGTAAAGGGTTAAAAGAATAATAAATGAAACGGGTCCAAAACTTTTGTTCAATATTATTATTTTCGGCAGTTACTTTTATTTATCAAAAGTAATTCTTTAAAATAATCCTAATACACAATTGTTTTTAGCTCACCTGACTGTTAGGGGGAGCTTAAGTGATCACTTTCTGTCCATTGTCCATCCATCTGTCATGGTGAACTTTACATCATTGACTTCGCCTCATAAACTACTCGGCAAAAATGAACTAAATTTTGATATGCAAGGTCCTTATCATTTGTCAGTTCAAGTTTGTTCAAATAAAGTTCAACGCTCCATAGGGAGCGGGTGAGGGAAAATGCTTCTAACTTTTTTTTAAATCTTCTCATGAACCAGATGGTAAAATGACCTGATATTTGGTATGGAGTTTCCCTTTCAGGTTTAAAGATAAGTTTGTTCAAACAAAGTTCGTGGAGCAATATTTGCCTTTGTAGTTGGAGGGGCAAGCTGTTGGTCCTGCCAAAAATTTCTATTTTCTGAACCGATGGTCCGATATGAACCAAATTTGGTATGTGGTATTATTGAGTTATAAGTACTTTCCTGTGACCCCAGGTGGGAACCTCAGGACCTAAAAATATAAATATTTTCAATGCCCATATTTCCGAAACAACACGGAACAGAGAAATGTTACTTGGTATGGGGGGTGGGGAGGGGGGGGGGGGGGCACTGAGTCAGCATACCTGCAAAAATTCAACAAATTTTCTTCTCAAAAACCTCTGCTCAGATCTTTTGATATTTGGTATATTTGATATACAGCATCCATGGGGGGTCAGATACAAGTGTATTCAAATTAAGCCTTGCGGTTCATATTTGGGCTCAATACAGGAGCTTGAATCTTAACTTGGGGCGATATTGGGAATAAGCTTTAAAAATCTTCAGAACCACTGAGTCAGCATATCTGCAAAAATTCAACAAATTTTCTTCTCAAAAACCTCTGCTCAGAATCTATTGATATTTGGTATATTTGATATACAGCATCCATGGGGGGTCAGATACAAGTGTATTCAAATTAAGCCTCGCGGTTCATATTTGGGCTCAATACAGGAGCTTGAATCTTAACTTGGGGCAACATTGGGAACAAGCTTTAAAAATCTTCAGAACCACTAGTCAGAATCTTTTAATGTTTGGTATACATCATTTTTAAGAGATTCAGATTTAAGTTTGTTCAAATCAAGTCCCTCAGTTAATATTTGGGCTTCCTATAGGGGGCCAGAATTTTAACTTAGTACCATATGGGGAATAATCTTTCAAAATCTTCTTCTTCAAATCCACCAGTCAGAATCCATTCATATTTGGTATGTGGCATCTCTAGGAGTGTCAGATTCAAGATTGTTGAAATTGAATCCCTGGCTTAATATTTGGACTCTCTGTGGAAGCAAAAAGTTTAACTTAGTGCATGAATATTCTTCAAAAGTCTTCATCATTTCTACCAGCGAAAATGTTTTGATATTTGGTATGCAACATCTCTGGGGGGAGGGTGTCAGATTGTTCAAATTGGGTCCCTGGGTTAATATTTGCTATATATTAGAGCTAAAAGTTTAGCTTAGTGCAATATGAGGGAATTTTTTCAAAATCTTATTCTTCAGATCCACCAGTCAGAATTCTTTCTTATTTGGTACACAACATCTCTAGGTGGGTCAGATTCAAGTTTGTTCAAATTGGGTCCGTGGGTTAATATTTGGGCTCTCTATTGGAACCCAAAGTTGAACTTAGACTAACATGAGGAGATTTCTTTAAAATTCTTCTAATTCAGATCCACCAGTCAGAATACTTTAATATTTGATATACAACATCTCTAGGTGGGTCAGATTCAAGATTATTCAAATCGAGTCCCTGGCTTAATATTTGAGCTTTCTGTGGAAGCCATAAGTTTTTAACTTAGTGCATTTTGAGGTATATTCTTCATCAGTTCTGCCAGTGAAAATAATTGATATTTGGTATGCAACATTCAAAGTTTAACTTTATCTTGGACATATTTGGGCCCTCTATTGGAACCTGAAGTTGAACTTGCAATATGAGGAGATTTCTTTATTAAAAATCTTCTTCAGATCCACCAGTCGGAATTCTTTCATATTTGATTTATAACATCTCTATGGGAATCAGATTCAAGTTTGTTCAATTCAAGTCCCTGGCTTAATATCTGGGCTCTCAGGGAGAGGAGGGGGCATGTTAGGTTCAAGTTTCTTCAAATCCATTCCTTAGTGTTTTTCCATGAATTTTGCTTTTCAAACTGCATTGACATAACAACCCTTGGACATTTGGCAGTACTTGTCTACAACTGATGGAATTGGAAACAGTTGGGAAGACCTATGATAATAATCATCTGACTTGGACACTAGAGTTATGAATAATTTCATGACTTCATTCCTCTGTAGTGTTGACGAACCATGACTAACTGAATGTGACCCAAAAGTCAAGTCAAGTCAAAAGTACTTAATTCATGCCAACAAACATTTTCCTGTTTCCCCGTGGGAACCCCAGGAGCTAAATATAGAAATACTTTCAAATGCTCATATTTCCCAAACCACACTGAACAGACAACTCTTATTCAGTATGAAGCATCCTTAGGACCAGTAGAATGGTATGGTTAAACAAAATTGCCATCGGTTGTGTCAAGGGTGTTTTGTGGGGGGGTGCAGATACAAGTTTGTTGAAATGATGTTGTAATATAGTGCAAAATTGGTAATATTCTCAAAATCTTCTTCTCCAGAACCACCAGTCGGAATCTTTTGATATTTGGAAAACAACATACTTAAAGTTTGTTTAAGTTAAGTCTCTAGGTTGATATTTGGACTCCCAAGTTTTACATTACTGAAAATCATGGCATTATTTCTGTGGTAGCATCCCAATACTACATAAAAATGAGTTGTCATGGACAACAGAGTTATAAATACAATGTAATTAAATAACTTTATTCCTCTGTACTATTAACAAGCAAAAGCTACTAATATTTCCTTCTTTACACAACTTTGGTCAGGGGAGTGCCTCAGGCCCCATTTGGCCTCTTGTTACCTCGTGCCACCAATCTTGCTTCTCTCGTGCAAATTGAGATGGGTGTGTGCCACATACCAAATTTAGTCTCAGTTTCTGTTTCCTATGGTCTTTAGCATTGGAACCACTTAGTCTACCTGTATATTGGACACTAAAACAGATCATTGTGCCCTTCACTTCATGCTTGACTTGATGTGGGAAAATTTCCTTGATTGTCTGCCTTTAACCTTCAGTTAAAACTAAAAATGAAAATGTGAACAGTTTGATCTGTGAGTTACTGTCAGTTTCAATGAAAACTGGATCAGTCAGGTTGAATGTTTGTTTTAGAACAATAACTGTGTATTTTTAGCTCACCTGAACAATAGTTCAAGGGGGCCTTTGCTACTGATGTTCTGTCCAGTGTCCATTTGTTCTTCAGTCTGTCCATCGATCTATCCACTCCTCATGATTTTTTCTTTATTGACTTCTTAAATGCTACTGAACCAAATTTGGTATGCATGTTCCTTATCAAATGTCAATTCAAAATTCAAATTTGTTTAAATAAAGTTGCTGAGCCTGCATGTGGCTCCACACAGGGCATAACTGTGTTTGAATGCAGAGAATTTTTTCAGAAAATAAAAAAAAAAATCGTCAGAAACCCCAATCACAATCAATTGAAATTTGGTGTACAACATGTTTAGGGAGTGCATAGGCGCTGATCAGATTTGTGCAACTTGAATTGCTAGGTTCATATTTGGGCTACTTGAGGAAGCCCAAATTTGAACTTTGTGCTACACGAAGAAAATTCTTTACAAATCTTCTTATTCAGGTCCATCAGTCAGCATCTTTACATACTTGGTGTACATCATCCTTAGGGGGTTCTAAATCAACTTTGTTCAAATCATGTTACTAGGTTCACCTTAATGGAGCCAAGTTTTAACATGGTACAACATGAGGAATATTCTTTCAGAATCCACCATTCAGAATCTTTTGATATTTGGTATACACCATCCTTAGTGGTGTTAGATTCAAGTTGGTTTAAATCAAGTCCCTGTGCCCATACATGGACTGAGATGGTCTCCTTTTAGGAACCATAAAAACCCCACTCTCGAAGAGAATGGTGTGTGGGGGGGGGGGGGGGGGGGGGAGGGAGGGGGTATACTGGATTAAATGCATCCAATTCATCCATCTGTCCATCCATCCACCAGAGTGATATCTCAGTAAGTGGATGGATTTCAATAAAATTTGATCCGAGAGATCCTTGTGACAAGTCGCTCATGCACATGCTATAAAAAAGTGCTCGCTTATTTTTCACCAGAATTACGGCCCTTACTTGGTCATTTTGAGCTTAACTTTACAAAGTCAAGATAAGCTATTGCCACCATGCGTGCGGAAGTCTGTGAGTCTGTGACGGTGAGTCTGTTCACATTTTCCTTTAGCACAGGCTACACCCCGTAGTTCTTGTCCGAACGTCACGAAATTTCATATGCAGGTTTGGGGTCATGTCTAGATGAGAACGTCCCCTTTTCAAGACTGAAACGCAAAAACTTTTAACACAGTCTACAGGTCGTAATTAATATGGAGGGATTTCATTGTAACTTGGTAGGATGATTCCGTATGATGTCTAGATGAGAACTTCCCCATTTGGTCTCGATCGGTCAACCGTGATGGCTGCCCGAGCCCAAAAACCCGAAAACCTTTAGCACAGATCGTATTTACGAAGGGATTTCATTTTAACCTGGTAGGATGACTGTATGATGTCTAGATGTGAACTTCTCCATTTGGTCATGATCTGTCAACCGTGACGGCTGCCCAAGCCCGAAACTCAAAAACTTTTAGCACAGTCTGCAGGTCATATTTAATATGGAGGGAATTTCATTGTAACGTGGTGGTAGTATGACTCCATATGATGTCTAGATGAGCACTTCCCCATTTGGTCGCGATCTGTCAACCATGATGACTGCCCAAGCCCAAAACCTGAAAACCTTTAGCACAGTCTACATGTCGCATTTATGGAGGGATTTCATTGTAACTTGATAGGTTGTCTTCATATAATGTCTAGATGAGAACATCCCCTTTTGGTCGCGATTGGTCAGCTGTGACGGCTACATGGGCCCGGAGCCTGAAAACCATTAGCACAGTCTGCAGGTCACATTTATGAAGCGATTTCATTGTAACTCGGTAGGATGACTCCAGATAATGTCCAGATGAGAACATCCCCTTTTGGTCGCGATCATTCAGCTGAGATGGCGGCCGAAAACCTTTAACACAGTTTATAGGTTGTATTTATGGAGGGGTTTTATTGTAACTTGGTAGGTTGATTCCATATAATGTCTAGATGATAACATCCCCATTTGGTCATGATTGGTCAACTGCGATTGCTACAGGGGCCCGAAAACTTTTAGCACAGCCTACAGGTCAAATTTATGAAGGGATTTCATTGTTACTTGGTAGGATGACTCCAGATCATGCCCAGAAGAGAACGTCTCCTTTTGGTCACATTCATTCAACCATGACAGCTACCCGAGCCCAAAACCCGAAAAACTTTAGCACAGACTGCAGGTCGTATTTATGAAGGGGTTTCATTGTAACTTGGTATGATGACTCAGTATAATGTCTAGATGAGGACGTCCCCTTTTGGTTGCGATCGGTCAACTGTGGTGGCTATACAGGCCCGAAGCCCATAAAACTTTTAGCACAGTCTACAGGTCGTATTTATGAAGGGATTGCATTGCAACTTGATAGGATGGCTCGTTTTGGGATAATTTCACTGCAACTTGGTAACTTTCGTTGACATACATTCACTGTGAAGGCCACATACATTAACTGCGATGGCCACATTAATCCACCCCAAAGTTCTTTAGTACAGTCTACATCTCGTATTATTTTTATTGAAAACAGCATACAGGGAACAGAAATTAACATATTCCCAATTATCACAATTCTTGTCTTATTTCATAACCCTTTCATAAACATTGAACACTATCCTTTTCATCAAACACAACACACAGACAAGTTAAGCTACAGTGTCACTGACACTTTCGTTTCATGATTTTTTTTTTCTGTTTGCAAGGAATATCAATCACAGCAGTAAGTGGATGGATTTCAGTGAAATTTGGTATGAGGGATTCATGTGACAAGCGCTCCTGTTCATTTTAGAAAAAAAACGCCCGAGTATTTTTTACCAGAGTTACGGTGCTTACTTTGTCAATTTTTCATGATTTTTTGGTCCTTACTTTGTTTTTAATTCATTTACTAATTGTGGGATTGAATACCGCATGTACATATTTTACTTTATGCTGTGTTCTGGTTATATATTCATGTTTTTAATTCATATATTTCAATCAAGTACTGCAGAGGGGGTATAAATGCCTTCAGCAACAGCTCTTGTTTTGATTTGGTGCAAAATGAGGAAAATTGTTTTTAAATCTTCTTTGTCAGATCCACCACTCAGAATTGTTTGATGTTTGATATACAAAATCAAAGGTGTGATCAGATTCAAGTTTGTTCAAATCAGTCCCTGGGTTCATAACTGGGCTGCTTTTAAAATCTTCGTATTCATATGTGGCAGTCAGAATTTATTGACATTCATTATACAGCATCCTTATGGGGGAGGTGGTAGATTCAAATTCATTCAAATCAAGTCTCTGCATTAATATTTGGGCTTCTCATGGACATTTATGAAGGCACAAATGTTAACCTTGCAATATGAGGAATATTCTTTGAATATCTTCTTCAAACCCACTAGTGAGAATCATTTGATATTTGGTATACAATAGCCTTATGGGGGTCAGATTCATGTTTGCTCAAATCAAATCCCTGTGTTCATATTTGTTTGCCCTGTGGAGCCAAGATTTCAGCTTAGCGCAATGTGAGGACATATCTTTGAAAGTCTTCAGATCCACCAGTTATAATCTTTTGATATTTGGTGTACAACATCCTTAGGGGGTCACATTCAAGTTGTTCAAATCAAGTCCCTGGGCTTTTATTTTGGCTCTTTATCAGAGACCAGATTTTAAGGTAATGCACTGTGAGATTTCTCTAAATCTTTCAGACCCAACAATCAGAATCTTTTAATATTTGGAATACAGCATCTTTAAGGGGGATCAGATTCAAGTTTGTTCAAGTCAAGTCACTGGGTTCATATTGGGGCTTTTTTGGGGACCCAATTTTTAACTTTGGTAACCCAAACTTGTAACTTTGTGCAAAATTATCAAACTTCTTTAAAAGTCTTCTTATTCGAATGCACTATTTGAATTTTTTTATATTTGCTATACAGCACTAGTATGAGTTATCAGATTCAAGTTTTGTTAAAATCAGTCCCCGGATCTTCAGTTTTCAAATATCCACATTAGTCTACCTCTGTTCACAAAGGTCCACATCTGAACATATAACTTCACAAAATACAATTTTGTCCACAGAGGTCCTCATTGGTTCGCACCAGACCGCATTAGTCCACGTCAGTCCAAAGAGTCCCACTACAGTACACAAGCTCCACATTGGCCCTGATCCACGTTCTTTTTGAGACTGGTCCTTAATAGGTCATAAATAACCACATTCATGCAGACTGGTTCATAGGAGCCGTGAAAGGATATTATCTATGAGTAACTTAGGAGCCATAAAGACTATAATCTACAAGCCATGAAAGCTCATCCGTGCTACTAGCATACACCCCAGAACAACCGAATTGTAGGGAACACTCAGATGGTGAAACAATATATGATTTAGACATTCAACACACTTTTCAAAGGCCAATATAACCAAAATGGGTACAGAGAAGCCATACTGTGGTACCATACTAGAGAAGCATGCATCCTCCCACGATGCTACGTGAGCTAGCATTAGATACTGCGCATAACAACCATAGGATGGTAAAAAGCAACAGGGGAGTCACTGGGGCTGTTACCAAGGGCTAACATTAGGACAACAGGGGTACGCGCAATACACCCTGTACTACGTTTCTAGACAACTACAATACCAAATGATGCCTGTACTAGGATCAAACTGCCCATCGACGCCTTCCTACAGCTACAGCTTACTGGGACGTGGCCCCATGTGGAATCTTTAACGATATGGGCGTCGGCCTATTGGTTAACCTCAAACCCAACTCGGTTGCGCCTACTCCAAAAGCAACTGCTATTGAATTCCTCCGCGTAGGTAATTATCTCCAAACTGCTAGGATGTTTGACCTTTGCGACCGCTGATGCAACACGGTCACGATGTATTGTGGATGTCACATGTGTTGTCATGGTAGCCCGCATGAGCTGCTATGTTGTGATACCATTCCCATGATAATGGGTGGTGTTAGTGTGCATGCACAAGGGCCGAGCCTTGGGCATATCCGGGTTTAGGAAAGGTATGGTATTAGGGACGACGAAAGGCCTGATAAGAGGGAAGGGGGAAGTAGGACAGGAGGGATGGGAAAACCTCATATTATAAAAATGAAGGAATCACGAAGGCTATGGTCTAGGCACAATAAATCACAAAGGACGTGGTCAAGGAGCTAGGAATTATATGGGATCTATGTAGGGGCAATGGAGGCATAAGAGCTGTGTAGGAGCCATATACGAGCTAGCATCCAGTACCCGTATGTGTTGCACGTAATGTGCGCACATTACACACAGGCACATACTGGTATGTAGGACGAGTGCCCATGTACTGCCTGCGATGTGTATACAAATATATTTAACGCAGTGTGTAACAGCACACGGGAACTTTTCATGGATGCCTGGCATCAAATTGAACAGAAAACTGTATATAAGCCGATTGTGAGCTAGGAGCCTTGGAGGTATTTGTAAGTCGTATATTTGCTAGGAGTGATACGCGAGCTGGTAGCCACGAGGGATATGGTCTACGAGCAACTAGGAAACTGTCCCACTTGCAGCACCCGACCTTCGGCACCTATATCTTAGAGCAGACTCCATGTCGGCACCGGTTTTTCCGTGATGACTCACATTCGAAGCCAGTCACTACTCAAGAGACTCATTTCATTCTATGAAGATTATGGTCTCGGAACCACGATGGCCCGGAGTCCTGCAAATCAGACCTAATCCTACCCATGCTATACTACAGTCCGCCTTTCCTCATTTTCAGTTCCCTCATGTTAAGCTAGGAGCCATAAAGGCAAACCAGAGCTTTTCCATTCCTGTTACACTAAATAAATGCCCCCTTTCCCCGACCATTGGGCTGTGTCTGTTCTGCCCACTACTTGGCCTGTCAAGATTAATCGAAAAGTCGGCTAATCGTCGGAAACACCCATGATCGACTATAATTTCAAAGTCGACGATTATGGGTTTTCATCACTTATGTACTGATTAATTATTAGTTGTTACTCTCTTCCCATGGTGATCGTGAGACGTGCCAGAGACTGTAGAGTGTCAAAAGACATTGTAATTGATACGAGAAAGAAGTTTTAAGATACAACACATGGCACCAGGTCTGGCATTCTGGAAAGTATGGGAGAGCAAATAATTGACCTTCCCTGTTTATCAAGGAGTGTCATTGCCTTCTTACATCTCAATGCAGCTATTATTAGACTCTTTACCACCTAGGGTCCAACCCTGAGCTCAGGCTCAGGTTTGGGTCTGACGTGGTCAGGAGTCCGAATTTTCCTCGGAGAGCAGCGGGCGTGCAGCATGCCTGCATGCCTAAAGAATGTTCGGCCCGAGGAACTAATTACCAAAAATATTGTTTTCTATATAGTTGTTTCTGGAGGTCGCAGAATACAATTAAAGTCGACTTTAATCGATTATTCTTCTTCAAAAGCCGATCGTGAAATTTCATACTCGTGCCAACCCTACCCACTACATTAGGTTAGTTTTTCCGTGTGTGTCTCCCAGTCATGCAGTCCTGACTCCCGGCAAGTTGGCCTAATCCGTCACGGTTGGTGTGCAACTTCATATGAATCGCCGGATGGTGTTTTGTTTGCCCATTGGCTATTTAATTGTACCATGATAAATCGTCTAAAGGTCCTTTCATGCAATATCGTCAAACATTCGTCACATTTCATAAAGTGCAAGCTATTCCAGCATGGAGTCAGAGGAATAGTCATAATGTTGATCAAAAATGTGTTAGTCTAAATTTTACCGTTTGGGATTGTCCCTCGAATCTCGTTTTGAACTGTTCGGCCCTTTATTATTAAGTCTATCTATTCAATACCTCTGTGTGGGCCCAGACCAAAGTGAAATGCAGAAACACATGTGGATGTCTCGCTCTTTGTTCTGTGGACAGGGCTCTTTGAGAACTGATGCAAAATCCGTCAGACGCGTCTACATTAGGGTGCAAAAACCAGACTGTATTCTGTTTGTGGTGGGGGAGTAAGAACTATCTTAACTGTTCACTCAGTATAATGTCTAGATGAGGAAGCCCCTTTTGGTTGCGATCGATCAACCATGATGGCTACACAGGTCCGAAGCCCGAAAACCTTTAGCACAGTCTACTGGCCGTATTTATGAAGGGATTTCATAGTAACTTGATAGGATGACTCGTTTTGGAATAATTTCACTGTAACTTGGTAACTTTGGTTGACATACATTAACTGTGAGGGCCACATTAACCCACCCCTCGGTTCGTTAGTACAGCCTACACCTCAAATTATTTTTATTAAAAACATAACATACAGGGAACAGAAATTAACATATTCTCAATTATCACAATTCTTGTCTTATTTCATAATCCTTTCATAAACATTGAACACTATCCTTTTCAAAAGAAAAAAACACACAGTCAAGTTAAGCTACATTGTCATTGACACTTTCATTTAAATTACCCAAACACCAATCCGGGCACATTTACTCTCTGATCGACAGCACGAACTGCAAACATGCCTATCTCGTCATGGTTTATAGTGTGTATCCCCCTGAGACTCAGACCTTCAAACCTGTCCCCTTGGTGATGGTGGTCAGAACAGCGTTCCACATAGAGTGTTCGAACACAGAGGACTTGTTCGAACACTGAGAGTGCGCTCGGAGAACGGTGCATAACCCTCCAGTTGTCAGAAAACACGGGAGCGTGTGAGAGTGTCCGTTGAACTGGTGCCGTAGTTGAGGATGTGTCTGAACTGGAGAAGATTCCAAAGCGGGTTAACTCCCCGAACGACATCGCTGGTGAGGATGTCTGGTGGTAGTAAACGCGAAGGATACGCTAACTTTACAACAACCGTGAGTGGCTCACTCAAAGTAGACCGTCGTACTTGACAAGGACAGTGTTAACAGTTCATGTGATATTATTTAAGTACAGACATCTGAGTGCTATTTACACTAGCGCTGAGAGCGGAGAGGGGATGATAAGGGGCAACTGCCCGGATTTTTGGTGTTTTAAAAATCTGAAATCGTGGGAAGGCTTTTTGTACTGGCCTCCAACGCTGGTGGAGGTGGCAAAGTACGTAGTTGCATTACTGACCAGGTTCCATTCACATGAAAAAACACCTGTTCCAGTTTGTCGATTTTCCACCGATCTTCGGTGGTCACGATTACCTTTGGAGAAATAATGCACCATACACACAGAAATACAGGTTATAAATTACCCAAATTGTAAGAAAATAATTGAAGAGATTTTGTCAAGAAAATGTAGGAGAATCATTCTCCTAGCACTAATTTAATCAAATTTTCTGGTGGAGGCCTCAATATCATCACTTTGCGCCTTCGGCGCTCGCAGGACCCATAACTCTCATTCTACACATTGTTCCCGGGCCCGTCCAAGCTCTCGGCGGCCGTGGCCTTTTAACAATCTCTCAGAAATGGGGTAACTAATACTAAATATGGAACTTGTTTCATATGCGTTTAAATGCATTTAGGCTACAATCCACTGTGAACCGTGACCTTGGAGTGATTTATACATAGTACACACAACGAAGAACCTTAATATTCTGTGTCCTTTGTCACTTCTATTCCAACGGAGTATGTTCATCTATAAATGATAATGTTTTATCTCTTTACACCCCCCCCCCCCCCCACACACACACTCACCACTCTAGAAACATAAACAAATTTACTAAAGTAGTTCTGTGTATAAGAATGCGCCAGAGCAGTTTGAAAAACACGCTCGCCTCTGTGAGGTGAGCACAATCAGGCCCTCCTTGGTATCTCTTGTTTTCTGTTTATTTTCTTTTATAACTTTTAGTCATTATATTTTTCATGTATTTGTTCAATAGCTTCTTTAATTTATTTTTCTAACACTTGTGTAATCAAACACAGATATAAGTATTTATTTTTTTTTCTATCCACTCTTTCATGCATTTAAAAATGGGATAGCCAGATTTCTTCGGCCATCAGTGCTGTAGCACTGGGCACTGTGAGGTTAATTAATCCCTTGCGCGTTCCTCTGACAGAAGTTATAATGTCTAAATTTATATACATGAAAACACGAATATTATCCCGACTATGATCAGAGTATCGTCTGTTTCGAAAGTTTTTAGATTACAATAACCGAGTTGAACATCAGTTTGCTTTTCACTTTCAACTTCCGATCATCTTGGTTTATCATTTTGTTGAATCCCTATAAGAGTGCGGTTGTTATTAAGTCTGCTGGCAGTTCTTTTCAATTATTTTACAATTATTTTCTGAAAAGCACCCCGCAGTGCCATGCTTTCCAAAGATAATCGTAAAATAACCTCCGAGTCACTATTGAAATTACTGGTTAGCTGGCGTCTTTGAATTATTATGTTTTATGGTAGTGTTAATTCACCCCTCGAAACATTACTGCCGCTGCCAGTTCATTTGGAATTATTTACTGAAAGGCACGTGCGATTGTTTCCAGTAACTTATCGCAAACTAATTTTCTATTAAATTTTTTTTTTAGCCTTTTCCGAATTTTAATTAGCCTTTGTTTTTGGTAGTGAGTTCAGTTTGATTGGGATTCGTGCAAATTCATTCGCCAAAATATTAGGTCTGCAATTATCATTAGTTCTTCCAAATTATTCTTCAAATTTGACTGAAAAGCACCGCGCGAAAACAATTTTCTCAGTGAAATACCTGGTAAATTAATCTAAATAGTATATCAGCTTTCAGGTAGTTGTCTTTTAACCCTTTACCTAACATGAAAAGCAGACGACACTTGCAAAAAAAAATTATTGAATAACTAATTTTTTTTCATTTTTTGTCTCAAAAACATAGGTTATGACCCCCTCATTGGAACGACATTGAATGATTTGAGACAAAAAATGAAAAAATAATAAAAATTAATTGGCGATGTTTGAGAATCGCGCTGGCGGTTTTGACCGTTACGTTGGGTAAAGGGTTAAGTATCATCATTTAAAACGGCGCCTAACTTGTAAAGATATTGCAGGCCTTTGTTCAGACAAATATCTAGGGCCTATATGCAAATGTAAATATTTGATTTCAGTCGCATAGTACACATAAATCATGAAAATCACTTGCGGGGCTCTGTTTTGGAAAAGACGTAACAAATCATTCTGAACCCACCCCGGAAATCCCGAGACCAAAAAGCGCCAGATCCAAAGACCGGAACGTAAGGCCCAAAATGCGAATCGCACGAGGTCGAAAGGCATTGACCCTCTAGTTTGCTGCTGGGACGAACAAGTCCCCAGCCCCGCCCCCCTCCCCTCCCCAACACACATACACCAACAGAGAACAGAGAATATAAGGCGCGTCCGTGAAAATGGTTAAAATAGCCGTTCTTTGAAATTCCGAAGTGTGGTACGTACGAATTGTCACCTGAGTGTTATCCGTCCCTCAACCCCTTCCATTTTACTCCTTTTTTATTTTATTTTTTATTTTGCTCACGTTTGTTCCTTTTAAGAACATAAAAAATACTGCTGGCCTGAATTGCCTAAAAATAATTTAGACCTATCAGTTAACTGAATGTGACTTTGTTGGCGGGAGTCATGCGCTTCACGGTTTCGTTTTCTGTGGAATTGGTACAGTTTGTAATGCAGGTTTGAATTTATGTATTTGTTAGGATGCATTCACAATCAACACTCACCAGTAAGCAGCCACGCCCTAACGGTGCTTATTTCCATCGGATTGTTCAGATTTGACTCTTGCGACAAAGAGTGCAGATTAGTTTCTATGGATGGGTTTTCGTTTCAAATTTGATTATTAAAATGCTTGGTGGGCGATTTGAAAACATGGTGGCCCAGAGTGCGCAACGAAACTCGTGCACTTGAAACTTATGAAATGTGTCATAATCACATCAACAAGTTTTTATTTGTTCATGGATGTTAAGTGAATAGTAGTAGATCATCTGCAGTAGTCAGGGGCATAGGTGGGAGGTGGGAGACACCATGGTAAAACTTTAGTTCGACGATTAAGCAAGAATGTTGTTTAAAAATGGAGGGGGGGGGGGGGAGTGGGGTGGGGGGAGGACTGATTTCTGCGCCCGTAGAATTTTATTATTTTTGTAAAGGTTATTTCTTGAATCTCTCGTGTATTGTCTAGTTTGCTTTTTTTTCCACGGAGTATATGCTGGGGAAGGGCATAATATATCTTTCCCCTCCCTCCCCCATATACTGAATCGGACTGAAGGAGGAGTGGATACCTATCTTAACTCACCTGGGCATCTGAGTCATGAAATTCATTTATAGGACGTATAATGCATATTGATGAGACTTATTGTCACGGAGTTGAGACATATTTTGAGGATGTCATTGTGGGAGGGCTGGTGATGGTATTGTGACCTGCATACTCCCTTTCCCCCAGCACCCAGTCATGAAACTTATTTTTTCCCAAAAATTATTATTTAGATAGCACATATAATGTGTACTGTTGAGACTGGACGATATTGTGTGGAGAAAAAGTTTTGTGGGGACGGGGAGATATTGTGTCCTGCATTTGAGCCGTGAAAATTATTTTTTTCTCAAAAATTTATTATTTAAATTGTACATAGTGCATGTAATGCATATTGAATTCACACACATTACATTGTTGTATGTCTTTCCTCTGATAATTGGAAATAAATATTGTTTAAACTAATGCATATTGAGGAGACTCTGGGTGATGATGATTCAGAGAAAAAATGGAGTCAATCATCATTTTATAGGCTGTGTCCAATGTAAATATTTAGGGGGTGCAGTGGCTCGATAGGTAGAGGTGCAGGCTGCAAGCCGAGAGGTCCTCGGTTCGAATCCCACCTGCGGCAACCGCGTTGTGTCCTTGGGCAAGACACTTCATCCCCATTGCCCATGTGGGGGCACGGTGACCCTGTGCACTAAGGTGTACTGCACATCGATGGTGCACCTGTCTTCAACCAATGCTAACTCTGCTTGTGTGGAGTTAGTATGTTGGGGAGCTGACTGTTGCTTGCTGTTGCTCGGTGGTTCTCTCCGGGTACTCCGGCTTCCTCCTCCCGTAAAACTGTCGTGGTCATGATTAGTCATTGTGCAGAAATATGTGACCTTAAACACCAATAAATAAATAAATAAATATATAAATATTTTGAGAGAAAAAATAATTTTCAAGACAAGATGACAAGATGTTACAACTCTGAGTCATTAATAACATAATGCAGTTCAAAATGCATGGGTTTGCATGACTGACACACTAACAAGACTAAGTTTGTTTACCTCGACCCTATCCAGGATGACCTGTGTTATGTCTTTGGGCAAGGCACTTTATCCCAGTTGCCTACATGCGAGCATGATGACTCCGTGTACTAAGGCGTACTGCACATCGATGGGGCACATGTCTTCAACCGCTGTAACCCTGCTTGAACAGAATTAGAATGTTGAGAAGCTGACAGTTGCTCAGTGGTTCTCTCCGGGTACTCTGGCTTCCTCCACCCGTAAAACTGTCATGGTCATGATTAGCCAGTGTGCACAAGTATGTGACCTTAAACACCAATAAATAAATTGCTTTCCTCTATTTACTAATTTCCTCAAATCAATCTGTGTCACTCGTTTGATTCAGAGCACAGTTTGCACCCTACACATGCACAGTTGTTGTATTTATGTTGGATTTTCCTGAACGTGCTGATCACGTTCAGGAAAATCCTACATAACTACAACAACTGTGCATGTGTACGGCGCAAATTTTTCTCGAGGGGTTATGGTATGAAAAACCAATGACATTGAATGATTGTATTTTAAAATTGGTTAAAACCATATGAACCACTGATTCAGTAATAGCAATGACACTACATTCCACGATGGGATTAACTTTGGTCGTCGTGTCACTTTGAAGCTACATTACTGAATGACAACAAAGGGAGCATATCAAGGGAGATAACATGTTACAACTATGCATTTACCCAACAGATTTCTATGAACACACTTCAGGAAGACCTCCAGTACAACAATTGAGTCAGTGCCTGGCCTCCCCTTATAACATAAGTTGACGAGTCCGGATACAGATACTTTGAACTTAGTTGAGTTTAATTCATACATATAATTGGGGGTCACAGGCTGGCCATGCACTATTACAAATGGAATACATCTGTTTATACTTATGGGTAACTTACCAGGTGTGTTTTCAGTTTCGAGAAATACTTGCCTAATTTTTAAACACCAATTTCTAATTTGTATGAATTTGTAATTTGGGCACGGCATTTATCGCGGCGAATTTGGGGGAATATAAAGGCATATACTCGTCTTTTAATTTGTTATAGTCCCAATATGTCATACGTTTGCTTATTTTAAATTTCTGTTCAACTTGTTACCTAAATGAGCGCTTGCAGGTTTTATTTCCAGACCTGGTAGAGGGAATTAAAAAAAAAATGCTGGGTCAGCATATTTGCAAAAATTAAAAAAATCGTCTCCAGAAACACTGATCAGGTAATTGGGCTCGATACAGCAGCCCAGCTTTTAACTTGGTTCAATGTGAGAAGTTGTAAAGAATCATCTTCTCCAGAATCACTAGTCAGTCTCTTTAATATTTCGTATATAACATCGTTACATGGGCCAAATTCACATTTGTTAAAATAAAGTCTCCCAGCTAATATTTGGGCTCCTTAAGGAATAATCTTTGAAAATCTTCTTCGGATCCACCAATCAGAAGGGAAATCAGATCTAAGTTTGTTCAAAACCAAGACCATTTGTTAATATTTGGGCTCCCTATTGGATCCTGAATTTTAACTTATTCCAATATGAGGAATAATCTAGAAAACTCTTTTTGCCCAGAACCACTTGTCAGAATCATTTGCTATATGGTAAACAGAATACGTACACGAGTCAGATTCAAATTTATCCAAATCAAGCCTCTGGGTTAATAATTGGACCTGGGATCCCCTGAATGGCCCCATTCCCCTCACCCTAAACACACCTTCCCTAGTTAATGTAAATTGCTACGAGAAGTCTGACATCGGGGAAAGTGTGAAATAAAAACTTTCGTGCTACCAACGCAATGCGTACGACCATAATAATCACAGGTTACACCAAACAGGAGCAGGAAACACATTGTAACATTATACAGAAATGTTGGTCAGAGATCAATCAATGACACTCTCTGAGATTGCAAAGACCACATGCTGGTCATATGACAGTGTATGAGAGCTTCGGCAAACTTAAAGTCAATCAGTGACTGACATCACAACCGCATGCTTTTTGATTTCCGCCTGATTACTTCTGAGTAAACTTTTGCGACATATAACAGTTGTTGACATCCCTGTACATGCAATTGTTGTTGTACTGGATCATCCATGCCACCATGGGCCGGTATTGTTGGTAAGTACTGTAATCTGTATAAATGATTTTTCACTTGAACTTCTCATTGGTCCTTATTCTTTGGCAATTACCAGCTCACGGAATGTGAAAACTTACATAAATATCGCTGTGGAAAACCTCAAAATATCCATCTGATGCAACAAAATGGGGAGGGGGGGGGGGGGAGAATTTAAAATTTTCCTACCACAGGCTGGACCATGGTCTGCCCGTGGTAGTGATGATGCTTGGTTGCCCCATTTTCCCCAAATTTCTGGCCCCCAACATTTTTACCTCAGCAGAAACCCTGAATAAAGTGAACATAAACCATATTTATATGATAATCTTTCAATGAACCCTTCAAAAATACTAAATCAACTCTGAGAACAAGGATCAGTGATCTAAGAATGTTGGAAGTAGCTAAAATGATTTTCACGAAGTCGTCTTCCTTAAAGCAATGCTGTAACAATGAGAAGTTTCATTATTCCTCTCTGTTTTCACCTATGATGTCTATTCTGTGCCAAATGGATTCTGCAATTCTTCACCTCATGCAACCCCAAAGACTGAAATGGGTATCACAGGTAAATGTTTTAGTATCAGTTATTTGTGTCCATTCTTTGGGAAGCCTTTGATACAAACTGCTTGTTGCCAATACACTCTCCCACATGATTCTTATAGTTGAGAGAAACAGAGTCACAAATTGATTTTTTAAAAAATTAAAAAAAAAAAAAATAACCAACCCTGCCTTAGGCCAGGCCTTTATATTACCACAAATTCAAGCCGGTAAAGGTTGTCCCCAAATTAGGAGATGGCTATCAACAGCTTGTTGTAACATTCTAAAATGAAGATACTTAAGAAATACTCTTGCACCATGTAAAATAGGTCTTAGAAAGCCCTGTATTATATTCTTTTTGATAGTAAATTGACATATCATGTAGTTTCTCATATTTGGGGACATTTTTAGCTCAACTTTGGGAAAGCCAAATTTGAGCTTATGCCATAGCCAGTCGTCCGCCTGTCTGTCAACAATTCAATATGGCTCGGGCTAGAAGCCGTATTTATGAACCGGTCTTTACGAAACTTCTTGGGTACCTTTGTTATGACCGTGGGACGAGAACGAGTGTTTTTGGGTCCGATCTGAAATTCAAGTTGGCCGCTGGCAGCCATTTTGTACAAAATTAGGTGCAATCAGATTTTTGCGCAGAACTTCCATTTGAAAGCTCTGATTTGAATAATTTTTTGCTTAGCTTGACAAAGTCAAGATAAGCTATTGCCATCACGCGTGTGGAAGTCTGTTAGTTTGTTAATCTGTGAGTCTGTTCACATTTGAATAATGTTTTGTATGAATGTTTAGTACCATGGGATACATCACATATAATACGGGTTTTTTTCTCGTGCGTAAATTATGCAAATTAGACTAACTTTGATGTATTTAGTGTTACTTTCAGCAGTGTAAGTGCAAATGCCAATACAGCTCAGGCTAGAGGCCGTATTTATGAACCGATCTTCACGAAACTTCTTAAGTACCTTTGGTATCACCGTGGGATGAGAACAAGTGTTTTGGGATTTGGTCTGAAATTCAAGATGGCCGATGGCAGCCGTTTTGTACAAAATTAGGTGCAGTCAGATTTTTGCACAGAACTTCCATATGAATGCGCTGATTTGAATAATTTTTAGCTTAACTTGACAAAGTCAAGATAAGCTATTGCCATCACGCGTGCGAAAGTCTGTTTGTCTGTGAGTCTGTTCACATTTTCCTTTAGCATGGGCTACACCCCGCAGTTCTTGTCTGATCATCACAAAATTTCATATGAAGGTTTGGGGTCATGTCTAGATGAGAACGTCCCCTTTTGGTCGCAATCGGTCAACCGGTATGGCAGCTTGAGCCCAAAACCAGAAAACCATTAGCACAGTCTACAGGTCGTATTTATGAAGGGATTTCATTGTAACTTGGTAGAATGCCTCTGTATAATGCCTAGATGAGAATGTCCCTTTTTGGGCATGATCTGTCAACCATGATGGCTGCCCAAGCCCGAAACCCAAAAACGTTTTGCACAGTCTGCAGGTCATGTTCAATATGGAGGGATTTCATTGCAACTTGATTTCATTATGATGGGATTTCATTGTAACTTGGTAGGATGACTCCAAATAATGTCTAGATGAGAACGTCCCATTTTGATCGCGATCATTCAGCCTTGATGGGTGCCCGAGCCCAAAAACCTTTAGCATAGGCAAAAGGTCATATTTATGGAAGGATTTCATTGTAACTTGTTAGGTTGACTCCATATAATGCCTAGATGATGACATCCCCTTTTGGTCATGATTGGTCAGCTGTGGTGGCTACAGGTACCCACAGCCCAAAAATCTTGAGCACAGTCTGCAAGTCATATTTATGAAGGGATTTCATTGTAACTTTGTAGGATCACTCCAGATGATGCCCAGATGAGATTGTCCCCTTTTGGTTGCGATTATTCAATCATGATGGCTGCCCGAACCTAAAGCCTGAAAACCTTTAGCACAGTCTACAGGTCATATTTATGAAGGGATTTCATTGTAACTTGGTAGATTGACTTCATATAATGTCTAGAGGAGAACCTCCCCTTTTGGGCACAATTGGGCAACTATGATTGCTACAGGGGCCCCGAAGCCCAAAAACCTTTAGAACAGTCTACAGGTGATAATTATGAAGGGATTTCATTGTAGCTTGGTAGGATGACTCCAAATAATGTGTAGATGAGAACGTCCCCCTTTGGGCGCGATCATTCAGCCTTGATGGCTGCCTGAGCCCCAAAACCTTTAGCAAAATAGTCTATAGGTCGTATTTATGGAAGGATTTCATTGTAACTTGTTAGGTTGACTCCATATAATGCCTAGATGATGACATCCCCTTTTAGTCGTGATTGGTCAGCTGTGATGGCTACTGGTGCCCAAAGCTCAAAAATCTTGAGCACAGTCTGCAAGTCATATTTATGAAGGGATTTCATTGTAACTTCGTAGGATCACTCCAGATGATGCCCAGATGAGAATGTCCCCTTTTGGTTGCGATCATTCAACCATGATGGCTGCCCGAGCCCAAAGCCCAAAAACCTTTAGCACAGTCTTCAGTTCATATTTATTAAGGGATTTCATTGTAACTTGGTAGGTTGACTTCATATAATGTCTAGATGAGAACAGCCCCTTTTGGATACGATTAGGCAACTGTGACTGCTACAGGGGCCTGAAGCCCGAAAACCTTTAGCACAGTCTACAGGTGATATTTATGAAGGAATTTCATTGTACCTTGGTAGGATGACTCCAAATAATGTCTTGATGAGAACGTCCCCTTTTGGTCGTGATCATTCAGCCATGATGGCTGCCCGAGCCCAAAACCCCAAAACCTTTAGTGTAGTCTATAGGTCATATTTATGGAAGGACTTCATTGTAACCTGTCAGTTTGACTCCATATAATGCCTAGATGATGACATCCCCTTTTGGTCGTGATTGGTCAACTGTGATGGCTTCAGGGGCTTGAAGCCCGAAAACCTTGAGCACAGTCTACACTCTACAGGTCATGTTCATGAAGGGATTTCATTGTAACTTGGTAGGTTGACTTCATATAATGTCTAGATGAGAACGTCCCCTTTGGACGCAATTGAGAAACCGACGGCCACAGGGGCCTGAAGCCTGAAAACCTTTAGCACAGTCTACAGGCCATATTTATGAAGGGATTTCAATGTAACTTGATAAGATGACTTGTTTTGGAATAATTTCACTGTAACTTGGTAACTTTTATTGATATACTTTAACTGTGAGAGCCACATACATCAACTGTGAGGTCATATTAACCCACCCCTCAGCTCTTTAGTACAGTGTACATCTCATATTATTTTTATCAAAAACATAATAGCATACAGGGAAGAGAAATGAACATATTCCCAATTATCAAAATTCTTGTCTTATTTCATAATCCTTTCATAAACATTGAACATTATCCTTTTCATCAAACACAGCACACAAGTTAAGCTACAGTGTCATTGACACTTTCATTTGTGTGAATGTTTAGTACCATGGGATACATCACATATAATACAGGTTCTTTTCTCGTGCAGAAATTATGCAAATTAGATGAACTTCGATTTTTTCAGTGCTACTTACACACAGTAAGTACACATGTCAATACGGCTCGGGCTAGAGTCTATATTTATCAACCGATCTTCACGAAACTTCTTGGGTACCTTTGTTATCACCTTGGGACGAGAACGAGTGTTTCTGGGTGCGGTCCAAAATTCAAACCAGTGGCCATTTTGTACCGAAATTAGTAGGGCTGAAGCGGTTGGCTCATTTTCACAACCGACTAACTGAGAACTATAACCGGATAATATCCAGTTAACTGTAGCCATTATTTCACCGAATCTGGGATCAAAACTATAGGAATTAGAAAGCAGTACTCACAGAAACTATTCTGTAGTGTGTATACAAACGAACGTTGTCGAGTACTCGACAACGTTCGTTTGTATACATACTACGGAATAGTTTCTGCGATTACTCATTACTCACGGAAACTGCCGATCCTTAACGAAGTCTTGAACACCAAAGTTGATTATTATTTCACAGTATATACAGCGCTGCTTCGAGGTGTAATCTCTCCCAAAGGAGAAGCGGCAGATTTACTACGTTTTAACCGTGGAATGGCGATCACTATCGATATTTCGGATAACCGGTTGACGTTTTTTTAATCTGTTAGGTAGGTAACCGGTTTCAAACCGGTTATCCGGTTAACCATTTCAGTACTAGAAATTAGGTCTAATCAGTTTTTTGTACACAACTTCTATACGGCTCAGGCTAGAGGCCGTATTTATTGAACCGATCTTTACGAAACTTCATGGGTACCTTTGTTACAGTGACCGTTGGGAACGGCGAGCGATCGCGCCAGCGCACCATCGCGCACCGCTTTTTCGTATACCGCGAGTAATTAGTCGCGCACGTTTATCTTCCGGTCGTGTTCAAAGCCTTCGTCGGAGTCTCCGACGAAGGCTTTGAACACGACCGAAATTCAAGTCGCCCTCCCAAACTTCCTTGGGAGACATGGCAATTTAATGCATTTTCTTATGTTTTATTTTTTAAAAACACACGCTTCCGCAAAAAACAGTAAACACGGTTGCTGTTAAAGTCCGTCACACGGCTATGAAAATAGCCTAAACTAGCCCAATTTTATATTTCTGAAAAGAATTGCAATGGCGTAGTCGTTCGAACAATTCGCCCCAACTGATAGCAACCAGCACAAAATGGCTATTTAAAAACAAAGTACCAGACAAAACAACGAATCACACAAGACACGCATCGAGTTAATTAGTATTTATTAAAGTTAACCACCGTTTCAAAACAAAAAAAAATGTATTGGAGACAGTTCGTCCATATCGAAATTGCTTGCGGTTATGCTCTGTTCCACTGAAAAATTGGCTGCATTGAAATTCGCCCCGCAATACATTGAATGTTTTTCTTTGAAAACTTGTGAAGTTTGTTGGAAGGGGGTTAAATGTAATAAGGCTACAATAGAAATCACAGGTATTTGGATGGATAAGAATGGCAGACCTTCAAAGCACCAATCGCACGTGTCAGTGAAAGATGGTTGGCAGAAATTGTCAGTTTTCTGAACAGTGTATTATTACACAGCGCAGCCGGGAAGGGAGACAACTGAAATGTTTTGTCATTTACCAAAGAAATTAATTAACTCAAATTGTTAATAACGCTTAATTTACGAAGGATATCGAAAACTTTTTTAATTTTTAACTACGCTTTTCAACTCAGGGTATTCAGAAACCATGAATGACCCAGCTTCTTATATGAACTTGAAATTTATTTTAAACACTTTAAATATTTTTTTAAAAAGAATATACCTTCTGTTACAGAGAAGAACACTCTCACCATGGGTCATACTAAATTTCAAATCCACATCGTTGACGCAAATACAAAATCAACTGCACGGTAACCTTAGTCATCACTGTTCGGCAAAGAGTTAGGGGGTATTCAGAAACCATGAACGACACAGTTTTTTGTGGGGTGGGGTGGGGGTGGGGATTTTAACCTACATTCTGTTATGTAACCATCTGACTTAGTTTTGTGTGTGTTTGTATGTTTGGATAACTTTTATTTATTTTTTTCTCCACAATTGTGTCCTCTATGTTCATTTATTTTGTCACGATGACATATACGTTTTATGTTTTTTTTCTGATTTCTCCTTCATGTCCACTGACTTCTCCCTCCTGGGTCCTGACTTCTCCCTAAAGTCTCTGAAGGGAGAAGTCACTTCTCCCTAAAATCAGCTGCCAGGCTGACCCCTGGTCGGAGAAGTGCAAAGTACAGAAGAACCTGTCATGAGCGACCACCCTTGGGACTTGCCAATTTAAAACTCCACAAACCCCTCCACACAATCACATCTAAAAAAGAATTACCGAATGTGAAGACGTTTCGGCCCAATTTCTAAGACGTTTTGGCCTCTTAGGGCCGAAACGTCTCAAGGCCGAAACGTCATAAAACCAATTATTTTGGAAATCGCGCGTTATTAGGCCTACTGATTTCTCAACAGCAATCACCACCAATCCTCGTTATTCCACCTGGGGGCGAATTGGCCCGAGGCATTATTTTTTATTTTAAAAATCACGCTCCTAAAATTTTTCACTCTCGTAAAATCTAAAAGTGGAGAGTGAATTTCCACTCTCCTGCTCTCCCGCTCCCAACGGTCACTGTTGTTATCTTTTGATATTTGGTATGCAACATTGTGGGGTGGATGTGATTCAAGTTTGTTCAAATCAGCCCACTGGATTCATATTTGGGCTCACTATAGAAGCTCGAATTCGAACTTTTGGAGCCCAAATTTGAACTTAGTGCATTTCAGGCAAATTTCTTTAAAAATCTTCTTCTCAAGATCCAGCGGGCAGAATCTTTTGATATTGGGTATGCAGCAGGCTTAGGGGGGTGAGTTTCAAGTTTGTTCAAGCCAAGTCCCTGGGTTCATATTTGGGCTCACTGTGGTAGCCCGAATTATAACTTATAGCCTCTTAGTTCAAAATGAGGAATTTTCTTTAAAAATTTTCTTCTTCAGATCCAGCATTCAGAATGTTTTGATATTTGGTATGCAGCATCCTTAGGGAGGTGAGGTTCAAGTTTGATAAAGCCATGTCCCTGGGTTCATATTTGGGCTCAGTGTGGGAGCCTGAACGATAACGTAGTTCAAAATGAGGAATTTTCTTTAAAAATCTTCTTCTTCAGATCCAGCAGATGAATGCTTTTGATATTTGGTATGCAGCATCCTTAGGGGGGTAAGATTCAAGTTTGTTCAAGCCATGTCCCTAGTTCCATAAAATTTGTCTCTCATGACTTCATTCCTTTGTAGTGTTGATGAACCATGTCTAACTGAATGTGACCCCAAATACTTCTTTGAACAACTTTGGCTGGTGAGCGATCAAGGCTCCTTGGGGCCTCTTGTTTCTTGTCTGTTCAATAACTTTAAAAATAATGACCAATGGATCCCAGTTTTTTCTGGTGTCATTACTTGTGATTGCAGGTAGGTTTCTTTCAATAACGAGCATTCTGGCAAATACAGCATGGCTATGCACTAAATAAAAAAAAAACCAAATGATCAAGGCCTAAAAAAAGTTAAAAATCTGTTTCTCAGGCCTCCTACATGGTCCTTTTGGCTGCCACATGCTCTCTTTTTATAACCAATGCAACTTAAAAAAATAAAAATTAAATGGTTTATGTTTGATATTTTACCCACGTTAATAAAATTGATGTGTCCTTTCAGTGCAAGAAGGCTTAGCAATACTTTAGCATTGCAAAGTCTTCTTGCGCTCAAGGGTAAAATACACAACCACTCATGCTATTTTGTGGCTTACAAACTTAAGAACATGAACTTTTGATGGCAAAGAAATAATTACAAAAATAAAATATAAAATAAAAAAACTGCCCGCACGCATGCAGTTTTACAAAACAATGCTCGAGAAACAAAAGATGTACTTTGTGGGGCACAATGCATCCCATTTTTAGCTCAACTTTGACGTAGTCAAATTTTTAGCTGAACTTTGATGTAGTCAAATTTTTAGCTCAACTTTGGCGTAGTCAAATTTGAGGTTATGCCATGGCCCGTCGTCCGTCTGTCCGTCCATCAACAATTCAATACGGCTTGGGCTAGAGGCCGTATTTATGAACCGTTCTTTACGAAACTTCTTGGGTACCTTTGTTATCACCGTGGGACGAGAACGAGTGTTTTTGGGTGCAGTCCAAAATTCAAGATGGCCACCAGCAGCCAATTTGTACCTTAGTTAATGCAATCTGTTTTTTTGTGCAGAACTTCTGTATGAAAGTTCTGATTCAAATAAATTTTTGTCTGAATGTTTAGTAACATGGAATACATCACATATAATAGAGGGTTTTTTCTCATGCAGAAATTCTGCGAATTAGATGAACTTTGATTTTTTCAGTGCTACTTACACACAGTAAGTACACATGTCAATACGGCTTGGGCTAGGGGCTGTTTTTATGAACTGATCTTCACGAAACTTCTTGGGTACCTTTGTTATCACCTTGGGACGAGAACGAGTGTTTCTGGGTGCGGTCCAAAATTCAAGATGGCTGCCAGCAGCCATTTTGTACCAAAATTAGGTCCAATCAGTTTTGTGAACACAACTTCTATACTGCTCAGGCTAGAGGCCATATTTATGAACCGATCTTTATGAAACTTCTTGGGTACCTTTATTATCACCGTGGGACATGAACAAGTGTTTTTGGGTGCGGTCCAAAATTCAAGATGTACCTTAGTTAATGCAATCTGTTTTTTGTACAGAACTTGTGTATGAAAGTTCTGATTCGAATAAAGTTTTGTCTGAATGTTTACCAACATGGAATACATCACATATAATAGAGGGTTTTTTCTCATGCAGACATTATGCAAATTAGATGGACTTTGATTTATTCAATGCTACTTATACACAGTAAGTACACATGTCAATACGGCTCATGCTAGGGGCTGTCTTTATGAACCAATCTTCACAAAACTTCTTGGGTACCTTTGTTATCACCTTGAGACGAGAACGAATGTTTTTGGGTGCAGTCCAAAATTCACGATGGCTGCCAGCGGCCATTTTGTACCAAAATTAGGTACAATCAGCTTTTGTACAGAACTTCTACATGTATATGAAAGTTCTGATTTGAATAATAAATTTTTGAATGAAAGTTTAGTAACATGGAATACATCCATCACATATAACACAGGTTTTTTTCTCGTGCAGAAATTAAGAAAATTAGATGAACTTTGATTTATTCAGTCCTACTTATACACAGTAAGTGCACATGTCAATACGGCTCGGGCTAGAGGCTGTATTTATGAACCGATGTTCACAAAATTTCTTGGGTACCTGTGTTATCACCTTGGGACAGGAACAAGTGTTTTGGGGTGCCTTTGTTATCACTGTGCTATGAGAACAAATATTTTAGGGTTCAGTCAGACCCACTCTGGGACTCCAAAGATTTCTTTTCTAGTTTAGCATCTAACTGTCGCCCACCTTTACAATACTTTACCTATATATACATTTATTACAGGCCACTGTCAGCATTTATTTACAGACCGTTACAATACTTTATATGTACCTTTGTTATCAGGTCATTACCTAGATGTGTGTCATTGCTGTGACACATACTATACATGTACATGTCTTACACAAGTTGAGCTACAGTGTCATTTCATTCTAGTTCTCATAGTTCATTAAGATGCAACTGAAATTGATGAGGTATATATTGCAATGCAAAATGACTGAATTTACATTAAGTGGCTGTATAATGATGTCATCGCCCAGCAGTGCTCTCTTGTTAAAGAAATGTTAACAAAACATTGTTTATTGTAGACTAAAGGTCCTGAAATACACCTTAAAATGAAGAGAGCTAAATCGAGAAAGTTAAAGGCAAATGAAGAAAGTGGTATGTACATAATCCGAGATGGACAGTATGCCAAAAACGAACTGATACCAATATCTGAGTCTGAGTATAACTTTTGCTACATTAACATAAATAACATCTGAACTCATGCCACAAACCATGCAATTTCCAGTATCACTAGTCACTACCATTGTTAAATGCAAATTTAGAGTTTAAAAGCAATATCGACGATAAACTCTAATCCTGACAGGGTAATATTCCAACTACATCATCAAGGCATGCCTTGAACGAAGGCATGCCTTGATGATGTAGTTGGACTAATTCATCAGTCTGGACTTGAGCCATCAGAGTCAAAAACAAATCACGTTTATAGCCCCTTCCAATCCCCCCCCCCCCCCCCCAACACGTCATCTTCAAGATCGTCTGCCTCTGATTGATTCGATTTGAGGTTCCATTCGATTTCAAATAACAGATTAATGATTTTGTGAGTAATTTTATTATCTTCATTCGAAAATGTGAGATTACATGCACAAATATGTTTAAATATTCACATTTGGTGTACAGCATCCTGGTGTTGGAAGGAAAGGGCTCAGACTCAAGTTTGTTCAAGTTAAGTTCCTAGGTTGATATTTGGACTCCCTAGTTTTGCATTACTGGAAATCTGGGCATTATTTCTGTGGTAGCATCCCAGTACTAGAAAAAAATCATCTGGCATGGACAACAAGAGTTATAAATAATTATAATTAAATAACTTCATTCCTCTGTATTGTTAACTAGCTGTAGATGCTAATTAAATCCTTCTTTAAATAACTATTGTCAGGTGAGCGCCTCTGGCCCATGGGGCCTCTTGTTTTTATTGTACCCCACTTTTTTCTAGCTCACCTTGATGAAGTTTCAGGTATAAGTTTGTTAAAATGAAGCCCCTTGTTTTATATTTGGGCTCAGTACAGGAGCCCAAATTTTTAACTTGGGGCAATATGGGAAATAATCTTTAAAAGTCTTTTACTTCAGACCCACCAGTCAGAATGCTTTCGTATTTGGTATAAAATATCTCTAGGGGGTTCCAGCCCTGGTAATTCACCCTCGGCAATCAGCAGTGCCGAGGAAATGCAAGGAAAGGAAAATATCCACAGCAAAAATACTGCCGAGGGTGGCTTCTTCAGAAAGCCTTGTGGAGGTAGTAATTGCACAACTTCCAGGTTACACAAGGAATGAAACCATGTCGGTTGCACTACTCTGTATTGCTAATCTTACAATTTACAGTACAAGTTGCAGCATAACCACTAGAAGCTATCCGTTCTGCTTCTTCTATGTTGATAACACATGAATCAGACATCAGTTTCTGGAAAGCTCTCCCAGAGCTTTCAGAAACTGATGTCAGATTCTGGTGTTATCAACATAGAAGCAGTGAGATACTTAGTTTTTGGTTAGCTGCATCTTATTTTCACTCATTATATACATATTGAGCAAGTTGCCTGCATACTTCCAAGATTTCTTTCTCAGCATTCACATGGTTCATGATAATGGCATGAGCAGATTGAGTTAAAGATTCTGCACATTGATTGTGACTATATACACATGTATCCCGAACTACTTTCACACGTTAAAGTTACTTGAAAGTTTTCACTTCACCGCATACTACATATACATGGCAACTGAGACTATGACCTGCCCCCTGATGATTTTTACTCAATCGAACAGGCTTCACAGCAATTGCCGTAGAAGAATCAGTTTTCCACAGCAATTTTTTTGCCGTGGAAACAAGGATGAATTACCAGGAATGGGGTTCAGATGTAAGTTTGTTTAAATCAGGTCCCTGGATTGATATTTGGACTCCCTATGGCATCCCAAATTTTAATTTAGTGCAATGTGGGAAATTTTCTTTAAAAATCTTCTTCAGATCCACAGGTCAGAATCCTTTCATATTTGTTATTCAACATCTCAGGGGAGGGGGGGGGGGGGGAGAGGGATATTCTAGTTTGTTCAATTCGAGAGCCTGGGCTAATATTTGGGCACCTATGGGAGCATGATGTGTTCAATTTGAGTGCCTGGGTTGACATTTGAGCACCCTATGGGAGCACAAGTTTTAACTTTGTGCAATAAGAGGAACTTTCTTCTAAAATCTTCTTGAGATCCACCTTTCAGAATCCTTTCATATTTAGTATACAATGTCTTGGGGGTGGTCCAATTCAAGTTTGTTCAAATTGGGCCCCTGGGCTCATATTTGGTCTCTATGGTAGCCGAAATTTTAAATAAGTGCAATATGAGGAAATTTCATTAAACATCTTATTCTCCAGATGCACCAATCCGAATGGTTTCATATATGGTATACAACATCTCTTGGGAGATCAGATTCACGTTTGTTCAAATTGAGAGCCAAGGTTAATATTTGGGCTCCCTATGAGAGTCTGAATTTTAATGTGGTACAATATGAGGGAATTTCTTTAAAAATCATCTTCTTCAGATTGACCTGGCAGAATCCTTTCATACTTGGTTTACAACATCTCTAGGGGGATCAGATTCCAGTTTTCTTCTACTCGAGTGCCTGGGTTAAGATTTTGGGCTCCCCATGGGAGCCCAAATTTAAATTAAGTGCAATCCTGGGGATAATCTTTAGAAATCTTCTTCAGATCCACCAGCCAGAATGCTTTCGTATTTGATATACAACATATCAACATATCTTGGGGGGGGGGGGGGGGGGGGGGGGGGGGGGGGCGCAGATTTCAAATTGGGGTCCCTGGGGTTATATTTGAGCCCAAATTTTGAGCTCCATATGATTAACTGAAGAATAGGGGAGCTCCACTTTTTACATTATTATCAACTGAAGAAAAGGCATGATGCCTGGACTATTTTTGTCACTACTGAGGGGCTCAAGGCTTGACAATGGATCCTATGGAGATTGATTGCTTAATGTAGTACATTCATTTGTGGCTTTGGTTTATATAGGGTTCTGTTCAAAGTAAGCGCTTCAGGACCCATAGCGTCTCTTATTTAAAAAGTGGTGTATACAGTACTGTGCCCGTCCCCCCCCCCCCCCCCCCCCCCCCACACACACACACACTCATTTATCCATACATATACATATGTACGTATGTCCGTCCTCTCTCTGATGGTCTGTTCGAGTTATAACTTGAACACTACTGCACAGATTTTGATGAAATTTCATACAAATATTCACTATCATGAGATCTTTCATGAACATCACTGTTTTTCTATTGGAATATTTTTCCTGTGATTTATGACCCTTTGAATATACAAAATAGCTAGTCTTTTGTCTGTTCGACTCAAATCTTAGGTTTGGGTTATCAGATCACGATGAAATTTATGGTGGTAGCATCCAAGTACCAGAAAAAAAATCATCTGGCATGGACAACAGAGTATAAATAATGAAATAACTTCATTCCTCTGTAGTGTTAACTACTTATAGATGCTAATTAAATCCTTCTTTGAACAACTATTGTCAGGTGAGTGCCTCGGGTCCATTGGGGGTCTCTTGTTTTTTTAGCTCACCTGAGCAAAGCTCAGTGGGAGCTTCACACTGATCACATTCTGTCCGTCGTCTGGCGTCATCCTGCGTTAACTTTACATTATCGACTTCTCCTTCAAAACCACTAGCCCAGTTTTATTCAAATGTTGGGTAAATGTTTATTACCTAATGCCAATTCAGATTCGTTCAAATGAAGTTGCCGCTCCTCCTGGGTGGTGCCATGCTCCCAAGGGGCACCACAATCTTTGAAAATCTTCTTCTCATGAACCAGCAGTAGCAGAGACTTGATATATGGTATGCAGCTTCAAAATTTTGGGCCCTGCCTGAAATTTTCTATTTTCCAAACCGAGAGGCTGATTTGAACCAAATTTTATGTGAGGGCTTATTGGGTCATAAGTACCTAATTTATGCCAAATGTTTTTTTCCTGTAGCCCTGTGGGAACCGCAGGAGCTAAAAATAGAAAAAAATTAAAATACCCATATCTCCAAAAGTGCACGGCACTGAGAATTTTTATTTGGTGTGAAGCTTTCTTAGGACCAACAGAAAGGATTGGTAAAAAAAAATTGCCATCGGTTTTATCATAGGATACAGTTTCGGGACTTTGAAAAAGTGCTGAGTCAGCACTTTTTAACACTGTAGGCAATGGGAAAAACATTAAAAAATCTTCTCTTCTCCAGATCCAGCAGGCAGAATCTTATGATATTTGGTGTGCAACATTGTAGGGTAGATCTGATTCAAGTTTGTTCAAATCAGCCCCCTGGGTTTATATTTGGGCTCACTACAGAAGCTCAAATTCGAACTTCGTGCCTTTCAGGCAAATTTCTTAAAAAATCTTCTTCTCCAGATCCAGCAGGCAGAATCTTTTGATATTTGGTATGCAACATTGTGGGGTGGATCTGATTCAAGTTTGTTCAAATCGGCCCCCTGGATTCATATTTGGGCTCACTACAGAAGCTCAAATTCGAACTTCGTGCATTTCAGGCAAATTTCTTAAAAAATCTTCTTTTCCAGATCCAGAAGGTAAAATCTTTTGATATTTGGTATGGAACATTGTGGGGTGGATCTGATTCAAGTTTGTTCAAATTGGCCGCCTGGGTTCATATTTGGGCTCACTATAGAAGCCTGAATTCGAACTTAGTGCATTTCAGGCAAATTTCTTAAAAAAGCTTCTTCTCCAGATCCAGCAGGCAGAATCTTTTGATATTTGGTATGCGACATTGTGGGGTGGATCTGATTCAAGTTTGTTCAAATCGGCCCCCTGAGTTCATATTTGGGCTCCGTATAGTGCATTTCAGGAAAATTTCTTTAAAAATCTTCTTCTCAAGATCCAGTAGGCAGAATCTTTTGATATTGGGTTTGCAGCATGCTTAGTGAGATTCAAGTTTGTTCAAGCCAAGTCCCTGGGTTTCATATTTGGGCTCACTGTGGTAGCCCAAATTATAACTTAGTTCAAAATGAGGAATTTTCTTTAAAAATCTTTTCTTCAGATCCAGCAGTTGGAATGTTTTGATATTTGGTATGCAGCATCCTTGGGGGGGGGGGGGGGGGGGGGGGGAAGATTCAAGTTTGTGCAAGCCATAACTTAGTTCAAAAGTTTGTTCACGCCATAACTTAGTTCAAAATGAGGAATTTTCTTTAAAAATCTTCTTCAGATCCAGCAGTCGTAATGTTTTGATATTTGGTATGCAGCATCCTTAGGGGGGGGGGGGGGGGGGGGGGTGATTCAAGTTTGTTCAAGCCATGTCCCTAGGGTCCATATTTGGGCTCACTGTGAGAGCTTGAATTGTAACTTAGTTTGAAATGAGGAATTTCTTAAAAATCTTCTTCTTCAGATCCAACAGTCGGAATGTTTTGATATATGGTGTGTAGCATCCTTGGGGGCCAAGTCCCCTGGGTCCATATTTTTGGGCTCCCTGTGTATAACTTAGTCAATATGAGGAATTTTTCTTTAAAAATCTTATTCTTCAGATTCAGCAGTCGGAATGTTTTGATATTTGGCATGCAGCACCTTAGGGGTCTGAGTTTCAAGTTTGTTCAAGCCAAGTCCCTTGGTTCATATTTGGGCTCACTATGGGAGCCCAAATGACAACTTAGTTTTAATGAGAAATTTTCTTTAAAAATCTTCAGATCCAGCAGATGAATGCTTTTGATATTTTTTATGCAGCATCCTTAGGGATTGGGGGGGGGGGGGGGGGGGGGGGGGGGGTTAAGATTCAAGTTTGTTCAAGCCATGTCCCTAGGTCCATATTTGGGCTCACTGTGGGAGCTCGAATTGTAACTTAGTTCAAAATGAGGAATTTTCTTTAAAAATCTTCTTCCTCAGATCCAGCAGTTGGAATGTTTTGATATTTGGTATGCAGCATCCTTGTGAGGATTGGGGGGGGGGGGGTGGGGGGGGGGGCGGGGATGATTCAAGTTTGTTAAAGCCAAGTCTCTTGGTTTATATATGGGCTGTGGGAGCCTGAATTATAAATTAGTTCAATATGAGGAATATTCTTTAAAAATCTTTCTTTTTTTCAGATCCACTGGTCAGAATCTTTGGATATTTGGTTTTCTTAAGAGGAGCAGATGCAACTTGTTGAAATCAATTCTGTGGGTTGATATTTAAGCTACCATGCCTCAGGCCCCCTGGAGCCTCTTGTTTTTTATTGGTGATCCCACACACTCACTAATTGTTTAATACCTTGCGTCCCCACTGAGAACAGTCTATCCTCTCTGAAAAATGAAGTGAAAAGAATACGTTGGTCTAACTCATGGTTATACATGCTGAAACAGTGGAAGGGAACTCCATCCAAAACACAAATACACAACTGACAACCAATGAAAAATTAGAAGTTGTTGACTTTAAATGTTGATTGACTCCACAACATATTATTTGCACATGAAATAAACTTTCCTTGAAATTACCAAGGATAAAAATACCCACATTGAAATCGCCACGTGGTTTAAGAAATAAACAAAACATGAAACTGCCAATTTGAGCACATACTTCACTTAAATGTAGCTATAGGCTACTGTTAAGAATTTTTATCAGAATATTTAATGTGCTTTTGAATGAAATTTAAAAAAGGTTTTCACGTTTTGTATACTATACTTGGTCCAATGACATATTTTAAGGCAGCAGGCCTAGATTTGGGGCTTTCAATATCAATACATGAAACTCGAGG
>CM062292.1:309463633-309525974 GCA_031216915.1 Pictodentalium vernedei | reverse complement strand
TTATTCACCACGTGGTAACTCGTCAAAACTTATCTATTTCCGTTGCATCCCAAACTGCCCCAAATTGGCAAAACGTAACTTGCAACTAATTCTTTTTGACTGCATATATTTAAAAATGGGGGGGGGGGGGGGGGGGGGTGTGACTTATACATGGCTTTAGGCAAACGGGGGGAATTCCAGGTGTGAGTTTGGGGTGCAACTTATACATGGGGGCGACTTATACACGGACATATACGGTGAGTATAGTGAATGTAAGGTTAACCGGTTAAAACATTTTCTTGACCGGTCAAAGTTTTAACCACAGGTTAACTGGTTATCCGGATAACCGCGGCAGCACTAAAACTATGTATTAATGAAAACGTAAAAAAATGCCAGATTTTTACAGTATTATTTATCAGCACACAACGTCTGAGAAGGTATACTGGAGTCGCTGTGGTAGGCAGTTGGTTGGGAGGTTGTAGCCCAAGAAATAACCTGCAAATGATCGTTTAGGTTATGTGAGGGCAGGGTGAGGGGTACTTCAATAGTAAAATGTGTGAACAAACTACAGGTTGCAACAAATAATAAAATATCAGATTCCTAATCTCACAAGTCTTGACAATCATTAAGGACTATCTCGAAGGATGCGCATTACATCCACATACAAATAAAAGTAGCATACCGTTTATCAAGCCAGAAAATAAGCAGACTGTCATCTGCAAAATGAGGTCCCCAGAGGATGAATTTAGTGATGCTACCCTGCACAACAGAGTAGCATCACTAAATTTACCATCTGCAAATCTCAATCTGAATCGGGGTCTCGAAACTAAACAGAAGGAGGTACCCAGAGCATAAATTGGCCCACTGTATGGGATAGCATCATCAAATTCACCCTCTGGGGACCTCATTCTGTAAATGTCAGACTGCTTCTTTCAGGCTTGCCGTTTATATCTTGACAAAATTTGCATCAAAATAGTTACAGTGGAGCCCACTTAATTGGATATCTCTTAACTGAACAACCCTGTTAATTGAATATAATTTTCCAACACAAAACCATTTACCACACCTCCAGTACAAATTTGACCTGTTAATTGAATATAGGTTATAGAGTAAGACCATCAAAGTGACTCAGATAAAACAGGACAGTAAGGATTGTTGCATTCAACGCTGTCCACGTATGATGCTAAGAACTTAAAAAGTCATACTTTTTTGAACATATTTCTATTTTTTAGAAGACAAATTTTGTTATCCAATTCCTTCCACATTTTTTGGAAACAAGTACAGTGGAAACTTCTCCAGGGATCGGGTCCTTTTTCTACTCACACGCAAAGGCATAGACTGTCTGGTGTTTCTGTGTGTCTTGAGTACTGACAAAGGTTACAAAATAGCCAAATGAGGCGGAGATTTGCAGAGTTATGGCCCTTCAACTAGACACGTGTAATAATGTTGGAAAATCTTGTGAATGAACTACATGCACTCTTAAATCTCTCAAGATAACATGGTTGAAAGTTGGTTTGAAAGATTAACATTAAGTGAGGATGTGTGTGACATACACAGAACCGCACATATGTTTGAATGGGTTAAGAATTATCTCACAAGATTGCTTTGGCCCAGGATATTACGAGAGTCAGAGGCTTGAGTGATATCCTGGGCCAAAGCAATCAAGTGCGATAATTCTTAAACCATTCAAACATGGGTGCAGTTCTGTATTTATTATTACACACCTCCCATGTAAGAAGCAGTCTACACGGAAATTGAACTAAAAGCGCTTTTCAGCTCGATAATTGCTGCGTTTCCTCCCTTGCCATTAGTGCATGGAGGGTTTTTTTCCAGGTTTGGTTTCGGTTTTGGTTTTATTTTTTTTTAAAACCTTGGTTTTGTTCGGTTTTTCGGTATTATTTCCAGGCCCTTCAATAAATCTAAATCTCTATCGCCTTACTAGAAAAGCCCACAGAAATGTCACCTGAGACAGCTGCCTGAGAGCTATTTAAAGTGTGCTATGTCCTACTGGCAGTACTGGGCATAGCATACTTCACTAGCACTCAGTTGACGAAGTGTTAATATGCATTTGGGGTAGATTGTATATCATTTCATTATTTTCCTGTTGTACATGTATATGTTCTATTTGGTAAATGCTATACATCAGTGTCAGTACCATAGTGGGGGTAATATATCACAAAGCTGGTATATGATGTATAGCAGTGGTGGCACCAGAATTTCAATTCAGAGGGGGGGGGGGGGGGTAGTGCATTCCCCCCCCCCCCACATTTTACTTTGCGTTCCCCCCCCCCCCCCCTCTGAATTGAAATTCTGGCGCCGCCACTGCTATACATCATATACCAGCTTTCTGATATTTTGTGTGCGGTTTTAATTTCGATAAAATAAATAATTTTCGCTTGTAACTTTTCTGTTATAATGTTTAACATCGCCATAATACAGGGACTCCATTCACTGTCCTGTTTTTTGATCCCTCACTGGACCTCTCGCCTCCTTTCGAAGTACTGAGTATGATCTCTCCCTTATGTTGTTATGTGCAAAATAAAATGGATTTATGGCATCAATGAATATCACATGGGGAGTAAATGGTCAAAGTAGATAACCCTATATAATTTGAATTATTATTTCGTTTCATGCATTTAGTATGAGATAAATATGACTGAAATAAAAAAAAAAAATAAAATAAAAAAAAATCACATGTTCCGACACTTGCCTGATTTTGTGCAGTAAAAGCCCACACTCACTGGCCACAATCGTTCTTGTGTAGGCCCCACCGGCTATTCTCACAGTCGGTGTGTGACTTATACAAAGGTAAAAGTCACAGGGGAGGTATTTTGGCTGAAAATATTGGGTGCGACGTATACATGGGAGCGACTAAAACACGGACATAATTATACAGAAATAATCGCTTTTGGATTTGCACGTTCTGCTGATGTTCGCTGCCATTTTCAAAATGCGATTACGAGGGGTTATTGTCAATTTCGAAGTTTAACGTCAAAATATGAAAAAAAAAAACGTATGGCCGGTTTTTTGGCGCCTGTCGGTTTGGTTTTTCGGTTTGCGGCAAAAACAGAACCGAAAAACCTCTATGCTCTACTTGCCATCAGAACATCACTGTTAGTTGACAGAGTACCAACCCTAATTTGCTCTTTAATTTTACAGCAATAAGTTGGTCGAAACCAATTGACACCGACAGTCCTTGACACCGATCAGTGTCATGGTCATGATGATTGAACTTCAAATAATGACTAAACTGCGGGAAATAACACAACAAAAAGTGTTTAAATAGCTGATATGTTTAGCACGTCCGCTATTAATATGACCAGTTGTGGAAAGTATTTGCCAAGCAACATGCAGTAAGAATGTTAGGGTTTTTTTAGCTCACCGAAGAGAGCTCAACTTATCACTTGCCATCCCTCTGTCGTCGTGAACTTTTATCAAACGACTTCTCCTCTGAAACCGCTAGGTCGATTTGGTCAAAACTTGGTATGGATGTTCATACCATATGTCAATTCAAGTTTGTTCAAATGAAATGGACATGCCCACTTGGGGCTCCATAGGGGGCATAACTCCGATAGCACCCTATGTATATTCGAGAAATTACTAAAAAATCTTCTTCTCCAGCACAAGTGGGCAGAATCATTTGATATTTGGTATACAGCATTATGGGGTGGATCTGATTCAAATTTGTTCAAATCGGCCCCCTGGGTTCATATTTGGGCTCAATATAGGAGCCCGAATTTGACCTTGCTGCATTTCAGGAAAATTTCTTTTAAAATCTTCTCAAGATCCAGCAGGCAGAATCTTTTGATATTTGGTAGGCAGCATTATGGGGTGTATCTGATTGAAGTTTGTTCAAATCGGCCCCCTGCATTCATATTTGGGCTCACTATTTGAGCCCGAATTTGAACTTAGTGCATTTCAAGGAAATTTCTTTAAAAATTTTCTTCTCCAGATCCAGCAAACAGAATATTTTGATATTCAGTATGCAACATTGTGGAGTGGATCTGATTCAAGTTTGTTCAAATCGACCCCCTGGGTTCATACTTGGGCTCACTATTGGAGCCTGAGTTTAAACTTGCTTTAAAAATTTTCCGCTCCAGTCCAGCAGGTAGAATATTTTTTATATTTTGTATGCAGCATTGTGGGAGTAGATCTGATTCATGTTTGTTCAAATCAGCCCCTTGTGCCATCCGTCATCTGTCCGTCATCGTGAACTTCTTTCAAACGACCTCTCCTCTGAAACCGCTAGGTCAGTTTGCTCAAAACTTGGTATGGATTAATATGACCAGTTGTGGAAAGTATTTGCCAAGCAACAAGCAGTAAGAATGTTAGGGGTTTTTTTTAGCTCACCGAAGAGAGCTCAACTTATCACTTGCCGTCCCTCTGTCGTCGTGAACTTTTATCAAACGACTTCTCCTCTGAAACCGCTAGGTCGATTTGGTCAAAACTTGGTATGGATGTTCATTACCATATGTCATATGTCAATTCACGTTTGTTCAAATGAAATAAACATGCCCACTTGGGGCCCCATAGGGAGCATAACTCTGATAGCATCCTATGTATATTAGAGAAATTACTAAAAAATCTTCTTCTCCAGCACAAGTGGGCAGAATCATTTGATATTTGGTATACAGCATTGCGGAGTGTATCTGATTCAAGTTTGTTCAAATCGACCCCCTGGATTCATATTTGGGCTCAAGCCCGAATTCGAACTTGGTTAAGTGTCGTTAAGCTGACAAGTCACAACAACAGAACAAACCTTTTCACCTCGAGCGAAGTTTTAGATGCCAGTATTACAGTCTCTCTGGCGGATTGCTGGTTTGGGATTCCAGCCTTAAAACGTCCCCCGCACAGTCACTTAACTGTGGCTTAATTAGTCCCCTACCGGTATCGCCGGAGGAGACTATAGGCTTGCACTTTGTCCATCCGTCAGTCTGTCCGTCTCAGTCTGTCAGTCTCACTTTAGTTTTCCGGAGTTTTTTTTGGAAACGCTTCAACGGAATGATTTCATTTTTGGTAAACGACTATAGAACGATGACTTACAGATCAAGTTTGAGTTTCATGCTGATTGCATTATTCTTATGTGAGCTACGGCCCTTGGAAATATGGAAAAGCACCAAAATATCAGTTTTCCTGAGTTTTTTTTGGAAACGCTTCAATGGAATGATTTCATTTTTGGTAAACTACTATAAAACGGTGACTTTCAGATCAAGTTTGAGTTTCATGCTGATTGCAGTATTCTTGTGTGAGTTATGGCCCTTGGAAATATGGAAAAGCGCCAAAATATCAGTTTTCTGGACTTTTTTTTTGAAACGCTTCAACAGAATGATTTCATTTTTGGTAACCTACTATAGAACGATGACTTACAGATCAAGTTTGAGTTTCATGCTGATTGCCTTATTTTTGTGTGAGTTATGGCCCTTAGAAATATGGAAAAGCACCAAAATATCAATTTTCCAGACTTTTTTTGGAAACGCTTCAACGGAATGATTTCATTTTTGGTAACCTACTATAGAACGATGACTTACAGATCAAGTTTCATTTGCACTCTGTCCATCCGTCAGTCTGTCAGTCAGTCTGTCAGTCATACTTTAGTTTTCCAGACTTTTTTTGGAAATGCTTCAACCGAATGATTTCATTCTTGGTAACCTTCTTGGTAACCTACTATAGAACGATGACTTACAGATCAAGTTTGAGTTTCATGCTGATTGCATTATTCTTGTGTGAGTTATGGCCCTTGGAAATATGGAAAAGCACCAAAATATCAGTTTTCCAGACTTTTTTTGGAAATACTTCAATGGAATTCATGCTGATCACATCTACGTTATAACATTTGTATAATTATTAATGCTCATTAGTCCAGGAGGGGACATTGTATTGCTTCAGCGATACGTGCACTCTTGTTTATTCTTTTTTTTAGACGAAAGAAATATGGCCATAAAAAAGAACCTCTGTTTCTCAGGCCCACGCGCATGGTCATTTTTGCAACCTTTTTATGACACCAAAAAATCTTCACAAAAAAATTGGGATATTGTACTCACTTCGGTAAATCGATATCGATGTCTTCGCAAATTTTAAATTAACATACTTCAAGCCTTTTCTACATCATACTTTAATAAAGTGGGTGGGTTTTAGCAATATTCGCGACAGAAAGTGTTTTATTCTGTAAAAGGTAAGTCATAATGACAGCAAGAAGGAAGGTGTCTTTCAGTCTGACAACAAACAATCACAAAGGGGAATGGTCGATTCGCACCACATTTGATTCGCACCAACCCTCAGAAAGTCTGCAAAGTCAGGTGCTATGTTGAATGGAACACAGTCTCCTGGCATTTATTTTTAGTAACATTTGTATTGGAAATGGCCGTCATTGGGAAGTTGTGTACTGTTATTTGAAACCGTTACGAGTTTCCCAGTTAATTTAAATAAATGCATTTGAGATGCAGGATAATTGGATAACTAATAGTAACCGTTGCTTGATATAAAAGTAACAGTCATAGTTGAAAATAAATTTCATATAGGTAGGTGTGTGTGGTCGAATTGGTTAATAAAAACACACAAACATTCGTTTTGTATTTCATTTTCAGATTTCCGAAAAATATGATTTATGGATGAACTGCCCGTTCAAATGGGTTCTGATAATTTGGAATATAATAGGGAAAAATTGCGATTCACGATTTTGTTAGACAGTTTGTGAAAGGATTTTTTTTTGGGGGGGGGGGGGGGGGGGGAGGGGGGTGTAAAATAAATCTCTGAAAGTTGACACTTCGACATTTTGATTTGTCCCAGAGACGTTTCAACCCGAGACGTTTCACCCATGAGGCATTTCGTCCTGTGTTATAATTTTCATGTTTCACTGAAAAAACAAACATTCAAATCCCACTTCATTTATGACCCAACACCTCTATGGTGAATAACCAATATATTTGCAAAATTTTGCGTGGTCCACCAGGCGTTTGGGTGGGTGGCAAATTACCACAAACAACCTCTCGGGGAGAAAAGAAAAAAAAAAAAACCCGCCCTCCCGCCCGCATGCTTTTTTGGAAAAAATGGCCTGAGAAACAGACAATCAACTTTGTATGGCCTATACTTGAAATTTTATTTCTGATTTCTCAGGGCTCGATTTGACTGGATTAGCATAGCACTTTGCTCTCCAATTTCTGAATTTTGCTATTCAAGATTTATTAGTTTCAAGTGCTTTTGGATCAACTTCTAATCAATTTTCCAGGGTGAATAGTAAATTGCTATTCAAAATTTTCAGATTAAATGAAGCCCTGTTTCTGTGAGTGACAAAAAGTGGGTCAAGTAGAAAATAAGGGCGGGGAAGTGCATTTTAAAGTCTACAAGTCCTGCAGGGTGAGTGACTTTTGCTGTAGGAAATTTCAAGGAAATTTCTATAAAAATCTCCTTGTCCAGACCCATCAGGCAAAATATTTTGATATTTGGAGTGCAGCATTGTGGTGGTAGATCTGATTTAAGTTTGTTCAAGTCAGCCCCCTGGGTTCATATTTGGGCTCACTTTAGGAGCCTGAATTTGAACTTTGTGCATTCAAGGAAATTTCTTTAAAGATTTTCTTCTCCAGATCTGGCAAACAGAAATTTTGATACTTGGTATGCAGTATTGTGGGGTGTATCTGATTCAAGTTTGATCAAATTGGTCCCCTGGGTTCATATTTGGGCTCACTTTTCAGCTCACGAAGGGAGCTCAACTTATCACTTGCCGTCTGTCTGGCCGTCCACCTGTCATCGTGAACTTCTTTCAAACGACTTCTCCTCTGAAACCGCCAGGTCGATTTGCTCGAAACTTGGTATAGATGTTCATTACCTTATGTCAATTCTAAATTCAAAATTCAAGTTTGTCCAAATGAAATGGACATACCTACTTGTTTCCCTATCTTTGACCTTCACATGGTTTAATGCCAATATTGCGGTTTGCTGTGGTGGGGCTGCAGTCGATGGTTGTAATTAGCTGACAGCGATTTAGTGATGACAATAGATCTCATGGGGGGTGGGGGGGGGGGGGTTGCAGGTAGACAGCCATTCTGGCTATACAATCTCCTCACGGTATAAACAATATTGTTATTATTTTCTAATTATTTTCTATGTCTATGTACCAATGTTTATGCCGTGAAATAAAGTATCATTATCATTATCTCAAAACAACTGGGCCATATTTAACCAGATATGGTAGGTTTAATACCTATCACACCAAGTTTCTAGTTTGTTCAAATTGGTTGACCCCCACCCACATGGGGCCCAGAAAGGGGAGATAAGTGCAAAAACCATTAAAAATCTTCTTCTCCAGAACCATCGTGCAGAAAATGTTGATATTTGGTATGTAGCATCTGTGACTCATGTACATTCAAGTTTGTTAAAGCCAAGTCCCTGCATATAACTAGACTCGTTCTGGGTGGGCAAAGTTCTTAGCAATGCCAATATCCCCTATTTTTGTAAACCCTTAACGGATTTTGTCCAAACTTGGTATGGTTGTTCATTAGAGGGCATGTAATTGATTCTCTTGAAAAAATTCACCGTCTGCCCCTGGGGGTGGGGCAGGGGCTAACAATAGTAACAAAATTCAATATCCAATCTTATTAGAACTGCGGAGGAGAAATATTTTTTTATTTTGCTTGTAGCATTACTGGGAGATGTTGAATCCAATAGGCAAAACAAAATGCCCCTAATTTTGCCCATATTGTGCAAGGGAGAGAACTCTATTTTGACACTGAACCCTATGGAGATCTATGATGACTCGGCGAAAATTTTACAATGTCATTTTTTTCAAAACAACTGGACAATATTTAACCACATATTGTAGGTATAATCCCTACCACCCCAAGATTCAAGTTTGTACAAATTAGATGGCCAAACCCACATGGGTCCCAAAAGGGAAGATAACTGCAAAAACCTTTAAAAATCTTCTTCCCCAGAACCACCTTGCAGAAAATGTTGATATTTAGTATGTAGCATCCTTGACTCCTGTACATTCAAGTTTGTTCAAGCCAAGTCCCTATATCTATATTTAGACTTCTTCTTGGTGGGGCAAATTTCTAAGCCATGCCCATATCCCCTAATTTTGTAAACCGTAGACGAATTTTGTCAAACTTTGATATGGTTATTCTTTAGCGGGCATGTGATTGATTTGCTTAAAAAAAATTAACCTCCTCCCCTGTGGTGGGGCAGGGGATAAAAATGGTAAAAAAATTCAACATATAATTTCTTATCAACCTACCTCAATCGTTTACTACAGGCTTGCACTACAGTGGAAGAACCTAACTCAGATAAAATACGTTCTATTTTAATCTTTCCCAAGATTTGGGAAAGAAAAGTGGTGTAAAAACACCATGAAAAAATAAGCCAAAACTGGGTCGAGCGCCATCGGCGCACACCCAGTATGGGATGCTCTTCCGTAGTACAAATCCTCGATTACCGTAAAACAGTGCGCAGTGCATTAATTCGTCATTCTTTTGATTATCCGCACACGTGGTGGATGTGTGCCATCTTGCTCTGTAACAGTGATATTTTAACTCGTGGATAATGGTTTTCCTGTGACTGGAATTGTAGATCTGAAGATCGTATAATAACAGGACTATTTTAAATATTCTCGTTTATATTTTCAACCACATTCTCATTGTATATTATTTACTATTCCGTTTTCGCGAATGTTTTGTTTTGACATCATGTCATTGCGATAGGTGTCAATCAGGGACTGTCTGGACAGGATTTCTTCACTCTGTTGAGGGCTGAATTTCTGTTTTTTCGGTCCCTGTCGTCTGTCTGGGTTCTGTCGTGTGCCCACCGTTTTTTTTTCTGCCACCTTCTCTCGTAGTTGAGGGTGTTCTTCTACTTTCTGTTTCTGTTGAGTTCACCTTTTTCTTCCACTGCTCTCACCTCTGTTATTTCCAGTTCGGTTCCTTTAGGGCAATTCCTTTTGCCCTCGCCTTGGTGCGTTCTCGTGGCCGTTTCTTCTGCACCCGCGGGTGGTGTGGAATGCTGTCGTTTCGCCCCCCCCCCCCCAACTCGACCACGTCAGGTGTGAGTTTTACCCCATCCAGGGGGATGTGCAGCTCCTCCCACTCCTGCGGGGGGGGGGGGGGGGACCACTGTCGTTCTGGGGTTGCCAAACTCAACCACGTCTGGTGAGAATTGCTCCGCCTCAGTGGGGGATGTGCAGCTCCTCCCACACCAGCGGGGGATGGGGAACGCTGTTGTTTCGGGGCTTCCCGACTCGACCATGTCTGTTGAGAGTTATTCCCCTTCCGTGGGGAATGTGCCGTTTGTTTTACCGTGGTGGATACTGCGGGAGCTGTTGGATTTCAGGTGACGAGATGCCTGGTTCCGGGACTATGCGCCCTCTCCAGGCGACATCTGAGGCTGTCACTAGGGTTGTGACTCCTCCTTTGGAGGCCGAGCTAGGTGGCTCTCTCCGCTTTTCCACCAGTTCCAACAGCTCCCGTCGTATCTGCTGCTACTGCTATTCTGTCTACATCGTCATTGGGCACCGTTTTTAGCCGGCCTCGGCTCATCCCTGCAAGGGTCTGCAGAGATGTCTGTAGTGTGGTTGTGGGGTAACGGCCTCAGCCTTCCCCGACTTCCAACTCGCCGAAGTCGGAAGTGGCTGCCGACTGAACCCCCTACTGTGTCTTCTCAGCCGTTGAGCACAGTAGTTTTATACCTGCAGTGGTCTGCTGCGGTGTCTGGGAGTGTAGACGTGGGGGTATCGGCCTCCGCCTTCCCTGACTTCAACTTGGCGAAGTTGGAAGTGGCTGCCGGCCGGACCCTCTACTGTGGTCTCTTCGCCGTCGAGCACCACAGTGGTGTTATTGGATTCGGATGTTCTTAGTGGGGACACTATGAACTCTGTGGCGTTTCCGTCCACTCATTCTGGCCACACGAGCAGTTTTGGGGGACCAACGTCTTTTGTGCAGCCTGGACCTTCTGCCCTGCAGAGGTCCATGGTGACTCTCATGAGTTCCCGCTATGTTGATCCTCGGGGTGTGTCATACCCCTATACACGTCTGCCTTCAGATGTTTCGGCTGCCGCTCGTCATCCTGCGTCGGGTGATTTGGAGGATCGTGACCCATCGCTGGTTAAGAGGGTCAGAGGTGAAGCCGCTTTGCCGGTTCATTCCCCTGTTGAACCGGCCAGTACAGGCATTGAGCTTAGGGAGGCCCTCTCCTTACTCAGGTTCTGTCAAAGAGCCTTCCTGTTGCTCCCAGCGAGGCAGCGAGTGGTTTCCAGACGCCCCCTATGGCGCTGCCTCCCGGGATTGGAAACAGGCCGCTTTCTGTTTCCCCTGGTGTTCCGACACCATGGGAGGCATCGGCTGGTTTGCCCACAATGGGCTATGTGTCTTCCGACTCAAGGGAAGAGTCAGACATGCTTGATGTCGAGAGCCAGCAGTCTTCGGACTTGGGGGCAGCTCTTGATTTTGTGTTTGGGTTCCTTCCGGATCTCAAAACATCAAACCAGCCGACAGTGTCAGCCAGGCCACGATCATCGGTCGCACACCAACAGCCTATGGAGCAACTTCCTTCTGGGCGTCTTCGACTGTGCCAGTCGGTACAGTTGGTTGAAGCATTTTCAGCCTTGGACTCTAAGCTGAGTTTCAAGGCTATGAAGGCTCCGTTCTTCACCAGGGTTGACACCTTTTTGCCTCTGGCGCGTTATTGTTACTACGATTCCGCCAATCCGTCAGTCTGCCAGACTTTGACGGTTTTGGATCAGGACTCCAATTCCCTCGGGTTTTCCAAGCCCAAGTCTGCCGTCATTCCGATGACGACTCTGGAGTCCACGTTGGGCTTATCGAGAGAGATGCTTGGTATGCTTTCTCTCTCCGATCACGTCATCTCAGCTTTAGCTGCTTATCTGCCTCCAGATAAGTTTGACGAGGTACATGTTCCTTTGTGTGTGTTGTCCAAGGCGCTCATGCATCTTACTCACACGCATGCCTGTAACACGGCTAATCTAAATTTGACTTGTCCCAGGTTGGAGGAAGGATAGCAGAGTTCGCAGACCGTTTGGCCACCATCACATTCGATCCTTGGGTGTTAGATGTTGTTCGGTCCGGGCTGCGAATATCCTTCCGAAGGCGCCCCACTCTGTCCAGGGTGCCTCTTCCAACCACAGTTCCTTCCGACGTTTTACGTTGGGAACTTTTGTCCACGGAGATAGACAATCTCCTGACAAAGGGGGCGATCGAGGTTGTCAAGAACTTTCAGTCAGTGGGGTTCTATTCCTGCCTGTTCTTGGTGCCGAAGAAGGACGGCCAACTCCGACAGATTATCGATCTGAGTATCCTGAACCAGTCTATCATTGCTCCCAAGTTCAGCGTGGAGACTTTCAGGTCGGTCCACCGTTCAATTCACCAGGGAGATTTCGCTTCCAGCTTCGACCTGCGACACGCTTACTTTCACGTTCCGATTCATCGGGCGTCACGGAAGTATCTCCGGTTTGCTTTTCTTGGGCGAGTTTACCAGTTCAAGGCCATGCCTTTCGGCCTTAACCTGGCTCCTTGGGCCTTCACCTGACTGATGTCGCATGTGATAGCTTTCCATCGCACACAGTCCAGGGTGACTACTTCGGCATATCTGGACGATATCCTCCAGAGGCATTCCAATGCTGCCTTACTGGAGTCGGATGTCGCTACTCTGTTGAGCTTGATCGCATCGCTTGGATTCAGAGTCAATGAGGAGAGGTCGGACCTGGTCCCTTCTCAGTCGTTTTGTCATCTGGGGATGGCTTTCCGCATCTAATTCAATTTGGTGGCGGTTCCCCAGGCCAAGACTGTGATTCTCTCAGCTTTTGCTCTGACTCTGTCCCAGTCCACATCCGTGACGGCACAGAGTATTCTCCGACTGATCGGTCTCTGTGGTTCGGTGACAGATCTCATTCCTCTAGGTCGGCTGCGTGTCAGACCTCTCCAACACTTTTTCAGTTTTTGGAGGCCGAATGTCGATTCTCTGGATCTGGTGCTTCAGTTACCAGATTCTCTTATCCTCACCTTCTCCACTGGACGTATGTTGCAGAGTGTCCTGTTGGACTTAACCCATGTCCGATCGCGTTCTGACATCAGATGTCAGCGATCTTGGATGGGGTGCGACGTTGGATCCTCTAGGTCTTTCTCATCACGGGATGTGGGCCCAGGATCGGGCATCTCTACACATCAGCCTGCAGAGCTTCTTGCTCTTCTTCTGAGTTTCCGGCAGTGGATCCCTCACCTGTCGAATCGTCAGGTCCTTCTGTTGTTCGACAATTCGACAGTGGTTACTTACATTCGGGACCAGGGCGGCACGCAGACGGTTCCAATGTACGAATTGGCTCGGGATCTTCTACTGCTCGCTCAGGATGTCAACGCCGGGGTGGTTGCTCGTCACATTTCCGGTCGTCTGAACATCCTAGCCGACTCCCTGTCCCGACGGGGCAGGTTCTTTTCCACCGAGTGGATGCTCCACATGGCGGGTTCCATCGATCTCTTTGCGGCTCGTTGGAACCATCAGGTGGACACTTTCGTGTCCCGTGTCTAGATGCTCTGGCTTTCGCCGTGGATGCTCTGGCCCTCCTTTGGGACGGTCTTGTCGGCTACGCCTTCCTGCCGGTTCCAATTCCGCCTCAGGTTCTCTCCCCGATATGAACCTGCAGTCGTCGAATCCTTTCGATCACACCTGTTGCCTCGGTGGGTGTGGGTCAATCTGCTCCGCTCTCTGTTAGCAGCGGTTCCGGCATGTCTTCCTCTACATCGCGACTTTCTTTGCCAAAGTCGCCCGAGGAGGTTTCAAGTTGACCCGACTTTATTGTGCCTTCGCACATGTCTTTTATCGGGTACTGTCTCCTCCGTAGTGGTTTTTCGAGACACGCAGTGGAGTTGCTTTTCTTCTTCAAGGAGGCACTCACTCCACTGGTTTAGCCTCTGTGGCTAAGTGGAAGGTTCTTCTGTCGATGGTGTGCGATCACTCTGTTGCTTCTGTCACTCCTTCGATCACACCGCTTGAGGAGTTTCTGGTTTATGTTTGTTTCTGGGGGTCTCCAGCAATGGGCACAAGTCCATGCTTCGGAGACCTTTTTCATATGTGGTACTGCATTGTTTCGACACTCATCCTTGCCTCTCCACGCTTGTTCAGCTCTTTTCCTTGAAAAGGCCTAGGACTTAGCAGTTTACTCCAAGATGGTCGCTTTCTTGGGCGCTGCTCTGCTTGGGGGTGGGGGGCGTTCGCGCCCTTATCCTGGATGACTATGAATTTTCTCACATGCCAGATCTCTCCTGCATCCATTTCTCGATGGATTTGTCTTGCTATTCGTGCAGCTTCCGCTCGTCTAGCTACTGTTGATTGTATTACCAATTGTTTTTTCTGCCACGAGGTGTGTGCATTGTCTTCCTCTTTTAATAACTCTGTCATGTTGTCGGATGACGGATGTTATACTGGCAGCCTACTGGGGAAATGCTACATTCTCCTTTTATCTGCGACAGTTGTAGGAGATGATAGAGGACCTTGGTCCTTGGGGCCCTCTTTCTTCAGCTCAGGCTGTTGTCTATCCCAGCCTTTCAGCTTTTTTCAGGGTCAGTTCCAGCTCTGTGCTGTTACTGCCCTTTCTGTCTGTGCGTCGCACTTCACCATACGCCTCATCTTTCATTGTCTTTTCTAATGTTTATGATGCTATGGTTTGATAGGCCTAGGGATCTCTTCCTCTGCCCATGGTTCCAGTGCTATTGAGTTATGTGTGGGTTGGTTACGTGATTCCCTCCATCCTTTTGTCTATTCAGCCTGTAGTAAACAATTGAGGTAGGTTGATAAGAAATATAAATTTTATAGTAAATTTCCTTTCTTATTATACCTACCACAATTGTTTACATGGAGGCCCTCCCGTCTTCTTATTCGGGTAAGAATCCTTCCTCCCAGCTGATCACATAACTCCTGTGTTGTCGGAATCAAAAGAATGACGAATTGATGCACTGCGCACTGTTTTACGGTAGTCGTGGATTTGTACTATGGAAGAGCCGATGGCGCTCGACCCAGTTTTGGCTTATTTTTTCGTGGTGTTTTTACACCACTTTTCTTTCCCAAATCTTGGGAAAGATTAAAATAGAGCGTATTTTATCCGAGTTAGGTTCTTCCACTGTAGTGCAAGCCGGTAGTAAACAATTGCGGTAGGTATAATAAGAAAGGAAATTTACTATAAAATTTATATATTTTCAGAACAGCTAGGCAGAAATATTTTTGAATTGAGTCTCCACATTCATATTCTGGTTTACTGTTTGACTTCATTCTTTGAAAATAATCTTCAGATACCTCAGCAATTGGTATAAAATGTCCTTTGGAAGATGGGCCATGGAATTCAAGTTTGTTCAAATAATATCTTCGGGTTAATATTTGGGCTGGAGCCTGAAGGACAACTTTGTGTTATCTGATTCAAGATTGTTCTAATCCTTCAACAATATTGAGCATTTGGAGAGCACCTAAGGCCCACTTGGGCCTCTTGTTTTATAAACTTTTGACCGAATATGATTGGAGTATGATTAATTAAATATCCTGGGAACAAATCTAAATGAGGAACTTGGAATTTCCAAGCCATCTGACTCTGGTGCATTCAACAAATGATTGACGAAATTTATTTAAACGGGTTCCTTGTTTGTTTACGTTGGAAACAAAATCGAACAGGTTTTGTATCACCACATGTGCGATACAACTTTATTTTTATCGTACAGGCAGAACAGTGGAAATGAATAAATGTGTGATAAATAAATTTATACCCTTGTGAGGGCAACCATTACACATTCCATAGTACAAAATGTCATATTTATATATTTCCTAGAGTTTAAACCTTAAGGGGCTAGTTCATATTTATTCTTGTCGTTGATTGACATGAAGAACATGAGTTCCAACATACAGGCTTTTGGTGGTCTTGTTGGCTCGCCTAACTGAAAGCCTGTGCGAACAATTGTGATCAATCTCCATGTGTCGTTCATGTACATAGTGTTTGCGACTTCTCAAAAAAACCCCAAAAAACCCTGCTGAATCAATTTCAGAGAAATGTGAGATGATTTTTCAGACATTGCATTTTGATTTTGTTTTTGTTCAAATCAAATTGCCCCATGAGAGCAAATTCTTACAAATTTAAAAAAATCTCATGAATCTATTGGTTGAATGACTTGATATTTAGTACTGAGCTGCATTTTGATGTGTAGAATTAAGTTTGTTCAAACAAAGTTTGTAGTGCAATATTTGACTTATGGGAGTGATGAGATTGTGGCACCTCCCAAATTTTTTCTGTTTTCGAACCGATGAGGCAATTTAAACCAAATTTGGTATGTGGTACTAATGAGTCAGAAATACTTGGTTCATGCATGATAAAATTTTCTGGTATCTCCGTGGGAACCCCAGGAGTTAAAAAATAGAAATATTTTCAAAACCTTATATTTCCCAAAGTGCAAGAAACAGTTACAGAGAACCGTTATCTGAGTGAAGCAACCTTAGGACCAGTAGAATCTAATTGTAAAAAATACCATCGGCCGTGTCATAGTGTACTGTAGAGGGAATTGAAAAAATGCAGAGTCAGCACTCAGCATCTTTTCAAAAATTTAAAAATCTCCAGAACCACCAATCAGAATATTTGATATTCAGTTTACAGGATCTTGGGAGGTGGTGAGGGTGGGGGGAGTTTGAGGGGTAGCGTCATATACAACTTTTCAAATTAAGTCCCTTGGTTTATATTTGGGATCCATACAGGAGCCCAAATTTGAACTTTAGGCAGTATGGGAAGTGGGTGTGCGGTAGCATTGCGGTAACCAAAGTTAAGCAACATCGAGCCCGGTTAGTCCTTTTATGGGTGACCGTCTGAGCGATCAATTCGGATTCCTGCATTGTGTTCTTGGGCAAGGCACTTAACCCCAATTGTCCACATGGGGACACGATGACGCCGTGTACTAAGGCATACTGCACGTCGATGGTGTTCATGTCTTCAAGCAGTCTATCCCTGCCAGTGCTGCAGTGCATAGTTATGAAGTTGAGGAGCTGGCAGCCGCTCGTTGCTCAGTGGTTCTCTCCGGGTACTCCGTCTTCCTCCACCCGTAAAACTGTCACCGACATGATATGACCTTGGCTGTTAAAGTGTCATTAAATCCTAATAAATAAATAATAATAATAATATGAGAAGTATTCTTTAAAAATCTTTTTCTCCAGAATGACCAGCCAGAATCGTATGATATTTGCTATACATTATTAGGTCACCTGAGCGAAGCTCAGCGGGAGCTTTACTGATCGTGATCCGTCCGTCGTCCGTCCTGCGTTAACTTTACATTATCGACTTCTCCTCCTAAATCACTAGCCCAATTTTATTCAAATGTTGGCTAAATATTACCTAATGCCAATTCAGATTTGTTCAAATGAAGTTGCCCCTCCTCCTGGGTGGGGCTAGCCCCCAAGGGGCACCAAAATCTTTGAAAATCTTCTCAAGAACCAGCAGTAGCAGACACTTGATATATGGTATGCAGCTTCCTTTTGAGGTGTAGACTCAGATTTGTTCAAGAGAAGTTCGAGGGATAATATTTGGAGTTGTTATGGGAGGGGCAAAAATTTTGGCCACGCCCTAAATTTCTATTTTCTGAACCGAGAGGCCGATTTGAACCAATTTAATGTGAGGACTTATTGGGTCATAACTACTTGATTTATGCCAAAAAAAATTTCCTGACAGAATGGATTGGTAAAAAAAAATTGCCATCGGTTTTATCATAGGTTACAGTTTAGGGACTTTCAAAAAGTGCTGAGTCAGCACTTTTTAACACTGTAGGCAATGGGAAAAACATTTAAGTATCTTCTTTTTTAGATTCACCAGTCAGAATCCTTTCATATTTGGTATACAACATCAATAGGGTGGTCAGATTTAAGTTTGTTCAAATCGAGCCCCTGGGTTCATATTTGGTCTCCCTATGGGAGCCTGAATATTAACATAGTGCAATATGAGGATTATTCTTTAAAAATCTTTTGCAACTCAGTGCAATATGAGGTCTATTATTTAAAAATCTTCTTCTTCAGATCCACCAGGCAGAATTCTTCCATATTTGGTATACAACATCAATAGGGAGGTCAGATTCAAGTTTGTTCCAATCGTGCCCCTGGGTTCATATTTGGGCTCCCTATGTGAGCCCAAATTTTAACATAGTGCAATATGAGGATTATTCTTTAAAAATTTTCTTTTTCAGATCCACCAGGCAGAATTCTTTCATATTTGGTATACAACATCTCTAGGGAGGTCAGATTCAAGTTTGTTCAAATCGAATCCTTGTTTAATATTTGGGCTCCCTATGGGACCCCGAATTTTAACTTAGTGCAATATGTGGAATTTTCTTTAAAAATCTTCTTCTTCAGATCCACCAGTCAGAATCCTTTCATATTTGGTATACAACATCTCTAGGGGGATCAGATTCTCGTTTGTTAACATCCAGTCCCTGGGTTAATATTTGGGCTCCCTATCTGAGCCCGAATTTTAACTTAGTGCAATATGTAGAATTTTCTTTAAAAATCTTCTTTTCCAGATCCACCAGTCAGAATCTTTTCGTATTTGGTATATAATATCTCTAGGGGGATCAGATTCAAGTTTGTTCAAATTGAGTCCCTAGGTTAATATTTGGCCTCCCTATGGGAGCCCGAATTTTAACTTAGTGCAATATGTGGAATTTTCTTTAAAAATCTTCATCTTCAGATCCACCAGTCAGAATCTTTTCATATTTTGTATATAACATCTCTAGGGGGGTCAGATTCAAATTTGTTCAAATCAAGTCCCTGGATCAGTATTTGGGCTCCCTATGGGAGTCTGAATTTTAACTTAGTGCAATATGTGGAATATGCTTTAAAAATCTTCTTCAGACCCACCAGTCAGAATCATTTCATATTTGGTTTACAACATCTCTAAGGAGGTCAGATTGAAGTTTGTTTAATTCGAGTCCCTGGGTTCGTATTTGAGCTCCCTGTGGGAGCCCGAATTTCAACTTAGTTTAACTGTGGGAGCTCGAATTGTAACTAAGTTCAGAATGAGGAATTTTCTTTAAAAAATCTTCTTCTTCAGATCCAGCAGTTGGAATATTTTGATATTTGGCATGCAGCACATCCTTAGGTGATGAGATTCAATTTTGTTCAAGCCAAGTCCCTGGGTTGATATTGGGATCCCCGTGGGAGCCTGAATTATAACTTAGTTCAATATGAGGTCTATTCTTTAAAAATCTTCTTCTTCACATCCACCAGTCAGAATTCTTCCATATTTGGTATACAACTTATCTAGGGGTACCATATTCAAGTTTGTTCAAATCGAGTTCCTGGGTTTATATTTGGGATCCCTGTGGGAGCCCGAATTTTAATGTAGTGCAATATGAGGATTATTCTTAACAAATCTTCTTCAGATCCCCCAACCAGAATCATTTCATATTTGGTATATAACATCTTTTAGGAGGTCAGATTCAAGTTTGTTGAAATCGAGTCCCTGGGTTCATATTTGGGCTCCCTATGGGAGACCAAATTTTAACTTAGTGCAATATGTGGAATTTGCGTTAAAAATCTTCTTCTTCAGATCCGCCAGTCAGAATCATTTCATATTTAGTATATAACATCTCTAGGGGGGTCAGATTCAAGTCCGCCGTCCTGCGTGAAGGTGGTGTTTGAGCCTCTTTCTCCTAAACCACTGGCCACATTTTAATTAAATTTCATGTAAGTAGTGGTTATATAGGGGCATTTGGGTTTTTCTTCAAATTGGATTTCTGCTCATATTGTGGAGTGGGGTGGGGCCAAAATGCACAAAATTTTTAAAAATCATCTTCCCATGAACCAGCCATAGCAGAGACTTGATATTTGGTATGCAGCTTCCATTTGAGGTCTAGACTCGAGTTTGTTCAAGAGAAGTTTGATGGGCAATATTTCCCTTTGTTTTGAGAGGGGCAAGAATTTTTGCCCCGTCCAAAATTTCTATTTTACCAGAGGCCGATTTGAAGCAAATTTAATATGAGGTATTATTGGGTTTTAAGGACTTGATTTCTGCAAAAATAAATTTTCCTGCAGCCCCGTGGGAACCGCAGGAGCTAAAAATAGAAAAAAAATTAAATCGCCCATATCTCCAAAACTACACGGCACCGGGAATTTTTATTTGGTGTGAAGCTTCCTTAAGACCAACAGAAAGGATTGGTAAAAAAAATTGCCATCGGTTTTATCATAGGGTACAGTTTCGGAACTTTTGAAAAAGTGCTGAGTCAGCACTTTTTAACACTGTAGGCAATGGGAAGAACATTAAAAAATCATCTTGTCCAGATCCAGCAGGCAGAATCTTTTGATTTTTGGTACCGGGTATGCAACATTGTAGGGTGGATCCAATTCAAGTTTGTTCAAATCGGCCCCCTGGATTCATATTTGGGCTTACTATACAAGCCTGAATTCAAACTTAGTGCATTTCAGGCAAATTTATTAAAAAATCTTCTTCTCCAGATCCATCAGGCAGAATCTTTTGATATTTGGTATGCAACATTGTGGGGTGAATCTGATTCAAGTTTGTTCAAATCGGCTTCCTAGATTCATATTTGGGCTCACCATGGAAGCTCGAATTTGAACTTAGTGCATTTCAGACAAATTTCTTAAAAAATCTTCTTCTCCAGATCCAGCAGGCAGAATCTTTTGATATTTGGTATGCAACATTGTGGGGTGGATCTGATTCAACTTTGTTCAAATCGGCTCCCCGAGTTTATATTTGGGCTAATTATAGGAGCCCAAATTAGAACTTAGTGCATTTCAGGCAAATTTCTTTAAAAATCTTCTTCTCAAGATCCAGCAGGCAGAATCTTTTGATATTGGGTATGCACTATGCTTAGGGGGGTGAGATTCAAATTTGTTAAAACCAAGTCCCTGGGTTCATATTTGGGCTCACTGTGGTAGCCCGAATTATAACTTAGTTCAAAATGAGGAATTTTCTTTAAAAATCTTCAGATCCAGCAGTCGGAATGTTTTGATATTTGGTCTGCAGCATCCTTGGGGGGGGGGGGGGGGGGGGGGGGGGATTCAAGTTAGTTAAAGCCAAGTCCCTGGGTTCATATATGGGCTCCCTGTGGGAGCCTGAATTATAACTTAGTTCAATATGAGGAATATTCTTTAAAAATCTTTTTTTTTTTTCGATCCACTGGTCAGAATCTTTGGATATTTGGTATAAGCTTTTCTTAGTAGGAGCAGATACAATTCTCTGGGTTGATATTTAGGCTACCATGTCAGGTGAGTGCCCTCAGGCCCCTTGGGGCCTCTTGTTGTTACAGGGATCAGATTCAAGTTTGTTTAAATCAAGTCCCTTGGTTAATACTTGGGCTCCATAAGCCCAAATCTTGACATGGTGCAATATGAGGAATAATATTTAAAAATCTTGACATGCCAAGCCCTCCCTGTGTTGATGTTTGGGGTTCTTGATGCGGCATTAAATGGGAAATATTTTAAAAATCTTCTGCAGTACCACCAGTTTAACTCGTTTGATATTTGGTATTCAACTTCCTCAGGGGACTAATTTTAAGTTTGTTCAAATAAATTCCCTGGTTTATTATTATGCCCTACTTATCCGAAGTGGGGGCTATATTGTCGACGACCTGTATGTCTGTCCGTCCATCTGTCCTAACTTGTGTGCACAACTCCTATATTATTGAACCGATTTTGAAGAATGATTATGATTATCAAGGCAATAAGTGCATATTCTAAAATTTTTCATCTGGGACAATTTTAAACAGGTTATCTCCCCTGAACTTAGATTTATTAAGGATTTTCAAATGAGATTCTTCTGTCTCCAACTCCCCCTACATTATTGAACCAGTTTCGACAAAACTTCACGAACGTTATGGCTAGCAAGTGAACATGTGCATATTGTAAAATATTTCATTTGCAACAATTTTAACCAGGTTATCTCCCCTGAACTTAGATTTATTATTGATTTCAAATGAGATTCTTGTGGGTGCAACTCCTTCTACCGTATCGAACCGATTTCAGTGAAACTTGTCAAGCATTATGACTAACAAGTGGTCATACGCATATTCCACAACTTTTGAACTGCGACGATTTTAACCTAGTTATCTCCCATGAACTTGGATTTTTTATTGATTTTTCAACCTCAACAGAAGTGTATTCTTGTAAGCCAGAAGTGGTGGTATTAATCACCTTCTAGTTTGGGCTACCCATTGGAGCCAAAATTTTAACTTTGTGTAAAGGAATATTCTTTAAAGTCTTTTTCTCCAGAACAACACTTCAGAATCTGTTGATATTCAGTATATAACACCCTAGGAGGGCTCAGATTCAGCTTTGTTCAAAGGAAATCTCTGGATTTTCATTTGGGCTCAATATGGGAGCCCAAATTTCAATTTAGTGCAATATGACAAATAATCTTTAAAAATCTCCTTCTTCAAATCCACTGTTAAGATTCTCTTGGTATTTGGTAAAAAGCATCCTTAAGGGAGGGGGGTGGGGGTCAAATTCAAGTTTATTCAAGTTAGGTCTCCATGTTGATATTTGGGCTCCCTAGTATTGCATTTTGTTAAATCTGGACAGGCGTTAGTATCTCAGTACTAGAAAAAATCATCTGATATGGACAACTGAGTTATCAATTGAACTGTGCGGTATTGAAATTTCATGTTTGGTATTGATATCGGTATTTTCTGGTAAATACCTCTGTTTCGGTATGGTATTCAGTATATGCACAGAACACTGAGAGTAGTCGCCAACTGACCCAAGTTCCCAACATTCAACCATACAGTAACTTATCAGGTTCAGTGCAGACATCTCATGAACTTGACAAGTTAATTCAGCTGCGATAACTGATTAGTCCAAGTTATTTAATGAATCACTCAATTCAGTGTGAATCATCACACTGAATCGAGTGATTACTTGCAAAGCCAATCAGTTGGCCTCTATGTCCGTCACACCATGCCCCTCCCCAAATGAATCAGGTAGAAGAAACATATGTTCTTCACCTTCAAAGGTTTTCAGTAAGTTTTCACCAGTAGTAACACTCTTGGTCAGTCCCTCCCTCCTATCTTTCAAAGTGGCAACAAGATTAATGACCACTGTCCAGTGAACCCTGTGTCCAATATCCACACAAATATGCAAGTAAACTGAAGTAATGCAGCTGTAATTAATCTCTCTGTGATAATCCCAGTCGTGAAAACATTGTGCAATCATCGCCAATCTTGCAATGCATCAATGACATGGTGTCATCTACCTTTCATTGTTTGGGTTCATCCTTGGTAAACATGTAAAATTTTATGACATTCATCTAGTTGCAATTAAAGGGTATTTTGAGTGGAATCACCTCTACTAGTGTTCACTAACTTCACTTCTGGGTCCTGGCTTCACACTCGTTTCTAAATATTCCAAAGAATCCACGATTTTCCATGATAAATTAGGGTACATTTTCATTTTCCATGAGAGAAAAAATGGACAAATCGATTATTTACAAATTGCAGTAAATCATTTTCAAAGCATTTACTGTGCCTTGATTGATCAAATGAACTTCGATAATGCTAAATCTGATGTCACCTGTTGGCTTCCATACTTTGTTTTTTGATGTGTCTTAAAATTAAGTTCAATCACATCTTTCCAGTGTGTGCTGGTGTACAGTATAAATTATTTATTTGAAAGAATATAAAGCAGATGATCGTGTATTAAAGTTTAGGAGCTTGTATTTTAACCCTTTACCTAACGTAACAGCCAAAAAGGCCAGTGCTATTCACAAAAATCACCAATTAATTTTCATTATTTGTTTTTCATTTTTGTCTCAAAAACATAGGTAATGACCCTCTTTGGAACGAGCTTGTCGAGCTCATTCCAATGAGGGGTCATAACCTATATTTTTGAGAGAGGGAATGAAAAAAATTAATTATTCAAGAATTTTGTTTTCAAGTGTCGTCTGCTTTTCATGTTAGGTAAAGGGTTAATAAAATGATCAGTTATTAAATGTATGCAACTTAAAATAGCAATGCTGAATTGAAAGAAATGCTATATAAACTCTAAAAAATCGCTGAGAAGTGACAATGACAAGCAGTATTACCCTTTGTATGTTAAGTTGACAACGTATTGAATTGTCAATAAGAGTGGATTATTTACAACCAATTGTCAACAACCCACCTGACCCTTAATGTCCCCTGTGAATTAATCGCACAGTAATTTCCACAAAATATATTAAATCAGCCTGATGTTAGAAACACTGGAGCTGGGCTATATTTCTTCAGAAACGAAAGTACCAAGTTAATAACTTGCCATTTTTAGCTCAACTTTGGCGAAGCCAAATTTGAGCTTATGCCATGGCCCGTCATCCGTCTGTCCGTCAACAATTGGATACGGCTCGGGCTAGAGGTCGTATTTATGAACCGATCTTTATGAAACTTGGGTACCTTTGTTATGACTGTGGGACGAGAACGAGTGTTTTTGGGTGCGGTCTGAAATTCAAGATGTCTGCCAGCCACCATTTTGTACCGACGATGCAGAAATCTGTTTTTTCTACAGAACTTCCATTTGAAAGCTCTGATTTGAATAATTTTTTATATGAATGTTTAGTACCATGGGATACATCACATATAATACAGGTTTTTTTCTCGTGCATAAATTATGCAAATTAGACTAACTTTGATGTTTTTTAGCTCACCGAAGGGAGCTTAACTTATCACTTGCCGTCCGTCGTCGTCGTCCGTCGTCCGTTGTGAACTTTACATTATCGACTTCTCCTCCCAAACCAATAGCCCAATTTTATTCAAATCTTGGTCAAATATTCGTCCACCAATACCAATTCAGATTTGTTCAAATAAAGTTGCCTCTCCCCCAAGGGGCACCAAAATCCTTAAAAATCTTCTCATGAACTATTAGTGGCAGAGACCTGATATTTGGTTTGCTGCTTCCTTTTGGGTTGTAGACTCAGGCTTGTACACAGAAAGTTCGAGGGTCAATATTTGCCATTGTTATGGGAGGGGCAGTAATTTTGGCCATGCCCAAAATTTCTATTTTCCTAACCGAGGGGCTGATTGGAGCCAAATTTTATGTGAGGTATTATTGGGTCATAAGTCTTGGTTTACGAAAAAAAAATTTTTCCAGCTGCCCCCGTGGGAACCCAAGGAGCTAAAAATAAAAAAAAATTAAAATGCTCATATCTCCAAAACTGCACGGCACTGATATTTTTTATTTGGTGTGAAGCTTCCTTACAACCAACAGAAAGGAATGGTTAAAAAAAATTGCTATCGGTTTTGTCACATGATACAGTTTCAGGACTTTGAAAAAGTGCGGAGTCATCACTTTTTAACACTGCAGGCAATGGGAAAAACATTAAAAAATCTTCTTCTCCAGATCCAGCAGGCAGAATCTTTTGATATTTGGTATGCAACATTGGAGGGTGGATCTGATTCAAGTTTTTTCAAATCGGCCCCCTGGGTTCATAATTGGGCTCAGTATAGGAGCCCGATTTCGAACTTAGTGCATTTCAGGCAAATTTCTTAAAAAGTCTTCTTCTCCAGATCCAGCAGGCAGAATCTTTTGATATTTGGTATGCAACATTGTGGGGTGGATCTGATTCAAGTTTGTTCAAATCGGCCCCCTGGGTTTATATTTGGGCTCAGTATAGGAGCCCAAATTTGAACTTACTGCATTTCAGGCAAATTTCTTTGAAAATCTTCTTCTCCAGATCCAGCAGGCAGAATCTTTTGATATTTGGTATGCAACATTGTGGGGTGGATCTGATTCAAGTTTGTTCAAATCGGCCCCTTGGGTTTCATATTTGGGCTCAGTATAGGAGCCCAAATTTGAACTTAGTGCATTTCAGGCAAATTTCTTTGAAAATCTTCTTCTCAAGATCCAGCAGGCAGAATCTTTTGATATTGGGTATGCAACATTGTGGGGTGGATCTGATTCAAGTTTGTTCAAATCGGCTCCCTGGGTTTATATTTGGGCTCAGTATAGGAGCCCAAATTTGAACTTAGTGCTTTTCAGGCAAATTTCTTAAAAAATCTTCTTCTCCAGATCCAGCAGGCAGAATCTTTTGATATTTGGTATGCAACATCGTGGGGTGGATCTGATTCTAATTTGTTCAAATCGGCTCCCTAGATTTATATTTGGGCTCACTATAGAAGCTCGAATTTGAACTTAGTGCATTTCAGGCAAATTTCTTCAAAAATCTTCTTCTCCAGATCCTGCAGGCAGAATCTTTTGAGATTTGGTATGCAACATTGTGGGGTGGATCTGATTCCAGTTTGTTCAAATTGGCCACCTGGATTCATATTTGGGCTCACTATAGAAGCCCAAATTCGAACTTAGTGCATTTCAGGCAAATTTCTTTGAAAATCTTCTTCTCAAGATCCAGCAGGCAGAATCTTGTGATATTTGGTATGCAGCATCCTTAGGGGGGTGAGATTCAAGTTTGTTCAAGCCATGTCCCTAGGTCCATATTTGGGCTCACTGTGGGAGCTTGAATTGTAACTTTGTTTGAAATGAGGAATTTTCTTAAAAAAATCTTCTTCTTCAGATCCAGCAGTCGGAACGGTTTGATATGTGGTGAGTAGCATCCTTGGGGGGGGGGGGGGGGGGGGGGGGAGGGGGGATTTAAGTGTGTTAAAGCCAAGTCCATGGGTCCATATTTGGATTCCCTGTGGGAGCCCAAATTATAACTTAGTCAATATGAGGAATTTTTCTTTAAAAATCTTCTTCTTCAGATTCAGCAGTTGGAATGTTTTGATATTTGGCATGGAGCAACCTTAGGGGGCTGAGATTCAAGTTTGTTCAAGCCAAGTCCCTTGGTTCATATTTGGGCTTACTATGGGAGCCTGAATGACAACTTAGTTCAAAATGAGGAATTTTCTTTAAAAATCTTCAGATCCAGCAGATGAATGCTTTTGATATTTTTCATGCAGCATCCTTAGGGGGGTAAGATTCAAGTTTGTTCAAGCCATGTCCCTAGGTCCATATTTGGGCTGATTGTGGGAGCTCAAATTGTAACTTGGTTCAAAATGAGGGATTTTCTTTAAAAATCTTCTTCAGATCCAGCAGTCGGAATGTTTTGATATTTGGTGTGCAGAATCCTTAGGGGTGTGAGATTCAGGTTTGTTAAAGCCAAGTCCCTGGGTTCATATATGGGCTTCCTGTGGGAGCCCGAATTATGACTTAGTTCAGTATGAGGAATATTCTTTAAAAATCTTTTTTTAGATCCACTGGTAAGAATATTTGGATATTTGGTTTCAGCTTTTCTTAGGAGGAGTAGATGCAACTTGTTGAAATCAATTCTCTGGGTTGATATTTAGGCTACCATGTCAGGTGAGCGCCCTCAGGCCCCCTGGGGCCTCTTGTTGGTGTTACTTTCAGCACTGTAAGTGCAAATGCCAATATGGCTCGGGCTAGAGGTCGTATTTATGAACCGATCTTTACGAAACTCCTTGGGTACCTTTGTTATCACCGTGGAATGAGAACGAGTGTTTTGGGGTCCGGTCCGAAATTCAAGATGGCCGGATGGCAGCCATTTTGTACAAAATTTGGTGCAATCAGATTTTTGCACAAAACTTCCATATGAAAGCGCTGATTTGAATAATTTTTTGTGTGAATGTTTAGACTTTAGTACCATGGGATACATCACATATAATACGGGTTTTTTTCTCGTGCAGAAATTATGCAAATTAGATGAACTTTGATTTTTTTCAGTGTTACTTACACACAGTAAGTACACATGTCAATGCGGCTCGGGCTAGAGTCTGTATTTATGAACCGATCTTCACAAAACGTCTTGGGGTACCTTTGTTATCACCTTGGGACGAGAACGAGTGTTTCTGGATGTGGTCCAAAATTCAAGATGGCTGCCAGTGGCCATTTTGTACCGAAATTAGGTCTAATCAGTTTTTTGTACACAACTTCTATACGGCTCAGGCAAGAGGCCGTATTTATGAACCGATCTTTACGAAACTTCTTGGGTACCTTTGTTATCACCGTGGGATGAGAACGAGTGTTTTGGGGTGTGGTCCGAAATTCAAGATGGCCACCAGCAGCCATTTTGTACCAAAATTAGTGCAATCAGTCTTTTGTACAGAACTTCTGTATGAAAGTTCTGATTTGAATAAATTTTTGTATGAATGTTTAGTAACATGGAATACATCACATATAGTACAGGTTTTTTTCTCGTGCAGAAATTATGCAAATTAGATGAACTTTGATTTATTCAGTGCTACTTATACACTGTAAGTGCACATGTCAATACAGCTCGGGCTAGAGGCTGTATTTATGAACCGATCTTCACAAAACTTCTTGGGTACCTTTGTTATCACCTTGGGACGAGTACGAGTGTTTCTGGGTGCGGTCCAAAATTCAAAATGGCTGCCAGTAGTCATTTTGTACCGAAATTAGGTCCAATCAGTTTTTTGTCACAACTTCTACACAGCTCACATTTGTGAACTTATCTTCACGAAACTTCTTGGGTACCTTTGTTTTCACCTTGGGACAGGAATGAGTGTGTTTTGGGGTGCCTTTGTTATCACTGTGCTATGAGAACAAATATTTTGGGGTTCAGTCAGACCCACTCTGGGACTCCAAGATTTTTTTCCAGTTTAGCATCTGACTGTCACCCACCTTTACAATTCTTTACCTATACATTTGTTACAGGCAACGGTCAGTATTTATGTACAGATCGTTACAATACTTTATATGTACCTTTGTTATCAGGTCATTACCTAGATGTTTGTCATTGCTGTGTCACATACTATACATGTACATGTCTTTGTCTTGACAAGTTGAGCTACAGTGTCATTGACACTTTCATTTCATTTTTTTTGACATCGCTTTTTTATTTCTTACTAGTAACTGGCATATTCACAGCGTCTGCTGCTACCTGTCAAAAAGTTCACATTTGCACGTTTTCTTATCAATTTGATCAAAATATGCAGCCCACAAGCTTTTAGATTTACAATCCACCTTGATGAGTTGACTGAATCAATTTCGCAGAAAAATATAATTACCGAAATGAGCGATATTTTGATTTGGTTTCAGTATCCCTGTAATACTGAAACTGTACCAAAAATTTGATATACCGCACAGCACTAGTTATAAATACTTACATGACTTCATTCCTTTGTACTGTTAACCAGCCATAGATGCTAGTTAAATCCTTATTTAAATATCTATGTTTTACTGTGGTAAACAAACTCTGTTTTGTTGAAAAAATAGGACCCAGTAATCAATACCTGAGGTGGAAGTCCTCTAAAATGGGTAATATGGGTACAAGCAATTGGCTGGGCTCGACTTTATCTTCTGTCCATATTGCTGTCCTGATTAGCCATTGTGCAGAAATATGTGACCTTAAACACCAATAATATAAAACTTTGTCAGGTGTGTGCATCAGGCCCCCTGGAGCCTCTTATTGATGGAAGCTGCCGTGCCTTGGCAATGATTTCTAATCCAGCCTTGGCTGCCTACATAGGCAGCAAGACATCACTGGACGCCACTGCTAAGTCAAAGTGTCGCCTTATGAGTGAAAAAATATTTCTCCAGGCCTTTAAGGACACTTTCAGAACTCGTGACAAGAATCAAAAGAATATTTTGTGAGAATAAAGTTGATTCTCAATGTTTTCCTTTCAAGAATCATTTGTGAGAATCGATTCCCATTCTTGCATGAATTTTAGGCCCTGCTCGACACACAGAAAAAAGAAAGGGTCAGAATTCTCAAAATTAGGTAACACACAGCAGTCGAAATGAAATGTATATTTATACCTGCATTAAGAGGGGGCTATATTGTCGGTGCCCTGTATGTCCATATGTCTGTCTGTCCATCTGAACTTGTGTACGAAACTTGAACCAATTTTGATGAAACTTATCAAACATTATGTCTTGCAAGTGAGCATGCACATATTCTAAAATTTTTCATCTGTGGCAATTTTAACCAGGTTATCTCCCCTGAACTTAGATTTATTATGGATTTTCAAATGGGATTCTTGTGTGCACAACTCCTCCTATATCATTGAATGGACTTCAATGAAACTCAGTCATTATGACTAGCAAGTGAACATGCGCATATTCTAAAAATTTTTGTCTGTGACAATTTTAACCAGGTTATCTCCCCTGAATTTTAGATTTATTATGGATCTTCATTCGAAATTCTTGTGTGCACAACTTGTACATTATTGAACCGATTTCTATGAAACTTCTTAAACGTGGTCACAAATGATTGAACATTCACATATTTCCAAATGTCCCATGTGTGATGATTTTTACTAGCTTATCTCCCCTTCAACTAAGAAAATTTAATGTTGATTTATATCAGTTTTTATCAAACATCTCAAGCATTATGACAAATAAGATAACATGCACATATTCTAAAATTTTTCATTTGCGACAGTTTTAACCAGGTTATCTCCCATGTACTTATGTTTATTATGGATCTTCAAATGTGATTCTTGTGTGTGCAACTCTTCTAACATTATTGAACCGATTTCGATGAAACTTCTTAAACACTGCCACTAATGAGTGAACATGCACATGTTTCCAAATATTCCATCTGTGGTGATTTTTGTCTCCCCTTTAGCCTAGAAGATTTAATGTAGATTTGTATGTGAGATTTTTGTGTGTGGAATGCCGCCTCCTTCATTAATGAACCAATTTTGATCAAACTTGTCAAACATTATGACTAACAAGTGAGCTTACGCATATTCCAAATTTTCTGATCTGTGACAAGTATCTCCTTTGCACATTGATTTATTATTGGCTTTTCAAGCTCAACATTTAGAGATGCATTCTAGTATGCCAGAAGTGGGGGTATTAATCGCCTTAGTGGTAGTTCTAGTTTATCTCTTTCATAACAATTAGGATTTTAAAAATATTCAGATTTTATTTGACATACGTTTGTTTATCGTGCGATACTATTTGCCATAAAATAGCTTCAGCTATCATTGAGATAGTTAATAAAATGTATTATGAAACTTCATTGGTACATTGCTTAGGGGACAAAATGTGCCCTGTCGGTTTGGGGGTGCCAAAGCTCAAGGTAACAGTGTGTTCTAGCCTGATGTGTCCGTCCAATTTGGTTTTCTGAACTCTCAACTTGACATCACTTTGGTCTAGGATCATGAAACCTCAAAGATACGCTAGAGGAAAGAAATGAGCTCCATATCTCTTTTGGTTGACAAAAGTTCAAGGTCACAGTTTACGGTGCTGTAAGTTGAAAATGATTTCTGGACTTGGAACTTGACAATGCTTTGGTGTAAGATCATGAAAGTAAATTGCTACACCACCTGAAGACAGGGAAAAACCCTATCAGTTTGGAGGTCAAATGATCAAATCTGTAGGTTACAGGGCACTCTAACCCCAAAACAAGGTGACCGATACACTCAAGCTGCACTTCGTGTTTATTAGCTCACCTGACAGAAATTCAGGGTGAGCTATTCTGATCACTTTTCGTCCGTCGTCTGTCGTCCGTTGTTAAGGTGGTGTTTGGGCCTTTTTCTCCCAAACCACTGGCCGCATATTAAAGAAATTTCATGTGAGTAGGGGTTATATAAGGGCATTTTGATTTTTTGTCAAATTAGGTTTCGGCTCAAATTGAGCAGAGGGATGGGGCAAAAATGCTCCAATTCTTAAAAAATCTTCTCAAGAACCAGCAATAGCAGAGACTTGATATTTGGTATGCAGCTTCCTTTTGAGGTGTAGACTCAAGTTTGTTCAAGAGAAGTTTGTCTGGCATTATTTGCCTTCGTTATGGGAGGGGCAAAAATTTTGGCCACGCCTAAAATTTCTGTTTTCAGACCGTCAGGTCGAGTTGAACCAAATTTGATATGAGATGATAATGGGTCATAAGTAGTTGATTGATGCAAAAAAAATTTTTCTCATTGCCCCTTGGGAAACTCGGGAGCTAAAAATAGGAAAAACCTTAAAACTGCCATATCTCCAAAACTACACGGCACAGAGAATTCTTATTTTGTATAAAACTTACCTTTATCCAGTAGAATACAATGGTTAAAAAAATCCCTATCGGTTTGATCACAAGGCACTTTTTTTCAGGACTTTGAAAAAGTGCTGAGTCAGCACTTTTTAACACTGTAGGCAATGGGAAAAACATTAAAAAATCTTCTTCTCCAGATCCAGCAGGCAGAATCTTTTGATATTTGGTATGCAACATTGTAGGGTGGATCTGATTCAAGTTTGTTCAAACCGGCCCCGTGGGTTCATATTTGGGCTTAGTATAGGAGCCCGATTTCGAACTTAGTGCATTTCAGGCAAATTTCTTAAAAAATCTTCTTCTCCAGATCCAGCAGGCAGAATCTTTTGATATTTGGTATGCAACATTGTGGGTGGATCTGATTCAAGTTTGTTCAAATCGGCACCCTGGATTCATATTTGGGCTCACTATAGAAGCCCAAATTCGAACTTCGTTCATTTTAGGCAAATTTCTTAAAAAATCTTCTTCTCCAAATCGAGCTGGTAGAAACTTTTGATATTTGGCATGCAACATTGTGGGGTGGATCTGATTCAAGTTTGTTCAAATCGGCCACCTGGGTTTATATTTGGGCTCAGTATAGAAGCTCGAATTCGAACTTTGTGCATTTCAGGCAAATTTCTTAAAAAATCTTCTCCAGATCCATCAGGCTGAATCTTTTGATATTTGGTATGCCACATTGTGGGGTGGATCTGATTCAAGTTTGTTCAAATCGGCCCCCTGGATTCATATTTGGGCCCACCATAGAAGCCCGAATTCGAACTTCGTGCATTTCAGGCAAATTTCTTAAAAAATCTTCTCCAGATCCAGCAGCCAGAATCTTTTGATCTTTGGTATGCAACATTGTGGGGTGGATCTGATTCAAGTTTGTTCAAATCGGCTCCCTGGGTTTATATTTATATTTGGGCTCAGTATAGAAGCTTGAATTCGAACTTGGTGCATTTCAAGCAAATTTCTTAAAAAATCTTCTCCAGATCCAGCAGGCAGAATCTTTTGATATTTGGTATGCAACATTGTGGGGTGGATCTGATTCAAGTTTGTTCAAATTGGCCCCCTGGATTCATATTTGGGCTCACTATAGAAGCCCGAATTCGAACTTAGTGCATTTCAGGCAAATTTCTTAAAAAATCTTCTTCTCCAGATCCAGCAGGCAGAATCTTTTCATATCGGGTATGCACCATGCTTAGGGGTGAGATTCAAGTTTGTTCAAGCCAAGTCCCTGGGTTCATATTTGGGCTCACTGTTGTAGCCCGAATTATAATTTAGTTTAAAATGAGGAATTTTCTTTAAAAATCTTCTTCAGATCCAGTAGTCGGAATGTTTTGATATTTGGTATGCAGCATCCTTAGGGGGGTGAGATTCAAGTTTGCTCAAGCCATGTCCCTAGGTCCATATTTGGGCTCACTGTGGGAGCCTGAATGATAACTTAGTTCAAAATGAGGAATTTTCTTTAAAAGTCTTATTCTTCAGATCCAGCAGACGGAATGTTTTGTTATTTGGTATGCAGCATCCTTAAGGGGGTGAGATTCAAGTTTGTTCAAGCCATGTCCCTAGGTTCATATTTGGACTAACTGTGGGTCGAATTGTAACTTAGTTTAAAATGAGGAATTTTCTTTAAAAATCTTCTTCAGATCCAGCAGTCGGAATGTTTTGATATTTGGTGTGCAGCATCCTTAGGGGGGTGAGATTCAAGTTTGTTAAAGCGAAGTCCCTGGGTTCATATATGGGCTCCCTGTGGGACCCCGAATTATAACTTAGTTCAATATGAGGAATATTCTTTAAAAATCTTTTTTTTTAGATCCACTGGTCAGAATCTTTGGATATTTGGTATAAGATTTTCTTAGGAGGAGCAGATGCAACTTGTTGAAATCAATTCTCTGGGTTGATATTTAGGCTACCATGTCAGGTGAGCGCCCCCCAGGCCCCCTGGGGCCTCTTGTTTCTCTTCCTATCAAATAAATGAATAAATATAAATTAAATAAATAGAATTCAAGTTTATATTCATAGTACTTACATCTTTATACATGCAGGTTAAGAGATCAATGCATGACAGAAATATTTCTGGTACATCTCAAGACTTGGGTCCAAGGAAGCGTCATAAACCAGATCATTATCAAGTGGGCATGCCGGATCCGATGTCATCCTCAGTGAAAACTGAATCATCACATGTTAGAAGATTTGTAAAAGAAGCCTTGAAAAATGATGTGTTTGAAGTCTTTCAGGACAATATAGAGGTTTATATTTTCCTTTTTAATAGCTTACATAATCTGGTATCAGGGCTAAAAAAAAATATTTGAGGACTTGTCCTGTTAGCCAACGATTTTTCCCAAATACTTTAACCCTTAATGGCCTAATTTCAACTTTTGATAACTTTTTAATGGAAAGGAGCAGGTGCCCCCTCATGTACTGTTTAGGTAAACTCAAAACTTGTTTTCTAAGTATGTTGTCAGTTGTTTCTAGGCAAGTCTTGGCTGCCTCTGTAGGTAGCCAAGACTTGATTAGAAACAACTGCAAAGCCACTGGAGGTAGACTTTCAAAGTATAGTGAAAATGTGTAAAAATCTCCAGCCCCCTGTAGGGGTTAAATTGGTTTCCCTGCTATTGGATCATAAACATGAAAACGTGAATGAAAGTATGTTTCACAAATTGAAGATTTTTTTTCAAACATCGGCCTGAGTTTTGAATGGTTGTAATTCATACATTTGTAGCTGAGTGACTAGGATTACAGAGGACATCAGGTTGCTGAAAGTCTAAAAAATCGGCATCAGTAGTTTGAGAAAATTCATTTTTGTCACCAACAGACTGCAAGTTTCACGTTATAACATTTTACATAGGTGATGGAGAAAATGGATAATCTTTCAAACTCATCCTTATTTTGGGACTTGTACTTTAAGCGGAAAACGTATGACCTATAGACTATTATATATGGTAAGCCAAACCCAGCATAATGTTTGCTTGTATCTTTTCATTGCTGCTATCCCCCGTGGGAACTCCAGGATGTGAAGCAGTGCTTGTCTGCTGTGATAATATAATACCCAATTAACAATGACTTGACTTTTATCTCCATATTGCGGTCACGATTAGCCATTGTGGAGAAATTTTTAACCTAAAACACCAAAAAATAAATAAATGATTGCTGTTATATTTTATTAAGCTGCACACCATCATAATTAGTTTTTATACATCCTTTCCCTGGTGCAGGCCGTATTTTTAGAGATTCTTTTGGGTGTCTAGAGGGGTCGAATATACAACCCTTTCCCAGTGGCATATGGGCAAGATTTTTTCCAATTCAAGCTAAGATTTTCCCAATCTCTGGCTCCCATTCAAACCAAAAATTATTTATTTAACAATTGGTGTCCTCAATTGAGTGGTTATAAGCACTCAGAAAACATATACTTACAAACCTAACAAAGAATACAAAGCGTCTGAATTCAAGGACAAGCAACAAATGAGTTCTTCTTTAACGCTTAAAGACCTAATTCTGATTTCATCACTTTTACTGCAAAAAAACAGCTGCCCCAACAGGTAGGTTGAGGATACACTTGCAAGTTACATTTTAAGAACCTTCTCAGTTGTTTCTAGGCTAGTTTTGGCTGCCTATTTAACTGCAAAGTCACCGAATGTAGACTGAGTGTTCTGGGTTCAGTTTGGAGGTAATACTTCTTAATCTTCGTGTGTTTCTTGAGAAAGCTGCAAAACAAATTCACATTTGGAACCTTCATGGTGCGAATTTCCCAATTGCATGTGCCCTGACCCCTTCATCTAAAGAGGGCAGAATTATGTTATGGCCATGTCCATCTGTCTGCCCATTTGCCCATCTGTCTGTTAACCTTTACTCATCTGCGCAATAACTTGAAAACGAAATGCACCATGGATCCTATTTTTTGTGGTGGATTAGTGGTGACCAGACGAAGATGAAATTTCCTTTCGATAATCAGTTTTCTGCCATATCTAATACGGCTGCCGTGGCAGCCATCTTAGATTTTTTGTCAGTTTTGCTTGTCCATGCAATAATTAAAAATGAAATGCACCATGGATCATATTTTTTGTGGTGGATTCAGAGTCAGATCCAGAAAGTTTTTGGGGACATATGTTTTTCAGTTGAGGATGTCCCCAAATAAATTTTTGCTTGTCTTAAAATGTAATGCACCATAAATCCTATTTTATTGTGATGTATTAGTGATGACAAGAAGAAGGTCCTTTTGATAATCAGTTTTCTTCCAAATACAATGCCAATGTCAAGGCATCCATCTTGGATACTTTGTCATTTTTAGCTCACCTGAGCGAAGCTCAAGGGGAGCTTTACTGATCACTTTCCGTGTGCCGTCCGTCGTAAACTTTATAAAACCAACTTCTCCTGCAAAACCACTAGCCCAATTTTATTCAAATGTTGGGTAAATGTTTATTACCTAAAGCCAATTCGGATTTGTTCAAATGAAGTTGCCCCTGTCCCTGGGTGGTGCCATGCCCCCAAGGGGCACCAAAATCTTTAAAAATCTTCTTATGAACCAGCAGTAGCAGAGACTTGATATTTGGTGTGCAGCTTCCTTTTGAGGTGTAGACTCAGACTTGTTCAGGAGAAGTTTGAGGAGTTATATTTGCCTTCGTTATGGGAGGGGCAAGAATTTTCGCCAAGTCCAGAATTTCTATTTTCCAAACCGAGAGGCAGATTTGAACCAAATTTGATATGAGGGCTTATTGGGTCATAAGTACTTAATTTATTTAATTTATGTCCAATTTTTTTTTCCCATCGCCCCATGGGAACTGCAGGAGCTAAAAATAGAAAAAAAATTAAAACACCCATATCTCCAAAACTACACAGAACTGAGAATTCTTATTTGGTGTGAAGCTTCCTTAAGACCAACAAAATGGAATGGTCAAAAAAATTGCTATCGGTTTTATCATGGGGTACTTTTTGGGGACTTTGAAAAAGTGCTGAGTCAGCATTTTTAGCTCACCTGACTGAAAGTCAGGGTGAGCTTCTCTTATCACTCTTCGTCCGTCCGTCCGTCCATCCGTCCGTTGTCCGTCATCCATCGTCCTGCGTGAAGGTGGTGTTTGAGCCTCTTTATCCTAAACCACTGGCCACATTTTAATTAAATTTCACGAAAGTAGTGATTATATAGGGGCATTTTGATTTTTGTGCAAATTAGGTTTAGGCTCATATTGAGCAGAGGGGTGGAGGAAAAATGGCCAAATTTTTTGAAAATCTTCTATAATGAACCACCAGTAGCAGAGACTTGATATGTGATATACAGAGTCTTTTTGAGGTTTAGAATCAAGTTTGTTCAAGAGAAGTTTGTCGGGCACTATTTGCCTTCGTTATGGGAGGGGCAAAAATTTTGGCCACGCCGAAAATTTCTATTTTCAGAACCGTGAGGTCGATTTGAACCAAATTTGATATGAGATGATAATGGTTCATAAGTAGTTGATTGATGCAAAAAAAATTTTTTCTCATTGCCCCGTGGGAACCTCGGGAGCTAAAAATAGGAAAAACCTTAAAACTGCCATATCTCCAACACTACATGGCACAGAGAATTCTTATTTTGTATAAAGCCTACTTTTATCCAGTAGAATAGAATGGTTAAAAAACATCCCTATCGCTTTGATCACAAGGTACTTTTTTCAGGACTTTGAAAAGTGCTGAGTCAGCACTTTTTAACACTGTAGGCAATGGGAAAAACATTAAAAAATCTTCTTCTCCAGATCCATCATGCAGAATCTTTTGATATTTGATATGCAACATTGTAGGGTGGATCTGATTCAAGTTTGTTCAAATCAGCCCCCTGGGTTCATATTTGGGCTCAGTATAGGAGCCCGATTTCGAACTTGGTGCATTTCGGGCAAATTTCTTCAAAAATCGTCTTCTCCAGATCCAGCAAGCAGAATCTTTTGATATTTGGTATGCAACATTGTGGGGTGGATCTGATTCAAGTTTGTTCAAATCGGCTCCCTAGATTCATATTTGGGCTCACTATAGAAGCTCGAATTTGGACTTAGTGCATTTCAGGCAGATTTCTTAAAAATCTTCTTCTCCAGATCCAGCAGGCAGAATCTTTTGATATTTGATATGCAACATTGTGGGGTGGACTTGATTCAAGTTTGTTCAAATCGGCCCCTGGGTTTATATTAGGGCTCAGTATAGGGGCCCAAATTTGAACTTAGTGCATTTCAGGCAAATTTCTTTGAAAATCTTCTTCTCAAGATCCAGCAGGCAGAATCTTTTGATATTGGGTATGCACCATGCTTAGGAGGGTGAGATTCAAGTTTGTTCAAGCCAAGTCCCTGGGTTCATATTTGGGCTCACTGTGGTAGCATGAATTATAACTTAGTTCAAAATGAGGAATTTTCTTTAAAATCTTCTTCTGATCCAGCAGTCGGAATGTTTTGATATTTGGTATGCAGCATCCTTAGGGGTGTGAGATTCAAGTTTGTTCATGCCATGTCCCTAGGTCCATATTTGGACTCACTGTGGGAGCCTGAATGATAACTTAGTTCAAAATGTGGAATTTTCTTTAAAAATCTTCTTCTTCAGATCCAGCAGTCGGAATGTTTTGATATTTGGTACGCATCATACTTAAAGGGGTGAGATTCAGGTTTGTTCAAGCCATGTCCCTAGGTCCATATTTGGACTCACTGTGGGAGCTCGAATTGTAACTTAGTTCAAAATGAGGAATTTCTTTAAAAATCTTCTTCAGATCCAGCAGTCGGAATGTTTTGATATTTGGTGTGAAGCATCCTTAAAGGGGGGGGGGGGGGGGGGGGGGATTCAAGTTTGTTAAAGCCTACTCCCTGGGTTCATATATGGGCTCCCTGTGGGACCCCGAATTATAACTTAGTTCAATATGAGGAATATTCTTTAAAAATCTTTTTTTAGATTCACTGGTCAAAATCTTAGGATATTTGGTATAAGCTTTTCTTAGGAGGAGCAGATGCAACTTGTTGAAATCAATTCTCTGGGTTGATATTTAGGCTACCATGTCAGGTGAGTACCCTCAGGCCCCTGGGGCCTCCTGTTTAACACTTGTGGGTAATGGGAAAAACATTTAAGACTACTTTTCTCCCAAACCACTGCTCCAAAAGCTTTCAAATTTCACATATAACATCTTTGGAAGATTATTTTAAATGTTTATTGAAATCAATTCCCTGGGTCCATATATGGGCTCTCTATGGGAGCCCAAATGTTTAAATTAGTGCAGTATGAGGAATATTCTTTAAAAATCTTTTTCTTCAGATCTACCGATAAGAATCTTTTGATATTTGGTATGCAGCATCCTTAGAGGGGTGAGATTCAATTTTGTTCAAGCCATGTCCCTGGGTTCATATTTGGGCTCACTGTGGGAGCCCGAATTATAACTTAGTTCAAAATGAGGAATTTTCTTAAAAAATCTTCTTCTTCAGATCCAGCAGTCGGGATGTTTTGATATTTGATATGTAGCATCCTTAGGGGGGTGTGATTCAAGTTTGTTCAAGCCATGTCCCTAGGTCCATATTTGGGCTCCCTGTGGGAGCTCGAATTGTAACTTAGTTCAAAATGAGGAATTTTCTTAAAAAATCTTCTTCTTCAGATCCAGCAGTCGGAATGTTTTGATATTTGGTATGCAGCATCCTTAAGGGTTTGTGATTCAAGTTTGTTAAATCCAAGTCCATGGGTTCATATTTGGGCTCCCTGTGGGAGCCCGAATTATAACTTTGTTCAATATGAGGAATTTTTATTTTAAAATCTTCTTCTTCCGATTCAGCAGTTGGAATGTTTTGATATTTGGCATGCAGCATCCTTAGTGGGGTGAGATTCAAGTTTGTTCAAGCCATGTCCCTAGGTTCATATTTCGGCTCACTGTGGGAGCTCGAATTGTAACTAAGTTCAAAATGAGGAATTTTCTTTAAAAAATCCTCTTCAGATCCAGCAGTTGGAATATTTTGATATTTGGCATGCAGCATCCTTAGGTGATGAGATTCAATTTTGTTCAAGCCATGTCCCTGGGTTGATATTGGGATCCCTGTGGGAGCCTGAATTATAACTTAGTTCCATATGAGGAATATTCTTCAAAAATCTTCTTCTTTACATCCACCAGTCAGAATCTTTTGATATTTGGAAAACGGCATCCCACTGGAGGTGAGATTAAAGTGTGTTCAAGCCAAGCCCCTGGGTTCATATTTGGGCTTCCTATGGGAGCCTGAATTATAACTTAGTTCAATATGAGGAATATTCTTTAAAAATATTTTTTGTCATTTTTAGCTTAACTTGACAAAGTCAAGTTAAGCTATTGCTATCACGCGTGCGGTAGTCTGTGAGTCGGTGAGTCATTTTCCTTTAACACAGGCTACACCCTGTAGCTCTTATCTGATCGTGACGAAATTTCATATGCAGGTTTGAGGTTATGTCTAGATGAGAACTTCCCCTTTTGGTCGCAATCGGTCAACCTTGATGGCTGCCTGAGCCCAAAACTAAAAAACCTTTAGCACAGCCTACAGGTCGTATTTATGAAGGGATTTTATTGTTACTTGGTAGGATGTCTCTATAATATCTAGATGAGAACGTCCCCTTTTGGTCTAGATCTGTCAACCTTGACGGCTGCCCAAGCCCGAAACCCAAAAACTTTTAGCACAGTCTGCAGGTCATATTTAATAAGGAGGGATTTCATTGTAACTTGGTAGGATGACTCCATATGATGTCTAGATGAGAACCTCCCCATTTGGGAGCGATCTGTCAACTGTGACGACTGCCCGAGCCGAAAACCTTTAGCACAGTCTGCAGCAGGGTTCCCGCGGGCCTTGAATAGCCTGGAAAAGACTGGAAATTCAAAAATGAAATTCAAGGCCTTGAAAAGCCTTGATTTGGCTCCCTGGGCCTGGAAAAGCCTTGAAAAATGAAGCATTGTGCGCCGAGTTGAGATGAATGAAATACGTCTGAGACGGTTTGAGTGGTTCAACTACGATATTCCTGGAAAAACCTTGAATTTAACTTTCTATTAGCCTTGAAACTCCTTGAATTTGGGGTGTATATGGCCTGGAAAAGCCTGGAATTTCATGTCAAGTCAGGTGCAGGAACCCTGTACAGGTCGTATTTATGGAGGGATTTCAGTGTAACTTTGTAGGATGACTCCAAATAATGTCTAGATGAGAACGTCTCCTTTTGATCGCGATCATTCAGCCGTGATGGATGTCCAAGCCCAAAACCCAAAAACCTTTAGCATAGTCTATAGGTCATATTTATGGAGGGATTTCATTGTAACTTGGTAGGTTGACTCCATATAATGTCTAGATGATAACATCCCCTTTTTGTTGTGATTGGTCCACTGTGAAGGCTACAGGGGTCCAAAGCCGGAAAACATTTAGTTCATTCTACAGGTGATATTTATGAAGAGATTTCATTGTAACTTGGTAGGATGACTCCAGATAATGCCCAGATGAGAACATCTCCTTTTGGTCACATTCATTCAACCATGACGGCTGCCCGAGCCCAAAACCCCAAAAACTTTAGCACAGACTACAGGTTGTATTTATGGTATTTATGAAGGGATTTCATTGTAACTTGGTAGGATGCCTCAGTATAATGTCTAGATGAGGACGTCCCCTTTTGGTTGCGATCAGTCAACCGTGATTGCTACTCAGGCCCGAGGCCCGAAGCCTGAAAACCTTTAACACAGTCTACAGGCCATATTTGTGAAGGGATTACATTGTGACTTGATAGGATGACTTGTTTTAGAATAATTTCACTGTAACTTGGTAACTTTCGTTGACATACATTAACTGTGACGGCCACGTACATTAACTGTGAGGGCCATATTAATCCACCCCTCAGTTATTATACCCCCGCTTCGAAGAAGTGGGGGCTATATAGGAATCGCCCTGTACGTCCGTCCATCCGTCCGTCCGTCCGTCCGTACGTCCGTCCGTACGTCTTTCCGGACATGAAATTCTTGTGTGCGCAACGCCTCCTACATTTATCAATCAATTTGGACAAAACTTTTCAGACATCATCACTACTAAGTGAACATGCGCATATTCCAAGATTTTGGATCTGCGACAATTTTAACCAGGTTTTCTCCCTTTGACTTAGATTTATTGTGTCTTTCCATCCGAACAAATTCTTGTGTGCGCAACTCCTCCTACATTAATGAACCGATTTTGATGAAACCTTTCAAACATCATCTCTACTAAGTGAACATGTGCATATTCCAAACTTTTTAATCTGCGACAATTTTAACCAGGTTATCTCTCTTGAACTTTGATTTAATATGGGTTTCTACATGAAATTCTTGTGTGCGCAACTCCTCCTACATTTATCAATCAATTTGGACAAAACTTTTCAGACATCATCACTACTAAGTGAACATGCGCATATTCCAAGATTTTTGATCTGTGACAATTTTAACCAGGTTATCTCCCTTTGACTTAGATTTATTATGTCTTTCCGTTCGAACAAATTCTTGTGTGCGCAACTCCTCCTACATTAATGAACCGATTTTGATGAAACCTTTCAAACATCATCTCTACTAAGTGAACATGTGCATATTCCAAACTTTTTGATCTGTGACAATTTTAACCAGGTTATCTCTCTTGAACTTTGATTTAATATGGGTTTCGCTTTTTGATCTGCGACAATTTTATCCAGGTTATCTCTCTTGAACTTTGATTTAATATGGGTTTCGGCATGAAATTCTTGTGTGCGCAACTCCTACATTTATCAATCAATTTGGACAAAACTTTTCAGACATCATCACTACTAAGTGAACATGCGCATATTCCAGGATTTTTGATCTGCGACAATTTTAACCAGGTTTTCTCCCTTTGACTTAGATTTATTGTGTCTTTCCATCCGAACAAATTCTTGTGTGTGCAACTCTTCCTACATTAATGAACCGATTACTACTAAGTGAACATGCACATATTCCAAGATTTTTGATCTGTGACAATTTTAACCAGGTTATCTCCCTTTGACTTAGATTTATTATGTCTTTCCGTTCGAACAAATTCTTGTGTGCGCAACTCCTCCTACATTAATGAACCGATTTTGATGAAACCTTTCAAACATCATCTCTACTAAGTGAACATGTGCATATTCCAAACTTTTTGATCTGCGACAATTTTAACCAGGTTATCTCTCTTGAACTTTGATTTAATATGGGTTTCGCTTTTTGATCTGCGACAATTTTAACCAGGTTATCTCTCTTGAACTTTGATTTAATATGGGTTTCGGCATGAAATTCTTGTGTGCGCAACTCCTCCTACATTTATCAATCAATTTGGACAAAACTTTTCAGACATCATCACTACTAAGTGAACATGTGCATATTCCAGGATTTTTGATCTGCGACAATTTTAACCAGGTTTTCTCCCTTTGACTTAGATTTATTGTGTCTTTCCATCCGAACAAATTCTTGTGTGCGCAACTCCTTCTACATTAATGAACCGATTTTGATGAAACCTTTCAAACATCATCTCTACTAAGTGAACATGTGCATATTCCAAACTTTTTAATCTGCGACAATTTTAACCAGGTTATCTCTCTTGAACTTTGATTTAATATGGGTTTCTACATGAAATTCTTGTGTGCGCAACTCCTCCTACATTTATCAATCAATTTGGACAAAACTTTTCAGACATCATCACTACTAAGTGAACATGCGCATATTCCAAGATTTTTGATCTGTGACAATTTTAACCAGGTTATCTCCCTTTGACTTAGATTTATTATGTCTTTCCGTTCGAACAAATTCTTGTGTGCGCAACTCCTCCTACATTAATGAACCGATTTTGATGAAACCTTTCAAACATCATCTCTACTAAGTGAACATGTGCATATTCCAAACTTTTTGATCTGCGACAATTTTAACCAGGTTATCTCTCTTGAACTTTGATTTAATATGGGTTTCTGCATGAAATTCTTGTGTGCGCAACTCCTCCTACATTTATCAATCAATTTGGACAAAAGTTTACAGACATCATCACTACTAAGTAAACATGCGCATATTCCAAAATTTTTGAGCTGTGGCAATTTTAACCAGGTTATCTCCCTTTAACTTAGATTTATTATGGGTTTCTACATGAAATTCTTGTGCGTGCAACTCCTCCTACATTTATCAATCAATTTTAACGAAACCTTTCAAACATTATCACAACTAAGTGAACATACGCATATTCCCAAATTTTTGTTCTGCGACAATTTTAACCAGGTTATCTCCCTTTAACTTGGATTTATTATGGGTTTTCAAATGGGATTCTTGTGTGTGCAACTCCTCCTACATTAATGAACCGATTTTGAATACATGTTGCACATTGTAAATGTGTTTTTCCAAATGTAAACCATATATGTGTGGGCTCTTTAAGTATTCAGTGCTGTTCTGTGGAAGGCCACATGTAAATACAAATTTCAACAACAAAAAATGATCTTTATGTATACATTTCCTTATGGCCTTCGCCTACATGATCAGAAGTGCATTCCTCTAAAAACCCAAAGCGGGGGTATTAATCACCTTCAGTGATAGTTCTAGTTTAGTACAGTATACAATTCATATTATTTCTATTGAAAACATAGCATACAGGGAACAGAAATTACCATGTTCCCAATTATCACAATTCTTGTCGTATTTCATAATCCTTTCATAAACATTGAACATTATCTTTTTCATCAAACACAACACACAAGACAAGTTAAGCTACAGTGTCATTGACACTTTCATTACTTGTCCATACAATAACTTAAAAATGAAATTCAAATATTTTTGTGATAGATTAGTGGTGACTATAGAAAGGTTCCTTTTGATAATTTGTTTTCTGCCAGTATGGCTGCCATGGCAGTTATTTTGGTTGTTTTAATTTTCATAGATCAAAAAGGATTCGTTTCTGTCAGGGTTCCCGCGGGGCCTTGAAAACCTGGAAAAGCCTGGAATTCGTCAAAAGGTCATTCAAGGCCTTGAAAGCCTTGAATTTCCAATGGGAGTCTTGAAAAGCCTTGAAAATCTGAGAATTTTGTGATGCGTAATTTAATCCGAACATATTTTACGGCATTTACAGCAAATGTAACTGTGTGGTTTATTAATCCGGTCATATTCTGGAGTATTTACGGCAGTGCCAATGCGTGCATTATTGATAGAACTTTGCAGTGATGTGACACTGAAATCCTTTGAATCAAGCATTGTGAATGGTTGCTATTGATGGGGCGAGCACAATGGTATATATTTAAGCCAATGGGAAGATTTATTGTTAATTCTGCCTGTCCGAATGCTGAGCGCACATGGGTGGATAATTTATTCATATTGAAAATATTACAAATGGATGATTGTTCAGTTGAACTATTTGAGTATTTCCGAAGCATGTATGTCGGATGAATTTGCCACAACATCATCTTAAAGTCCTGGCACGGGCAGTCGCCATCACGGTGGATTCCGAGTTTGGATTTCCAAATGAAAGCGTTATTGTCTTATTCACCTCAAATGTTAACATGTGCGATTTTAAGGATGATTCGCCCATGTATGAAACATTAAAAACTTTTCGACACTTACTGCATTTAGCTGAATACCGTTCAACTGGAACAGGCAGTAACCAGTTATAGTATGCAGTTGATTTAATCCAAGCTTGTTCGAAGGAACACTTCCCCACAACGGAATTACATTTTGCTTTTCAAATGACATTTCCGGAGACATTGTGGGTTACGAAATGTGTCATTTACATGTAACATGTAGTTTACTCATTGGGAGAAAGGATGACATCAATTCATTTGCATTCAGTAAGTATTCAGTTAGAATAGCGGTACATGTACAAGAGACATAGCTATTGTGCCACCTGGTAATTACACTGCAGTTGTAGGATAAACACAAGAAAATGTCTTTCTCAGGCTCACTAATTCTAATCAGTGATATTGCTTGGATAGCTTTCAGAAAGAGTTTTCCAAGAAATGATGTAAAATGTTAGAATTACCAACAAAGGGAAATATAAGAGAAAGTTTCTACTCGTTATATGATAATTTAGGGTACTTTGCCAGCCTCGGTCTTGAAAAGCCTTGAATTTCATAAATGGGGGCCTTGAAAATCCACGAATATTGCCGAGAAATGGCCTGGAATGGCCTTGAATTTCAAAGATTTTAACCTGGGGGAACCCTGTTCTATATATCACCTTTCGAATAAACAACTATCATTTATCAACTCCATTCCAACGGAGTTTTTTTTTATTACAGAGAGATGAATAGTTGAAAACTTCAACCATGTCTGTTTGGGTTTCAGAAAATTAACTGTTGGTTCTAGCATGTCACATGTCTTACTTGAGCGAGCCAGTGGTAAATATTCTGAAACCCAAAACAACTGAAGCTTCCCAATTTTTTGTTGATTTGAAAGAAAAAACATTTCCATTTGAATGAAAAATTAATAAATGAAAGTTCTTTTATTCAAAGTTGATAATAGAAATGAATCTCTCTCTATCGATATTTTAATGCCCAGGTATGACACACTGTGCCAGTAATTGCAGTAAGCCAAGGCAGGTGTTTCAAATTTGCGGCATTGTTTCTCCACTGAATAAATTGGTGAAAAGGCTGGAATGAAACAAAATGATTTAGCCAAATACACCAACAATTTAGGTACCAGTACATTTAACACACCAATAATTTAGGTACATTGAACTATGTCGATCAGTTTGCAGAGCATGTATAACAATAACAACAGTCATGGCATCAGTTTACATCACCAACTGGCAGTCTTTGATCACAAATCTCTTTGAAGTTAGTTTCAGAGACGGGCTGCATTGCAACTTGCTACATTGATGTGACTTGATCACTTTAATGTTTTGACAATGTACATTGCCTGAAGCCTGAACTACATACGACAGGAATCTTCCTCTCTAATTTAACACCTAATAAGCAGTGTCTGACTGTCAAAATACCCTGTAACTTACTGTTGTTAATGGCCGTGTTTGCAACTAGTTAATGACCAATCATGAGTGTGACCGGTGGTTAAACGGTTAACCAGTTAACTCTTTCAGCCCTAGGATTTGTGCATCAATTTTATCTTTGGCACACCCTGCAGGGTGCATTCATGAATGGATTGCTTTGAAACTTGGAATGTTTGTTTGGTGTGACATCCAGATGGCAGGGTATCTTTTGTTTTCAAAATTTTGCTTCGCGGTTTTCTCTGCCTCCAGGAACATTGATAAGCAGTTGGTAAAAATTGATTCGTAGTTTTAGACCAACGTTAGTTAATTTTCAGTTTATTGTTATCAAACCCATTTCATTTTATTTTTGTCTGAAATACCATGCTGTGCACATTTCTTCAATTTCAATTTCTCCCTCCGTAAAAGTTTGCTGTAGCAAATTTCATGGGCTTAAAATTTACTACAGCATTTTAATGCAGTTCAACATGCATTCTTTTCTGTGGGTTTGCATCACTGACACACTAATAAGACAGTAAATTTGATTATCTTGGTTTACTTATTCCCTCAAATCAATTAAATACAACAACTGCGCATGTATACGGCGCAAATTGTTTCTAGAGGAGTTATGGTATGAAAAACCAATGTAAATGATATAATGAATAATTAATTGAGACCATGACTGGACATGGTGACCTAGAAAGTGCAGCATACCTTAGTTGGATAACCCAATCTGAGTTATCCCTGCATTGGTGGTTCTGTAATAGCAATATTTTCAATTAAAGAGAATGTCTGACAGTCATACCGGCAGAAATCTTAGAAGGACTTTGTATTGCAGTGTGCAAGTCATTTTTAGATATTTGTTCGCAACTGGGACATATTGCTTCACAAATGATGATGCAAAACCGAATAACAGATACCATGAATGGGAGCTATTGATTTTCTTTCATTTCCGTTGAGAATGTTGCTGGTAGCAACTAGAGCATGGAGGTTTTTCGGTTCGTTTTTGTTTTTTGCCGCAAACCAAAAAACCGAACCGACAGGGGCCAAAAAAAACATCCGTACGGTTTTTGCATACTTAGACGTTAAACTTCAAAATTTACGACCCCCTGGTAATCTCATTTTGAAAATGACAACGAACATCAGCAGATCGGGCAAATCCAAAATCGATTATTTCCATATAATTATGTCTGTTTTAGTCGCTACCATGTATAAGTTGCACCCAATATTTTCAGCTAAAATACCTCCCCTCTGACTACTACCTTTGTATAAGTCGCACCCCGAAGGTGAGAATAGCCGGGGGGCCTACACAATAACGAAAATGGCCAGTGAGTGTGGGCTTTTACTGTACGAAATTAGGTGAGTGTCGGAACACGTGAACATTTCGTTTTTTTTAATATTTTTTCATTTCAGTCATTTATCTCCCATTAAATGCATGAAATAAAATAATCATCAAAATTATGTAGGGTTATTCACTTTGACCATTTATTCCCCATGTGATACTCGTTGATGCCGTAAATCCATTTTATTTTGCACATAACAACATGAGAGAGAGTTCATACTCTGCTCTTCGAAAGGAGGCGAGAGGGCCAGGGAGGGATTGAGGAACAGGACAGTGAATGAAGTCCCTGTATTATGGCGATTTTAAACATAACAGAAAAGTTGCAAGTGAAAATTATTTATTTTATTGAAATTAAACCTGAACACAAAATAACAAAGCAGGTATATAATGTATAGCAGTGTCGGCGCCAGGAATTTGATCGGAGGTGGGGGGGGGGGGGGGGGGTGCTAAGTAAGAAGTGGGGGTCCAAGGTCGAGATGCTTATGGCATCTCCCGAAGGTCATAGGCCTGAGCCAGGGATGTGGGCATGGAGAGTGGTTTGGGATCTCTGGGCCGTGCCCCAGAAAAAAAAAAATCACATTTGAATAATTTGGATGCCATCAGAGCGTTTCTACAATGCCTAACGTGGTCTTCAAAGGCGCCCAGGTTGTGTCAGATAGCAATTTGATGCCACTGATGTATAGCATTTACCAAATAGAACACATAGATCAGGAAAATAATCAAATAACATACAATTTACCCTAAATTCATATTAACCCTTCGTCAACTGACTGAGTGCTAGTGAAGTGTGCTATGTCTTGGTACTGCCAGTAGGATGTAGCATGCTTTAAATAGCTCTCATGTGACATTGCTATGGCCTTTTCTAGTAAGACGATAGTGATTTAGATTAATTGAAGGGCCTAGAAATAATACCAAAAAACCAAAACGAAACCGAGGTTTTAAAAAAAATAAAACTGAAACCGAACCTGGAAAAAAAAACTTCCATGCACTAGTAGCAACAATGTTTAACTTATCAGTTTTGTACATCGACAGTTTACTTTGGCACACTGCACAGGTCTCATGTGTCATCAGATCATTGTAAGACTTAGTTTGCGTTCTCAGGATGACCTCCAGATAGGAGCTATCAATTTTCTTCTATTTCCAATGCAAAATGTTGCTGTTACCTTGATCTTTGAATTTTGTGGATTTGTGCATCAATATTTTTCTTTGAAATGCCCTGTAGGGTGCTTTCAGGAATGGATCGCTTTGAAACTAAGTATGCTTGTTTGTGCTGACCTCTAGATTGGAGCTTTTGATTTTATTCCATTTCCATTGAGAAACATTGCTGTTAACAACAGCATTCAACTTATCTGTTTGAACGTTGACAATTACCTTTGTTACACTGCACAGGTTTGCATTTATCATTGAATCACTTTGAAACTTGGTATGCTTATTTGGGATGACATCCAGATGGGAGCTATCGATTTTCTTCTATTTTCATAAAAAAAAAGTTGCCGTTAGCAATGACCTTCCAACTTTGTGAATTTGTGCATCAGCATTTATTTTCCTTTGGCATGCCCTACAAGGTAGATTTATGAATAGATTGCTTTGAAACTTGTTTTTTGGATTGACCTCCAGACAGGAGCTTCTTTCATTTCCATCAAGAATAGTTGTTGTTTGCAACAACCTTCAAATGTGCTCTTTTGTGTGCTGACAGTTTCCTTTGGCACTCCGTGCAGGTCCCATTTATGATCCGATTGCTTTGAAACCTCGTGAGCTGGTTTGGAGAGACCTTTAAATTCGAGCTATTGATGTTCTTTTGTTTCATTTGAGAAACGATGCTGATAGCAATGATCATTGAACTTTTCCATTCTTGATTCAACATTTTTAGCTGCGACTAGCAGCTCTATAAGTGGCATTGTCGGTCTGTTGGTCTGTCTGTCGGTCTGTCGGTTGGTCTGTCTGTGACCAACGAGTTTCAAAACTCAATAACTTTTGAAATACTTGATGGACTGACTTTATATTTGGCATGTAAGTGTATCTTATTGATGTCGAGCCACTGTTCAATGCATGTGTTGTTCCAAATATTTTTCTTGGAGTTATGGCCCTTGATGAACTTAGAATTTTGTGAGATTGCACCACCCGTCGCAGCTACAGCATTGATGTTGCGATATTTTTTAGCAGCGACTAGCAACTCTATAAGTGGCAATGTCGGTCTGTCTGTCAGTCGATCAGTTTGTCGGTCTGTCTGTGACCAACGAGTTTCAAAACTCAATAACTTTTGAAATACTTGATGGAATGACTTTATATTTGGCATGTAAGTGTATCTTTGTGATGTCTAGCCACTGTTCAATGCATGTTTTGTTCCAAATATTTTTCTTGGAGTTATGGCCCTTGATGAACTTAGAACTTTGTGAGATTGCACCATCCGTCGCAGCTACGCCGTCGATGTCGCGATTTTTCTTTGGCATGCTGTGCAGAGTGTATTTAAGAATGGATAGGTTTGAATCTTGGTATGCTTGTTTTGGGTGACTTAAAGATAAGAGCTATAGATTTTCTTCCATTTCCATGAAAAATGTTGCCGTTAGCAAATACCTTCAACTTTGCCATTTTATCTATCGACAATTTCCTTTGAACCTCTGCACAATTAAGGTTTATGATTCAATTGCTTTGAAAGATGGTGTGCATGTTTCGAAAACCTCTAGATGGGAGCTTTTTATTTTCTTTCATTTCTTTCGAAAAACATTACTGAATGTTGCCGTTAGCAATGACCTTTGAACTCATTGCCTTTTTGCATCAACATTTTCGTTTGGCAAGCTCTGCAGGTTGAATTTATGAATAGACCAGTTTGAAACTTAGTATGCATGTCGATTCCTTTCAAACTTTGTATGGATGTTTACTACCATGGGATCCTGTGAACCTGCGATTATAGTTTTGATTGGACTTTTTTGGCCAGAGTTACTCCCCTTTTCATCTTAGAATGTGCGAATTGCCTGGAATTTTGTCCAGAGATTTTCTCAGATGTTTATAGGTCGAACTCGTTGAAACTTGGTAAGGTTGTTCACTACTGTGGGAACCTGTGATTATAGTTCCGATCTGACTTTTCTTGCCAGAGTTATGGCCCTTTTCTTTTTAGAATTCCTGAATTTTGTCAGGAGATATTCTCAAATGTTTATGGGTCGATTCCTTTCAAACATGGTATGGATGTTTACTACCATGAGATCCTGTGAACCTATGATTATAGTTTTGATTGGACTTTTTTGTCCAGAGTTATTTCCCCTTTTCATCAAAGAATGCCTGAATTGCCTAGAATTTTGTCTGGAGATTTTCTCAGATATTTATAGGTCGATTTGTTCACTACTACAGGAACCTATGATTATAGTTCTGATGTGACTTTTTCTTGCCAGAGTTATGCCCCTTTTCATTTTAGAATGTCTTATTTTCATCCGGAGATCTTCTCAAATATTCATGGGTTGATTTCTTTGAAACTTGGTTTGGATGTTCACTACCCTGGGAACCTGTGCACCTGCGATTATAGTTTCAATCAGATTTTTCTGGCCAGAGTTATGCCCCTTTTTTTAGAAGACCTGAATTTCACTAAATGGGAACCTGTGCACTGGCGATTATAGTTTCGATCAGACTTTTTTACCAGAGTTGTGCCACTTTTCTTGTTAGAATAATCATGGCAGCAGGGAGTATGGACAGGCCCATCTGGAACAGTCAGACCTCTAGTTATGAATGGATTGCTTTGAAACTTGGCATAATATGAAATAAAAATTCAAGAATATAGTTTACACTGCAAGGCTTTGAAACAATATGTTATAAATGAAAAACTTAATTCAAATCATTTACTAATTAAATATTTTTTTTAATATACAGACAAAAAAAGGCCTACATCTCACCCCATATTAATTATGATATTGCGCAATTGTGTCACAGTGTCAAAACACTGTTGGCTCCAAGCATTACTGCCAAAACACTATTATATGATACATGAAAAGGCGATGAGTCCAACATGTTGTGACTCTCAAAACAGGTATCGAAAGTGTTTTTCGTAGCAAATAACTGCACCAGAAGTTGATAAAAGTTTACATCAGAACCATCTACAGGTCATGGGCATGTTTGATGCATTCCTTTAACTGACTGTATTTGTGCATCAACATTTTCCTTTAGCCAGCCCTACAGTTCACATTTAAAAATGCATGGATTGCAATTATGCTGGAAGTTCACCAAATAACATTGGAACCAATGATGTTCAAGTTTGCCATTTCACTTATAACTTACCAAATTCAAGTTTGTCAACTTGAGGTACACTTTCATTATGCTCCCCGAAAAAATTTAAATCCATCCAAAATAAATGGTTTCCAGATTATAACTCTAGTTTGCTTTGATGTATGACTGTATAATTTTGCAGCATTACTACATACTATAAAGTGCAGCTCAAGTTTGATTTTCACGATTATGGCATTTACTGTTCCATAGTTATTCCCCTTGAAAAGTTGCGAAATGGTAAAATCAATGGTTTCTGGATGATAACTCTAGTTCACTTTGATGTACGACCTTGTAATTTTGCAACATTACTGCCTACCGACTTCACCTATATGACATTTACCATTCCAGTGTTATTTATGCCTCTTGAAAAGTGGCAAAAAGGGTAAAATCAATGGTTTCTGGATAACATGAGTTCGCTTTGACAATTGTAAGGTAGGCAGATAAGAAATTATATTCCAATTTTTGGATATTTGGTATAAGCTTTTCTTAAGAGGGGCAGATGCAACTTGTTGAAATCAATTTCCTGGGTTGATAGTTAGTCTACCTTGTCAGGTGAGCGCCCTCAGGCCCCCTAGGGCCTCTTGTTTTTAAAAAAGAGTTGAGTCAAGTTTCGGTTTTGTTTTTGTTTTTAGAGAAACCTATTCAAGTCATTGAGCACTATAAACACTTGGGTTATGAGATTATATATAGCACAGCGCATGTACAGTGAACCATTAATCCAGAAGACAATGAAGATTGTTCACAGAGCCCAGGATATACAGTTGAATAGCATTGGCAGCCCCTCCCCCCACCACACCCACCAAGATGAGGAAAACGCTGTGGTAGCAATGCACAACTTGGGTAAAATGTAATGTTGTGAAATGTCAGGCCAAAGAAAAGAAATCCTTTTGTTTGGGGTACCCCCACCGACCTTAAACAATTATGCCGACCCTTAAAAAGTCGCTCATGTAGGTAATTGTAACCCTAATTTTTATCGGACTTCAGCTGTGAATTTGAAACCTATTTTGAGGTTAAAGCTTTCAAAAATAAGAAATAAATATATTGGACAGTGTAAATGCAGAGCAAGTGGTACGTTCCAGTTCAGCAAAGAAAACCGCATTTGATAAATTGATCATTTTATAGATACAGTGTTTTACCATTGGTGTTGAAGGTCATGAAAATTAATGAGTATTGTGTAGAGTTTCGTGCATTGATACCGAAAGCCCTGAATCTTGGCCTGCAGTCTTGAAAATGTTATTGGTGCAAATATAGTGTACAACATTTTTTTTAATTCCATTCAAACATATATATAGAAATTACTAACGGTGGCAAGCAGATGCATGGATATTGCATTCAAGTGAAGTGTGTAGTCATTTTGGTAATACGATGTGTGTTTTATTTTTGTCCAAAGCCAGGTGGCGCTTTCAAACTCGCACTGAATGGGGTAATTTTTATCATTTCATTCATTTGTCATTCGAAAGAAAGTATATTTAATATGTAAATACAATAAAATTATGGGACCAAAAAGAGTTATTAATTAGGCCTACCGGGCTCTGATTTGTTTTGTGATTTCTGGTCGTTTTATTTACCACATTACTAGAAGTAAAAGCATTCAAGATTGTGCAGTTAAATAACCGTGCATGTCCCGACTGATGGGTTATCTCACATTCAGGTTGGTCGGTGTTTTTAAATAACCGAAACTCAGTTGTATTTTCGGTTAACCTTCCAGAACTAACCTTTATGGCTTTACCTTTCCAGAGTTATGCCCCTTGAAATGTGGTAAAATGGTGAAGTAATAAAACATTTCTTAGGCCATACAAAGTTGATTGTCTGTTTCTCAGGCCATTTTTTCCAAAAAAGCATGCGGGCGGGCGGGTTTTTTTTTTCTTTTTATTTTCTCCCCGAGAGGTTGTTTGTGGTAATTTGACCCCCATCCAAACGCCTGGTGGACCACGCAAAATTTCACAAATATATTGGTTATTCATCACAGGGGTGTTGGGTCGTAAATGAAGTGGGGTTTGAATGTTTGTTTTTTCAGTGAAACGTGAAAATTATAACACAGGACGAAAGTCACGAAACGCCTCGTGGGTGAAACGTCTCGGGTTGAAACGTCTCTGGGACAAATCAAATGTCGAAGTGCCAACTTTCAGAGATTTATTTTACCAAAAAAAAAAAATCCTTTCACAACCTGCCTAATAAAATCGTGAATTGCAATTTTTCGCCATTATATTCAAAATTATCACAACCCATTTGAACGGGCAGTTCATCCATAAATCATATTTTTTTTAAATCTGAAAATGAAATACAAAACGAATGTTTGCGTGTTTTTATTAACCAATTCGACCACACATACCTGCCTATATGCAATTTATTTTCAACTATGACTGTTACTTTTATATCAAGCAACGGTTACTATTAGTTATCCAATTATCCTGCATCTCAAATGCATTTATTTAAATTAAATGGGAAACTCGTAACGGTTTCAAATAACAGTACACAACTTCCCAATGACGGCCATTTACAATACAAATGTTATTAAAAATAAATGCCAGGAGACTGTGTTCCATTCAACATAGCACCTGACTTTGCAGACTTTCTGAGGTTTGGTGCGAATCAAACGTGGTGCGAATCGACCATTCCCCTTTGTGACTGTTTGTTGTCAGACTGAAAGACACCTTCCTTCTTGCTGTCATTATGACTTACCTTTTACAGAATAAAACACTTTCTGTCGTGAATATTGCTAAAACCCACCCACTTTATTAAGGTATGATGTAGAAAAAGCTTGAAGTGCGTTAATTTAAAATTTGCGAACGCATCGATATCGATTTACCAAAATGAGCACAATATCTCAAATTTTTTTGGAAGATTTTTTTTGGTGTCATAAAAAGGTTGCATGCGCACCAAAAATGACCATGCGTGCGGGCCTGAGAAACAGAGGTTCTTTTTTTTATAGCCTTATGGCATCTTATTAAATGGCATGTATAATCAAACCTGCTCACTATGTTGCAACTATATTGAATATAATTTCTTATCCGCCTACCTTACAATTGTTTACTACAGGCTTGCACTACAGTGGAAGACCCAAACTGGGAAAATATTCTCTCTATTTTGATCTTTCCCAAGTGATTTTGGAAAGAAAAGTGGTGCAAAAGCAACAAGAAAAAATAAGCCAAAACTGGGTCGAGCGCCATCGGTGCACACCCAGTAGGGGACGCTCTTCTCTTAGTACAATTCCATGACTTGTGGATCCAGTGCTCAGCCAGTCACCAATGAAGCATTCTTTTTTTTCGTCTGACCACGTAGCTGGACATCCATTTTGCCTTCAGAAACTGATAATTCAACTCGTTGATACTGGTTCCCTGTGTCTGGAATTATGGATCTGAGGATTGTATAATAACAGGACTATATTTTCTCATTATTATTTTCAACCACATTTTGATTGTATTTTATATATTCTCCGTGTCGCATGCGACTTTCGTGTACCATGCTGTTCGGACATAAAATTTTTCGGTTCATAAATTTTATTGTTATTATTGGAGTTAGGTGTCAATGGGGGACAGTATGGACAGGATTTCTCCACTCTGTTGAGGGCAGAATTTCTGTTTTTTAGGTCCCTGTCGGCCGTCTGGGTTCAGTTGTGATCCCGCCGGTACTTTTTCTGCCACCTTTCTCTCGTAGTTGGGGGTGTTCTTCTTTCTACATCTGTTGAGTTCACCTTTTTCTTCTACTGCTCTCACCTTTGTTATGTCCAGTACAGTTCCTCTAGGGCAATGCCTTTTGCCCCGCTTATGGTGCATTCTCGTGGCCGTTCCTCTCGCACTCGCGGGGCCTCCCGACACAACCACATCTGGTGAGAGTTATACCCCCTCCATGGGGGATGTGCAGTTTTTAACTGTGGTGGATACTGCAGAAAGAGTTGTCTGGTGAAGAGATGCCTGGTTCCGGGACTGTTGTCCCTCTCCAATCGACATCTGAGGCTGTCACTAGGGTTGTGACTCCTCCTTTGGAGGCCGAGCTCGGTTGCTCTCTCCCCTTTTCCACGATTTTCAACAGCTCCCACCGTATCTGCTACTACTGCTGTTCCGTCTGCAACGTCATCGGTCACCATTTCAGCCAGCCTTGTCTTTTCTCTGCAGGGGTCTGCAGCGATGTCTGGTAGTGTGGATGTGGGGTATCGGCCTCAGCCTTCCCTGACTTCAACTCAGTGAAGTCGGAAGTGGCTGCTGACCGAATCCCCTGCTGTGGCCTCCCCGCCATTGAGCACAGCAGTTGTATCCCTGCAGGGGTCTGCAGAGATGTTTGGTAGTGTAGACGTGGGGTATTGGCCTCAGCCTTCACTGACTTCAACTCGGCGAAGTTGGAAGGGGCTGCTGGCTGAACCCTCTGCTGTGGTCTCTCCGCCGTCGGGCCCCGCAGTTTTCTCATTTGATTCGGATGTTCATGGTGGGGCCACCATGAGCTCTGTGGCGTTTCTGTCCACGCACTCTGGTCCCATGGCGAGTTTTGCGGGACCACCGCTTTTTGTGCAGCCTGGACGTTCTGTCGCTCAGAGGTCTGCGGCGACTCTCCTGAGTTTCCATTCTGTAGATCCTCGGGGTATATCATACCCCTATACACATCTGCCTTTAGATATTTCGGCTGCAGCCCGTCGCCCCGCGTCGGGTGTTTTTCATCAGCCGACAGTGTTAGCCCGGCCACGATCATCGGTTGCATGCCCACAGCCCGTGGAGCAACCTGCTTCTGGGCGCCTTCAACTGTGCCTGTTGGTACAGGTGGTTAAGCTGAGTTCCAAGGCTATGAAGACGTCATTCTTCACCAGGGTTGACACTTATTTGCCTCCGGCGCATTATCTATCATTCCTACGATTCCTCCAATCTGTCAGTCTGCCAGACTTTGACGGTCTTGGATCTGGACTCCAACTCCCTCAGGCTTTCCAAGCCCAGGTCGGTAGTTATTCCTATGGCGACTCTGGGAGTTCGTGTTGGGCTTATCGAGAGAGATGCTGGACATGCTTTCTCAGATCACGTTGTCTCTGCTTTGCTGCTTATCTGCCCCAGGTAAGTTTGACGATGTACAGGCTCCTTTGTGTATGCTGTCCAAGGTGCTCATGCATCTTACTGACACGCATGCCTGTAACACGGCTAGAATTAGTTTGCAGGAACGCTGTGCTGGACACAAGCTGTTCCCTTCCTGAGGGGCAGCACGCTGCTCTTCGATCTGCTTCTTCGGCGGGTCTGCAACTATTCCATGGTTCCATGGTGACAGTCTGGGATAACGCCCTACGTCATTCCATAGATCAGCTGCTGCTTCGTCAGCTTGATCACCCTTCTGTTGGAGGCAGGGGCCGTCCAAAGCCTAACAAGCACCCTTCTGCTTCCTCTGCGAAGCCAAGGGCAGATCCTCCTGCCGCCGCTTCTACTTAATCATGGGGTAAGGGTAGGCATTGGCAGTCATCATCTCAATTTGTCCCAGGTTGAGGCATCCAACTTAGTCGTGAGTGCCTCTTCCAACACAAGTCCCTTTCGACGTTACACGTTGGGAACTTTTGATAATGGAGATAGGCAATCTCCTGTCAAAGGGGGGCGATCGACATCAAGAACATTCATTCAGTGGGTTTTTATCTCTGCCTGTTCCTGATGCCGAAGAAGTCCAGCTGACTCCGACCGGTTATCGATCTGAGTATCCTGAACCAGTCTATCATTGCTCCAAGTTCAGAATGGAGACTTTCAGATCTGTTCGCCGCTCCATTCACCAGGGAGTTTTCGCTTCCAGCATAGACCTGCGAGTCACTTAATTTCACGTTCCAATTCATCGGACTTTGTGAAAGTATCACAGGTTCGCTTTTCTGGGGCGAGTTTACCAGTTCAAGGCCATGCCCTTCAGCCTCAACCTGGCTCCTTGGGCCTTCACCCGCCTGATGTCGCATGTGTTAGCCTTACATCGCACACAGTCCAGGGTGAGTACTTCGGCATATCTAAACGATATCATCCAGAGGCATTCCAATGCTGCCTTTCTGGAGTCGGATGTCGACACACTGTTGAGCTTGCTCACGTCGCTAGGGTTCAGAGTCAACGAGGAGAAGTTGGACCTGGTCCCTTCTCTGTCATTTTGTCTAGGGATGGACTTCCGTACTCAACTGAATACAGTGGTGTATTCCCTGGCAAGGGCTGTCATTCTCTCAGCTTTTGCAGTGACCCTGCCCCAGTCCACGTCCACAACAGCTCGGAGTCTTCCCTGGCTGCTCGGTCTCTGCGATTCAGTGATGGATCTCATTCCTCTTGGTCGGCTGCATGTCGGACCTCTCCAACACTTTCTGCTCAGTCGTTGGAGGCTGAATGTCGATCCTCTGGATCTGGTGCTTCAGTTACCAGAGTCTCTTCCTCGTCACCTTCTCTGATGACAGATGTTCAGTGGATTATGCGGGAGTTCCGTTGGACTTCCCCATGTCCGATCGTGTTCTGACGGCAGTCGCCAGTGATCTCGGATGGGGTGAGACGTTAGATCCTCTAGGTCTTTCCCTTCACGGGTCATGGGACCAGGATCAAGCAGCTTTTTATGTCAACCAGAGGGAGCTTCTTGCTCTTCTTCTGAGTTTCCGGCAGTGGATCCCCCACCTTTCGAATCGCCAGGTCCTTCTGTTGTCCAACAAATTGACAGTGGTTGCTTACGTTCGGAACCTGGGCGGCACTCACTCTGTTCCAATGTCCAAATTGGCTCGAGATCTTCTACTGCTCGCTCAGGATGTCAACGTCGGAGTGGTGGTTCGTCACATTCCCGGTGGTCTGAACATCCTAGCCGACTCTCATTTACCCGAGTGTATGCTCCACAGGGCGATGTTGCAGTCGCTTCGCGATCTCTGGGGTTGTCCCCACATCGATCTCTTTGCGACTCGTTGGAAACCATCAGGTGGACACTTTCATGTCCCTGTGTCCAGATCCTCTGGCTTTCGCCCTGGACACTATGTCACTCAGTTGTAATGGTCTTGTCGGCTACGCCTTCCTGCTGGTTCCGATTCTGCCTCAGGTTCTAAGCAAGATACGAACCAGCAGTTGTTGAATCATTTTGATGACTCCCCTGTCGCCTCAGTGGGTGTGGATCAATGCTCTCTGTTGGCGGCAGTTCCGGCACATGTCTGTCTACATCGCGACCTTCTTTTCCAAGGTCACCCGAGGAAGTTTCACGTCGACCTGACTTCATTGTGCCTTCGCCCATATCTTTTGTCAGGTCCTGTCTCCTTCATAGAGGTTTTTCAGACGAGCAGTGGAGTGCTTTTCTTCAAGGAGGCACTCCACTGGTTTAGCCTATGCGGCTAAGTGGAAGGTCTTCTGTTGATGATGTTCGGATCACTCTGTTGATTATGCCAATCATACGATCACACAGCTTGCAGAGTTTCTGGTATATTTGTTTGATTCTTGGTGTCTCCAGCCTGTTAGCATCAAAAGGGTACACGTCCATGCTTTTGGGGACCTTTTCGTATGTGGGACAGCATCGATTGTCACTAATCCATACCTCTCCAAACTTGTTCGGCACTTTTCCTTGAAAAGGCCTAGGACTTTGCAGCTTACACCAAGATGGAATCTTTCTTAGGTGCTGCTTTGCTTGGGGGGGGGGGGGGGGGGGGGGGGGGGGGATGGGGTGCCGTTCAAACCTTTATTCCAGATGGAGATGCATTTTCTCAAATACAAGACGGCTATTCTGATGGTTTTTGCCTCAGCCAGATGGGTTAGTGAGCTTCAAGCCCTCTTGGTTGACCCGGCCTTTTTCAGGAGTTCTCCCAACAGTGTTATGTTTACCACTGATTGCTCCTTTCTGGTCAAGAATCAGATAGCAGAAACTACTCCGCCTCCTATCTATATCAGGGCTCATCCTTCTGTTGAGAGTAACCGTCCTTTGCTCTGTCCGGTTCATGCAATTTGCATTTATATCATTTCATTAGGAAAGGCAGGAAATGATTTTTTCTGTCTCTTATTCCTGGTCGACAGAAGATCTCTCCTCAAACCATTTCACAATGGATTTGTCTTGCTATATGCATGGCTTACGCTTGTCTAGCGATTGGCGATTGTATTACCAATCATATTTCTGCCCGTGAGGTGCGTGCATTGTCTACCTCTTTGTCATGTTGTCGGATGTTATGCTGGCAGCCCACTAGAGAAATGCTACCTTCCCCACCTATCTGCGTCAGTTGCAGGGGCAGACAGAGGACCTTTGTACTATGGGCCCTCTTTCTTCTGCTCAGGCTGTTGTCTATCCTAGCCATTCAGCTTCTTACAAGGTCAGATCCAGCTCTGTGCTGTTCCTGCCCTTTCTGTCTGTGCATCGCACAGATCCATATGCCTCATCTCTCATGGTCTTTTACTAATATTTGTGATGCTATGGTTTGATAGGCCTAGGGACCTCTTCCTCTGTCCACGGTTCCAGTGCAGTTAGGTTATGTGGGGGTTGGTTATGTGATTCTCTCCATCCTATTGTCTATCCTGCCTGTAGTAAACAATTGTAAGGTAGGTTGATGAGAAATTTAAATTTTATAGTAAATTTCATTTCTTATTATACCTACTGCAATTGTTTAGGGGTGAGCTTTAGTGATCACTCTTTGACCGCCGTTCGTGAACATGGTGTTTGCGACTTCTCCAAAACCACTGAACTGATTTAAGTGAAATTTGAGATGATTGTTTGTTATGACATCGCATTTTAATTTTGTTCAAATCAAGTTGCCCCGCTCCCGTCCCTCAATTTTCCAGGGTTTACCCTGGAAAAGCCTGGAAATTCAGACCCTGGAAAACCCTGGAGTATTGGTACTCGTTTTCCAGGGTTTTTATGTGAAGAGAAAAAAAAAGCCTGGAAAGTAACCCTGGAAATCTCATCTTCTAAAACCCTGGTAAACCCTGGAAACGTCAAGTGAAAGACCCTGGCAAACCCTGGAAAAATATGCCAAAAACCTTGGAAAAGCCTGGCAAAACAATGTGATTACCCTGGAAAAGCCTGGAAAAGAACCCTAGAAACCCTGGAAAACTCTGGAAAACCCTGGAAATCCTGGAAAACCCTGGAAAAATAACTGAAAACCTGGACAATCAATTTGGAGAGTGAACAGCCACGAATTTTGAAAAAGATACTGAAATGTTCATTTGATCAAGTTTTTCAAATGCAGCATGAATTTAACAAGGGCTGAATAGGGAACAAAATGCAAACGTTTTCATGTATTTTTACATGTATTTTTTTATATTAAATTTTAGACCTTCAGATACTAAGCAACCAAATTTGAATGAGGAGTAAGCCATGCACAAAATGAAAATACCCCTCCCCCCCCCCCCCCCCCCCCCCCAAAAAAAAAAAAGGCACTGAAAACACATTTAATGTGCTTAAACATTTCCATGTCTTCAACTTGCATCATGAATTAGCAGGTCAAATACATTTTGTTCTAAAGCAATAAATGAACTAACCTTCAATGTTATTCTGTCATCTGTATTACTTGTCAAGCAGGTAATTATATTTCTTTGAAGTGTCGTTAAACACAAATAAATAAATAAATAAATAAATAAATAAATAAATTATATTTCTTCTCTTTCTAAGATTCTTTTCTTACAGAAATGTCACTAGCAATGCCACCTTCCCTGTTGACCCTGATCCTTAGTTTTTCAGGAAATTAAATTGCAAACCAGTACAATGGAATAATAAATTACCAGCCCAACGAATTAAACAGACCATTGGATTTTTTTTTTGCGAAATAAATATATTTCGTAAGTTTTATTGGTATCACATGAAGCCCAGCAAGATAAATAATAGGTTTTGTTTCTATGTTGCCTTATATATCTCTTTACACTTCAAATAACAGCATATATGACCACATTATGCCTTCAAAACTTTAGAATATTTTACATAGGACCAAAGTTGTTTTACATAAGAAAATAAAGTAGTTGACATATTTGCATGGAAAATCTATTGAGTTTTTTAACCCTTTACTCAAGAAACAGTCATGAGCCTATTGTAGCTTAC